>JAVXUP010000053.1:600000-982508 GCA_033070095.1 Escallonia herrerae | reverse complement strand
AAGATTAGAAGGAGAGACGGAAATTAAAATTAAGAGAGGTAGTTTTACATAGAGAGAGGGAGTTTTGACAAAATTTTAAGAATTCTTGGGATTGCAAACCTAATAATCAAATTTTGAAGTGGGATATGTTGACATGGAAGAGAAAGAAATTAGATTGATCAGAATGTCATTATAATAGACATGCCTACCAGGAAAGAGAACATTAAGTTTCCTTGAGCTTCAGCTTTACTTTATATATTTTGATTGCAAATTAATCCAAAACCTAATGTCCGTTCACATGCAGGCGTTATGTGTGCATGTTATTAGCACATGCTTTTTTTTCATGGGAAGATCAACAATCACCACCACCACTACCGACTAGGGCTGTATATGGATCGAGTTCGAGCCAAAATAGGTATGTTCAAACTTGTTTGTTTAGTTCCAGGCCATGCTCATTTTCGTGTTTGTGTT
Organism: Escallonia herrerae; assembly: GCA_033070095.1. NCBI lineage: Eukaryota > Viridiplantae > Streptophyta > Magnoliopsida > Escalloniales > Escalloniaceae > Escallonia > Escallonia herrerae. Next base: position 982,058 of record JAVXUP010000053.1, on the reverse strand, counting down.
CACTTAATCTTTAAAATTTTGTTTGAACTGGGTTCGCTTTTCGGTTCACAAAACTTGTGTTCGGCTCGAGTTCGTTCATTTGATTATACGAACCAAACTCGGACTTGAAAACTTGTATTCTAGTTGAAAACAATTATTCCAAATCAGAACCACACCTTTCTTCATCCAATTGTCTAACTAATCTTAGAGCTTTCAGGTTTAACTTTAATTTATACTATAGTTAACTTATATGGCTTTTTGGGTTTTAAACGTATTAGTTAAGTTATTATCCAGATGAGCCGTTCAAGAACACATTCGTGAACACTTTGGAATATTTATGCTCGGTTCATTTAACAAACGAGCTCTAAAAATTTGTCCATGTTTGCTTTATATATTATACAAACGTACTTGAATGAGCTTTTCGGGGAACAAATTACGAGTAGTTCATGAACAGCTCGACTCATTTACGGCCCTATTACCAACCATTGCCTACCACTAACAATTGCAACAATCTTACCAACCACTGGAGCTCATACCCTGAGATTCTGAAGCTTTGAAGAGAAGACAATATCAAATCAATCAAGCTAGGACGAGGACCCCTGAAGTTGCTTTATTCTGGCACCCACAATGTATAGGCGAGAATGGGATCGAGTCCACCCACAACGGTGCAGAGGTGGAAGTGGATGCCGAGGACGGCAACCTTGGTGTTGTCCATGATATAAATGGTGGCCATATACCTTGGGTTTTGCTTTTTCCAACCAAGGCAGACACGTGGGGTGTCGAGCTCGAAGCTTTTGTATACGATAGCAGATTGCTCCTTGTAGCGAAGGTCAAAGACTCTAATAAAGCCGTTGAAAGAGGCAAAAACAGAGACTCCAACGCCTCTATAGACGATATCATATTCCTCCTTGTTTTGGGCAATGAGCTGGGCGTTGATGGTCTCATGCTCAGTGTCTCAGATGGTGTAAATGGTGTCTATTTGGATTTTGGCGGTGGCAGTGGCGGTGGTAGAGTTACACAATGAAGGGGCAACAATTAAAATTGGGTAGGGCTGGGTCTATGCCAATGATGGTGGTGTTGGTGGTTGGCATAAAAGAAAGAAAGAAAGAGGGAGGAGAAAGAGAGCTGGCTGGTGGTAATGGCAGCACAAGAAGAAAAGTGAGGGGCAGTGCGCTTCATTGTGGGGCTTGGTGCATGAAAGTTAAAAAAGATCAGGTGTTAATGCAAAGAATGTGTTTAACAACATTGTAGTTTTTAGTTTTGGTTTTTTAAAAGATGAAAACCAAAACTAGTTGTAGTTTTGTTTGTTTAAAAAAAAAAACAAGTAGATGCTTTATAGATTAGTTTTGGTTTTTTCAATTTCTTTGTTTCTTTTAAGAGAATTTTATTTTTCTTTATGTTCCTTCTTCCCAAAACACCAGTTTTCATTATCACCAACCAACACCATCACGTCACAATATCATCGCCGCTCATAGCCAGTAACTAACGCTTATAGCCAGTAAACACCACCCATCACGACCAACTGCCAAAATCACGACAGAGTTACTGCTACTCAAAATCCAAATCTGATGAGAACGACAGCAGTGAAGAGACGACATTGACGAGAGATGGCGTCGACGGTAGTGGCGAGATCGACGGCGGGTGGTTGGGAGTGGTGAAATCGATGCTGTCAACGTTGATCGAAGGTGTTTGTGATGTTGTCTGATTGTGATGTTGTTTGATTGCAATGATGCCCAATGTTGATCGATTGTCGGTAGTTATGGCAGTGTGCTTGGTGGTTAAGATGGTGGTTGCGATATTGTCCGCTTGGTTGATGTGATGCAATGGTGGAGCAAATTCGTGCAGTGGCAATGACGATGGGGTGTCGGCGGTGAAGCAGATCTGCTTGTGGCAACAGCTGGATTGTGGCGATAATGTAAGAGGTCTGTTGGTGTGACAGCGGTAGGATGATGACGGTGAGGCAGATTTGTGGTGGCGCTATAGTAGGGTAACGAAGGTGGGGTGGTTGGGGGCAACAGCTGGGTGGTGACGACGGTTGTTTGCTGGTGGTAATGGTGGTGATGGCTTACATGGTAATGGTGAAAGTGATGAAATAAAATGAGTTTTTCAAAATGTAGATAGCAAATTACTTCTAATAAAGTTTACTGGTTAGATCTCAAAACAAAAACTAAAACCAAAATTGAAAACTCAAAACTCCAAAATGGAGTTTTCAAAAACAGTCCATTTTTAGAAACCGGTTTTCAAAAATGTAGGGAAAAAAATGAATACCGTCTGTCAAATGGATTTTTTTTTTTCAGTTTACAAAACTGAAAAAAAAAGCTGAAAACAAAAGTTCTGTCAATCACTACCAAAGTTGTATATTACCCTTCACTTAGGTCATTAAAATGGCACATCACAAACACATGACCAATTTGACAATTATTTTGGATAGACGTTGATTTTTTGAGTTGTCTGCAACAAATATGTACATTACAGGCAACCATTTTGTTGAATTCAAAATTATAGGAAGTAACCTGCAAGAACGTGTAAAGTACGTAAGATAGTTTTGTCTTTTGTCATTTACCTTAATATCAGTTTTGAATGAAAGGTTTTTTGGTTTTCATCCTAATTATAACATTAGCCTAGACTCTATATATTAAGTATTAATTGTTAGCGACAAAATTTCACATGTCCATAACAAAATTCTTAATAGCACTTTTTAGCATAACTAAAGTGTGTGTATATATATATATATATATATATATATATATATATAGGGGACCGATCCACACCCACCGGTGGAGAAATAACAATTTCTCCACCGAACCGCAGGTAAGAGCAGCGGTTGGCCACGTGGCGCAAAAAGGGACGAAAAGGGACGAAAAAGGACGAAAATACTATGAGAAATTCACGAAAATATCACGAGAAAATGAAAAACTCGTGAGAAAATGGTGGCAATAATGCCCAACCGCAACTCCTACATGCGGTTGGCATTATTGCCTTCGTGACCCCCACCCCCTTGCCCCCCACCCCGTGGCCCCCACCCTATGTCCTTTTCCCCCACCCCGTGGCCCCCACCCTATGTCCTTTTCCCCCACCCGTGAACCCCCTCTTCCCCCACGTGTCATTACCACCCTACCCCCCCACCCCCACGTGTCATTCCCCCCTCCCCCTCCCTGCTGTTCACTCACGGTTCTTCTCTTCCTCTCTCACTTTTCTCTCTATAAAATCCCTCCTCCCCGAATTATTTCTTCCACCCTCCTCATTCTCCCTATCTCACCTACATACAAACAAAAAAAATTTACGCTAGAAGATCGGTGGATAACCGCTAGAAGATCGGTGAATTTTTCTTGAAATATATCAAGTTAAAACAAGTAAGTATTTTTCAATTTGTTCTTACCAATTGATTGTTTAAATTGTGTTACGCTTAAATTGTTCTTACAATAGTCTAAAATTCGTGTTTAGGCCGTCAAAATTACGTTTTGACAAATCGGGGTATTACATTCGAAAAATTCCAAAATAGCGATTTTTTAGGGCGTCAGAAATAGAATTTTTCACGAATTTATAAAAAATAGCTAGAGCTAGATTTTGCCAAAGTACGAAACAGAGACCCTAGTTATTTTCAAAAGATCTGTATCAGGTAAAAATTTCAGATTTTTCCAAAGACTGAAAAGGGGTTAACTGATACACGCAACCTTGTAACTTTGCAGTGTAATTTAAAATATCAAGCCAGCGCGATTTCGCGCGAAACTTTTATGAGAACCCTAGGGTGTTGGGAAGTTCCATTCCCCAGGAATTCGGGCCATTCCGAAGCCGTTAGCTAATTTTTTGGCCGAACGGGCTTTTAAGCGCTCGATCCGGACACCGGTTCGGGATTTTTAGGCGAAAAATCCGTAAAATACTTTTTAGATCAAGAATGAACTCAGGAAGCTTAAAATAGCATTTTAAAGCACTTTTGCTGAAGCCAGGGGTATTTTGGTAATTTGCCACCCCGAGAGGGGTATTTTGGTAATTTTCCCGAAAAGTTTTCCAACGGACTTTTAAGTCCAGAAATGTAAGTAAAACGCCTGAAATGTTGTTTTGCAGCTGATTGCGGGGCGTAATTGTCGCTAAAGGTGAAAACTTAATTAGACAGTTTTTTCATGAATTTATAAAAAATAGCTAGAGCTAGATTTTGCCAAAATACAAAAAAGAGACCCTAGTTATTTTCAAAAGATCTGTATCAGATAAAAATTTCAGATTTTTTCAAAGACTAGAAAGGGATTAACTGATACGCGCAACCTTGTAACTTTGCAGTGTAATTTAAAATATCAAGACAGCGCGATTTCGTGCAAAACTTTTATGAGAACCCTAGGGTGTTGGGAAGTTCCATTCCCCAGGAATTTGGGCCATTCTGAAGCCGTTAGCTAATTTTTTGGCCGAACGGGCTTTTAAGCGCTCGATCCGGACACCGGTTCGGGATTTTTAGGCAAAAAATCTGTAAAATACTTTTTAAATCAAGAATAAACTCAGGAAGCTTAAAATAGCGTTTTAAAGCAATTTTGATATTTTCTGAAGCCAGGGGGCATTTTGGTAATTTGCCCCCCCGCGAGAGGTGTTTTGGTAATTTTCTCGAAAAAAAGTTTTTCAGTCTAGAAATGTAAGTAAAACACCTGAAAGGTTGTTTTGAAGCTGGTTTGATGGGCGTTAGGGTGACAATGAACCCCCGGGGGCTATTTTGCTAATTTTACATTACACAAATTTGTGCTTAAAATAACTTTTAGTTCAGGAAAGGGTGTGAGACACCTGAAAAGTTATTTTAAAGAGTGAATTCAGGAAGCTTAAAATCCCATTTCAAAGCACTTTTCAGATTTTTTTTGTCAGGGGGCATTTTGGTAATTCGCATCCCCGATAGGGGTATTTTCGTAAATTTGCAGCGTTAAGTTTTTCAAAGGATTTCTTAGTCCAGAAATGTAAGCAAAGCACCTGAAAGGTTGTTTTGAAGCTGATTTGGGGCGTTAGGGTGATAATGAACCCCCGGAGGCATTTCGGTAATTTGCTGCTCATCGGGGGCTATTTTGCTAATTTTACATTATACCAAATTTCCCGAAAGACGGTGGTTTAAATAAATTTTATTCTTCTTTTATTTAAATCTATGACTTGTTGAGAATGATATAATTTTTATTTTTTAGATTCCAGTATAAATATGGATGCAACTGGAGGAAATAATTTTTGTGAAGGTTCTGATCCACCTTACGTTGGTCAAGTTTTTCAAGCACTGGACGAAGTTGAAGCATACTATAGAGCATATTCGAAAACGATAGGTTTCGGTATTAGAACTAAGACGACTAGAAAACGGGCGAATACAGATCAAATTTGTGCAAGACTATTTGAGTGTCATAGAGGAGCACCGCATGTAACTCCGGTCGTTCGGATCAGTGACGAAGGGACAACAAGACAAAGAAAACGGGACACATTTCCGGGTACCGGCTGCAAGGCCCATGTGTATGCAGTACACCGAAAAAATGAAAACCATTGGGTTGTCACAGGAGTGGAGTTGAGCCATAATCATCAGTTGATGACCCTCAGTAAGATTGGTCAAATTCATCAACACCGAGAAATAAGCGCGGCACACAGACAACTAATTTTTACAATGGCCGAGGCTAAAATTCCACCTTCTAAGATGATGGGGGTTTTCTCAAGCCAGGCTGGGGGGATTGACAAGTTGAGTTTCAACGAAGTAGACCTTCGAAATGAACTTCGTGCTCAGAGGAGAGAGTCTTTCGGTAAGAGTGATTCTCAAACTACACTTGATCTCTTCAGGTCCCTTCAGAGTGAGAATTCTGGATTTTTTTACAGTCTCCAACTGGATGATGAGAACCGCATTAGTACTATATTTTGGGCGGACCCCCGTTCTAGAGCTGCTTACCAAAATTTTGGGGATGTTGTGACGTTTGACACCACATACCGCACCAATAAGTACTCTATGCCTTTTGCTCCGTTCACCGGGGTGAACCACCACTATCAGTCAATCTCGTTTGGCTTTGCCCTGCTTAGGGATGAGACGGAGGAGTCATTTACGTGGTTATTTGAAACGTGGCTTCAAGCAATGTATCATATTCCTCCAAAGACCATCATCACCGACCAAGATCTGGCAATGAAAAATGCAATCGCTAAGGTCCTTCCAGATACTCACCATGGCCTGTGCACATGGCACATAAGCAACAAATATCCCGAACGGCTTCACCATGTATATGCAAACCATCCGCCATTCAAGACTGACTTTAATACATGTGTGAAGAAATCGTTGACGGTAGACGTGTTCGAGGAGAGGTGGGCCACGTTAATGGATACTTACTATTTGCACAATCACGAATGGTTACAATCGTTGTATGAGATCAAGACACAGTGGGTCGGTGCCTACACCAAGAAGTTTTTTGCAGCCGGAATGACTACGACCTCGAGAAGCGAAGCTATGAATTCATTCTTTGATGGGTACGTAGGCCAGTCTTCAAGTATAGCAGAGTTCGTACTAGAGATGCAGAAAGCCGTTGACAGGCAATTGTACCGTGAGAGAGAAGCCGACGCGGCTACAGTTTGCAAAGAAAGAGCTATACTACTTTATTCACCTTTAGAGGCTCATGCGGCTCAAGTCTATACCAAGGAAATGTTTCGACAGTTTCAAGAGGAACTACTAAAGTCGAATCAATATGGCATGACAAAGTTGCACGAGTATTCCACCAGAGATATCAAGGTTTATGCTTTGACAAATGTGACGAACTTCGCCAATCCGTGCTCTTCGTCGGCTCCGAGGACCAAACGACATTTTACCGTAGCAGTTTGTAAGGACACCGGGTTGGTTAATTGCAACTGTCAACTGTTTGAGCATAAAGGTATACTTTGTCGACACGCGTTGAGGGTTTTGAGCGCCAAGAATGCTAGTGAAATCCCTCCACCGTATATCTTGGAACGGTGGACGAAGGAAGCCAACAGAGTCCACGGTCACATTCCTTACGTGCCCAATGTTTCAGTTGATTTCGAGCAATCTGAGACGCTGCGATATAATCACCTTTGTAACATCATGCACGGTTTATCAATGGATGCAGCGTCGACATTTGATGGGTACAGGTATCAAGTTGAAGCAGCCGCACGGGATAAGGCTAAGCATGCACAGTTTAGGATGGCATTACCAGAAACTGTGGACACTCCGACTACTCGGACAACTCCAGGCGGTAGATTCAATCGAGCCAAACAGCCAGTCATTGACGGCACTGACCTACAAGGTGAGGAGGACGACATTTTTGATCCAATTATTTCTCAAACAAAAGGGCGAAAACGAGCAATACGCATGAAGAATCCGATTGAAGAAGCAACGGGTCAAAAAAAATTACGAAAGTGTGCGTTGTGTAATAAGATGACTGATCATGACAAGAGAAACCATTATAAAGTGTTAGGTATCGAACCTGGCAGTATGGTCGAGGAGGACGATGATGAGGAAGAGTGTTAGGGTTAATGTTTCAGTTGTATAAATTGAACTTTTATAATGTTTAAATTTGTGATTTGGTTTGTGCAATCTTTAATTTGTGATTTGATTTGTGGATTATTGATATTTTTGGTAACTCCGTTTTCGGGCACACTTTAGGCCCCATTTGATAGCTTCCGAAAAAAGTTGTAATTTTTTTTGTCACTTTTTTTCCGCTCATTGCACTTCAGGCACGCTAGTTAGCCCATTTGTAAGACTTTCGGCGAAAAACGAGACACATTAATTTTTGAGTTTTCCTAGGAAGGGCCTATTCGGGCACACTTTAGGCCTCATTTGATAGCTTCCGAAAAAAGTTGTAAATTTTTTTGTCACTTTTTTTCCGCTCATTGCACTTCAGGCACGCTAGTTAGCTCATTTGTAAGACTTTCGGCGAAAAACGAGACACATTAATTTTTGAGTTTTCCTAGGAAGAGCCTATTCGGGCACACTTTAGGATTGATAGCTTCCAAAACACCCCTATCGACACCGTCAAATACGTGCCTCGCGACGTGGTCATCGTCATCGTATAGGATTGATGTATCATGAGGTCCAGAGCTGAAATTCATACCTTTAAGAACAAAATATAATTATAAACCAACTTAGCGTCCATAATATCCATAATATTTACATTCCAAAACTATAACTGGATCTTTAACCTAGCTTACCAACACATTAGCAATAGTCATTATTTCAATGTATTAAAACAAATCCTCAATTCCCACCACTCCGAACGCTTAATTACGCTAGTTCCCACTGAATTTAGCGCCAACGTGGTTATATAGCAATATATAGCCCGATGGCCCCTACACCCCCAACACCTCAAAACCGCTTTAAAGTCAAGTTTTTAAATGTATTACGACAATTATATACCAAATATATCAGGAAAAATTTTAAAGGGGGAAAGTTACCAAAACACCCGCTACTTATGCAAAATATCCCCTGGCAGTCATCGCCGGTGCGTCACAAGGTTCAGAACATCTGGAACAAAATAAGTTTTCGGGTGTCTCACACCCTTTCCTGAACTAAAAGTTATTTTAAGGTATGAATTTTAAGCTGGATCCTTCCTAGCAAAATAGCCCCCGATCAGCGGCAAATTATCGAAATGCCCCTGAGCGTTCACTATCACCCCAACGCCCCCGAACCAGCTTCAAAACAACATTTCAGGTGGTTTACTTACATTTCTGGACTAAAAAGTCGTTTGAAAAACTTGGCGCGGGAAAATTACCAAAACACCCCTTGGCACGGGAAAATTACCAAAACACCCCTACGCGCGCCACGTCAGCTTCAAAACAACATTTCAGGTTTTGTAATTACATTTCTGGACTAAAAAGTCCATCGAAAAACTTAGCACTGTAAAATTACCGAAAATACCCCTCTCGGGGCGGCGAATTACCGAAATGCCCCTGGCATCGAAAAATATCAAAAGTGCTTCGAAATGCTACTTGAGGCTTCCTGAATTCATTCTTGACATAAAAAGTATTTTACGGAGGTTTCGCCCAAAAATCGCGAACCGGTGTCCGGATCAAGCGCTTAAAGGGCCGTTCGGCCAAAAATATAGGTAACGGCTTCGGAATGGCCCGAATTCCTGGGGAATGGAACTTCCCAACATCCTAGGATTCTCATAAAAGTTTCGCGCGAAATCGCGCTAGCTTGATATTTTAAAATACACTGCAGAGTTACAAGGTTCCCCGTATCAGTTAACCCCTTTCCAGTCTTTGGAAAAATCTGAAATTTTTACCTGAGACAGATCCTTTAAGAATAACTAGGGTCTCTTTTTTGCATTTTGGCAAAATCTAGCTCTAGCTATTTTTTATAAATTCGTAAAAAACTGTCTATATTTGGCGCCCTAAAAAATCGCTGTTTTGGAATCTATAAATGTAATACGCTGATTTGTATAAACCTAACATTGAATTATAAGGAAATTCAAAATACTTACTTGTTGTGACTTGATGTATTTAAAGAAAAAACTACCGATCTTCTAGCGGTTATCCACCGATCTTCTAGCGTAAAATTTTTTGGTTTGTATTGTTATGGAGATTATGTAGGTGAGATATGAAGTACGAAGGAAGTTGGTAAAAGATGACAGAGTGCAGAAGAAGGGATCGGGGGAGGGGATTATAAAGGGAGAAGCGAGGAAGAGAGAAGAAAAAAGACAGAAAAAAGTGAGGAAGGGTGGGTGTTTATGCGATCAAAGGCTGCGGCAAAAAAAAAATTCGGCAGAAGGACACCACGTGGGGGGCATCATGGGGGAGGGAAGGACGACACGTGGCATCGAGGGGAAGGACACCAGGTGGGGGCATCACGCGGGGGACGCCACGTGGCAGGGGAGGGGAGACCAACCGCTGGTGGTACCAGCGGTTGGGCCACGTGGTAGGGGAGGGGATGCCACGTGGCATGGGAGGGGACCAACCGGGGGGAGGGGACCAACCGCGGGTTGTAGGAGCGGTTGGGCCCTGCGGATGAGGGGAGGGGACGCCACGTGGCAGAGGGAGGGGACCAACCGCGGGTGGTACCAGCGGTTGGGCCACGTGGCAGGGGGAGGGGACGCCACGTGGCAGGGGAGGGAGACCAACCGCTGGTACCACCCGCGGTTGGGCCACGTGGCAGGGGGAGGGGACGCCACGTGGCAGGGGCGGGAGACCAACCGCTGGTACCACCCGCGGTTGGGCCACGTGGCAGGGGGAGGGGACGCCACGTGGCAGGGGCGGGAGACCAACCGCTGGTACCACACGCGGTTGGGCCACGTGGCAGGGGGAGGGGATGCCACGTGGCAGGGCCATCGCCCCAACGCCGGTTGTCCATGCTGGTGGGCCACGTGGCAGGGGTGGGGGACGGCACGTGGCAGGGCATATTAATGCCAACCGCTGGTTGTGCATGCGGTTGGTGTCCTTTTTCTCCTTCTCGCCATTTTCTCACCATTTTTCTCACCATTTCTCGTGCCTCTTTCGCCATTAATGCAGTGGCCGTACGCCTTTTTCGTCCCTTTTTGCGCCACGTGGCCAACCGCTGCTCTTACCTGCGGTTCGGTGGAGAAATTGTTATTTCTCCACCGGTGGGTGTGGATTGGTCCCCATATATATATATATATATATATATATATATATATGGCAAATGTCAATTTTTCCTCCAGGAGAGAGGAGTTGTCTTGCAGAGCTGTGGACAAAATTTGGCTGTTACTCGGGTAGAAGGAAGATTCCTTCTACCCCATGTAATGACAATTAATGTTTACTAAATTTTTTTATTGGCTTTTATTTTAGTGACGCTAAAAAAGTTTTTTTTATGAGTTGTCGCTGAAAGTGTTAATAAAAAAGTCACTAAAGACATTAGTGATTATTAATTGTCACTATACATGAGATTGAGAGAGATTCCTACGGCTGGGTCGCAACAAAAGTTTAGATTAACTTGTTTTATACGGGGACGGAACAGGGGTGCACCTGTAACCAAACAACCAATTCCTCCAGGGTTTTAGTCACAAACCCAAATCTCAAAACCCATTCAAGTAAACCTCACCCCTCCATTTCAATTCTCACTTCCGTAAAAAATGGCGATCTCCGTCGGGTCCGCCGCTGCCAGATCCGTTCTCCGGTCATCCTCCGCCCGCAACGCCGCCGCCAGGCTCGCCTCCGAGGCCAAAGCCGCCCGCTCCCCCTTCCGTATCCCTACCAGACAGCCACTCTCCCAACGCATCTTCAGGTACCTAATCAGTCACACAAAGCACACGCACACACTAGCACAAGCTTTTTCATATCTATATAGTTTGCCATTTGTAATTAGAGATGTTGAATTGTGAAGCTGCCCTATGGAAATGAGTGTTTGTATGTCGATGCAACCGTTCCACACGGCCACTGCCTCTGCGCTAATGACCTCGATGCTCACGCTCTCTCGCCAAGGTTACGGCTGGCTTCCCGAAGGTGAAATCCCCAAACATATCTTAAATGTTAATTTTGTTGCCTTTTTTACTTTTGCAAATTCCTGTAGTAGAATACCATTATAGATGCATGTGCAAGGTGTTAGTCCCGCATCGGGTAAGATGAGAAACAAGTTGGACATATATATAGGGATGGACCCAAGACCTATGGGCTTAAGCTACTAGGTCAAGTTGTGCTTTGGCGTGTATATGTGGGTCTGCCTTCTTTGTAGCACCAGGCTCCCTGCAACGTATTTGCCTGTTGGTTTGCCTAAGTTTGACTTTTGAAACCAAACCATAGTTGTTTGACCTACTATTGTTATTTGAGTTCAATTCATCTTTAGACTTTGAATTATATCCTAGGAGAGCGCAAAAGTCAAAGGGGACAGAATATATGGTACTCAGGGAGTATATCAGTGCTACCCTGTTCCTTTGATATGTTTTGTTGGATTTGATGTACTGAAAAGATGTATGTGTAGGTGAATTTTTATCACTTTCATAGTATGCAATTTTGCTTTGGTTATGTTCCAGTTTTTGTTAAAGTTGATGCTTAAGTTAGGAATAGTGTCTATCTTCAAAATTGTGCATGTGATGTTATTGTACGATTGCATTTGTTAAGTGCCTATGCGTGCATTTCTTGAGCTTCCAATGTTGCTGATTTAATCACATCTTGAGGACTTTGCAAATTTTTGATGCATTACATCTTCGTGTCATGTGGTCTTAGGTCTGACCTAGGGTTATTGCTTATTTTGGATGTCTTAAAAAATAAAATTTGATAGCTTTCTAAGTTTATCATTGAAATTTGTAACTGAAATCTGCTGGAGGGTACCTATTATACGCCGGGAGAGTTTTCTGATCTTTTCGCCTAATGCTGCACGACATTCTTGTTTTGCTTATTTTCCCCAATCGGCTTTTCTTATGCCTGCGTACTTGTGTGTTCCTGCACAATTTTCATAAATTCGACAAACTAGTGTTTTGCTTGAGAGGTTGCCTAACCTTTGGGTTTCTTTTTTCCTTTTTAGGTATCTAGCAAACCTTCATAGGGCCTTCCTTGATGTCCTTTTTGTCCTCTCAAATTCCCGGTAAGATTTTCTAGAGCTCTCTGAAAAACGATTAGAGGTTTAATGGGGTGATTTGAGAATTCGAGAGCTCCCAGATCCCTCTTACTCGAATAGTGACATTTGGGTCATAATGTAGAAGCAATTTTTAAATACTTCCTCCAAATCTTTTGTTTTCAATGATGTTCCTTGTTGCCTTTTCTGAAGCGGAGATGGTCAGAACCTAGAAACATTTAACATCATACCAGAATGTTGTTGTTTGTGTTCTGTTTTTGAAAAAGTTCTTTTGTACCTATTTCCTTGATACGATAAAATAGTGGATACTTCAATTTTCGTGTTGTAGGCCTTGACAAGACTAGATGAAGATGGAGAAGCAAAGATGGAATCACTTGGATTTCTTGTGCTTTTTGAAGCTATCAAATTAATTGGAACTAGGCCTGTTGGCCCCATTTCAAGATTAATGATGGAAAAAATTTATGTTTTGTAAATTGATAATGACTTTTTCTCCCGGGGAGATTATCAAAGGGTCCGTTAGTTTCTGCATACTGTGCTCTCTGTTTACTTGTATGGTCATGTGCGTGGGAGCTTGTGTTTGATTCACCCTGATTTCTATAGTTTAATTTGAAATTTCAATCTTTTGCATAATCCTCATTATCCTGGGATCCTTTTTTTTTCGTTCTCCTACATGCATCTTGTAAACGAATAGAAGAGTCATCATCCATCTTATGATTTCTTTGGTCCACAAAGATGGTAATGTTAGCTGGCTGAAGACTGGTGAGTTATACTAATTAGTTATTATCTTAATCCAATCAGCTTGCAATGATGATGTGTGATGAGTATTCGGAGGATTCAAGCAAAATTTATGTGCACATCTGTACTCCCTAAGATCGTATCAGCTGATTAAGTTAGAGCTTCTGAATGAGCTGCAGAAGAGTCAAGTCGGATTCCCTGAACTTCAGAGTTAGATAAACTTACGAACTTTTATTGCTCCTGAAAGACAAGCCAATTTAAGCTACTGTGTCTGTTTTAATCCTCTTTTTTCAGCCATAGACAACAAGTTTAAAATGGACTTTGCTTTTGCAGTTTCTATGTATGTATTGATTTTAGATGGTAATAAGATCATCAGGACTTCATACTAATTGTTCATATATCAATCAGCTTGCAACAATGATTTATGATGTGTCGAAGGGATTCAAGTGAAGTCCTTGTCCGACTGGTTGGGAGATCCACAAAGTAATTACCAAAATGCAAGTTAGGCTACCCCAGGATGATGTGATTTCAGCCTTTAAACTCTGAAGCTACGAAAGACTAATGTTCTTAATGCGTACTCATAGTAACGAGTATTATTTGTTATTGATTGATTGAGTGATATGAACCAATGGAGTAGCAGTTTTCTTGTTTTCTAGGTGAATTTCGTTGTTAATGTTCAGTTACACTGCGGAAACTTGATTACGTGTATGCATTGTAGTGAGTTCTCTGAAAACGTTTTTGAGCTTTGAGCTTCAGATTGAAATATTACTTGCAAAAGACTTTGCCTGTAGACCATCCATAATGAGGTGGTGAACAAAACATGGGAAGAATCATGATTACGAGTCCTGATGTTTTGCTTTTTACAGTTTTCTTCTAAATGAATCGGTTTGGAGTCGGATGTACCTGAAATTCCTCTCTGTGATGGATGATTTTCCAAGTTCTTATGCTGCGCTTGAAGGTGAAAACAAACCCATCCCTAGTGATCTTATCCAGCTTGCCCCTTCTGTGGTGACTATTTTAAGTAGTAAGTACGGTTTTACCACTTTTTGACCATGTGAATCTGTTGAGCACCTCAGGCAATTCGATCTTTGCTGTCGCTTTCCACCTCTGAACGGTCTTCCGTCTCTCCTCCCTATTTCGTCACTTCCTGCCTTCATCTTCTTCTCTATTCCTGCCTCTCTAGACAGTGATGCCGCCTCGTGTTGCTGGCCAGGTTTTTGCGCACTATGGCAATCATTACTCCACTCCCGTTTCTCTCGTGTGCTAAATATGCTATGGAAGATAGAAGACCTCCCTTGGTGAAACTGACGAAGCTCAGCACCACCGCTCCTCTCACCGCACGGTTACGACAGGTGGCAGATGATTTCAGTTTTCTTTGGCAACTTTTTCAAAGGTTATTACTGGCGTACACATCATGAACGAAATTGGCATTCGCGTTTGGATTGTGACAAAATTTTAAAACTTTCGTCCCTGCGTCTCTTCGATTATGGCCTAACAGTCACCATCATCACCTGAGCTGCTGCTTCCAAGAAGGTTTCTGCGTTTTACGAACTGCATACATGTGGTATTGGCATAGGTTGCTTTGTATGCAAATGATATGGCTGCACTTGAAAGTCACGTAGTTCATTTAAGGTACTTTCATACTTGCATAGTTCATTCATGAATCATAAATGAGGTACGGATTATGCTACGCAGAGTTCTAGTACTTCAGTGATGAAGTTATAAGTTACACTTCTTCCACCTTGTTAGCTTCAGTTGGTCAAACTTTGAACTCGCCATGCTTGCATGCAGATGGCTAATTTATAACAAAGGAAAAGATTGTATCACTGCGAGGGCAACAAACTCAAGCTTCTGGTGATCGATCGCATTGACACCGTTGAGCCATTTTTGTTTTAATTAGAGATTGTGTGTATAAATAGACAATAGGTTACAGCAATTTACTACTTTTGCGATGAGATGAAAAATTTTGTTTTGAATAAAGTGAAGGGGTTCTTTTGTCCAAAGTTCTTTCCTCCTTCCCCTTCCCCCCCCCCCCCCCCCCCCCCCAAAAAAAAAATGCAAAACAAACCTCTTGGCCTTTTAGTCTATTAAATTAAGCGGGAAATTTTTTTTGTAATGCACTAGTCTGTTTTCTCGGTTACACGAGTAGTCAAGTAGTCAGGCTATATCCGAAAAAAGCAAAAGATAGTAGTAGAGGGTGGGTATAATAGTAGAATCTCGGGAAGTTTGACAAAAAAGATAATGCCATTTCATTTTTTCCATATGGTCCAAAGACAGAAGAATTAAATTACGAGTTTGGATCAAATGAGAAGCCGATAGAATAGAAACCATGCAATGTGCCATTAAAGGGTTCATAGTCCTATGATATGAGGGATAGTCACATTAATAGAACTCAACTCCAGATGGAACAAATTCGCAAACACGAAAGAGATAGATGGATGGAGGTGTCTTCTGAAGAGTTGCATTTAGGGCAAAAGCGGGTGTTTGAAAGCCAATTCTAGCTAAATTTGAACTGACTGGCAGCCTGTCGATTAGCAATTGCAAGATGTAGAAAGATATTTTGCGAGGTAGATGAAGCTGCCACAGTAATATTCACACATTTGAAGGGAAGTTTAGGATTTGGGAACGTAGGTTAAGCCGCTGTTTCATTTTTCTTGATAGAGTACGTTAAAGGCCAATGATACTGAGAAGGCCTCTTAATCGTTTGGCACCCAGTTGATTGAGTTCGCGTTTGAAATCTGAAATTGATATGTCCATTGTAAAGTAGAATCCAGCGTATAAGCAAAGGGAAGATGGCCTGAAGTGCAAACATATACCATACGGTTTTGAATAAGACTCGATACTATCTTGGAAGGTTCAAGGGTTTTCTGAATTCATTGAGGGCAGTTGGAGGGGTGTTGGGGTACCCACGTATCCTTCCAAGTATCAATGGTCCTTCCATCCCCTACTTGCCAAACAGAATCTTTTAGAATGGTGCGAGCTTCAGGTTTTAATGGTTTTATGCCTCTCCATGCCCATAAGCAGCTCCCAGAAGAGTGAAAGCGATGGCTAGAGCTGCAATATTTGGGTGTAAAGGTTTGGGCAAGTAAACTAGGCAGAGAGTTTATAATTCTGAAGGTTGTTTTTGTGAAAAGTGTCAAATTGAACGTCTTCATTTCTCTGAAGCCAAGTGCCCCTTGAGGCTCTCGGCCACACAAGTGAAGCCAGTTGACCAGATGAAGTCCCTTTTTGTAGGGGTCCCCAGACCTGAAAAATGGCTAAAGATCATATTACCAAGTACAAACATAAACGGGGAAGAGAGAGATTGCATACCAGAAACTAGGAATCCTGAGAGAACTGGTCAAATAGAGCTGCATTTGCGGACAAGTGTTTGGACTAGGGATTTGTCGAAGTTGATGAGCTGTCATGACAGTATCCAGGTATTAAAATCGTCTCTTAAGTTGTGCATCCAAATGAAAGAACAAAAATGCATCATCTGCGAATGAGACAAAGAGAAAAGCTACAGAGGGGCGATTGCCGGGCGATGAAAGCGAGGGAGAAGGATTGGAGTGATACTGAGAAATTAGTTAACCAAGTCAATTTGAAGCTTTTGAGCTTCGGCAAGTTCAAAGGGAAAATTAGTCATTTGGCAAGTGTACGTCTCCCAAGGAAATGCAAATATTCATCTCCCATAAAAAAAATGATATTCAGAAATATGAAAGGAGAAACTGCAATCTCTGAAATAAAGTCTAATTCTACTGCCGACTGTGCTATTTCTGGAAAGGCAAGCTACTGGTGCAGAATGAGCGGAGGGCTAGGTCATAAGAGAAGCTCTAGCACGGGCAAGAGACAGGACTACACACAAGTGGACATCAAAACAGATTTGCCTCGCTGTAGTGCGAAAACTTTGACTTGGTTTAAAGCTGGAGAAAAAATTGTATTCTTTTTAAGAAGACATTAGGAACATTGGCTGTGGTTTTATGTATTGTAATGTCAAACAAACAGGAACCTCAAGAACAAAATAGAGAGGCACATTTTATCAAGCAAGGAAAGCTATAACCAACGGATGTAATGCTTAAAGATGAATGGAAAGATGTGTAATCTCAAAAAGAAGAAGAAAGAAAGAGTGGTCCCAGCATTGAAGACAACATACATGCAATATTTCCTTCTTTTCTGGTGAAAAAAAGGATCTGCAGGAAACAAAAGCAATATGCCTGATTTTTAGTGGCGGTCGGCATAAAAGAGGTGGTTTCTTTTCTCCTTTGTCGGTGTTGAATGTTAGTTCAAGACGCACAGTAAAATTAAACGGCAAATCAAAACCGGATATATATAGATCAAGTCTAATACTGGCAGCACTACGAGAGAACCTGATAATATAAATAAAGTCTGATAATGGCAGCACTGTTGGAGGAAAAAACTGAGAACATCTTTGCAAACCAACTTCACAATATTTGCAGCCATAACAGCTCACCATTGAAAACAAGAATCAGACCTTTCGTAACCCCAATCTATTCACTTCATATGCATGAATCTCCACTTACTCTTCCACAACATTCACGAGTTCATACTCGACCAAGGAAAGATTGTTATCCTCTTTAACAACAAATTTAGCCGGCTCTGTGACTTCAACACGTCCCCATTTATCAACTGCCAGCCTCATAGACCCCTTGAACATGTCAATTTTCGCATTGCGCAGTATCACAGTGGAACCTGGCTTCATTATATCAACTGCAAGTACAGAAACAAGGGTAGAAGTATTCATTCAGGCCAGGTTTTTCACATTTTTGGCTTGGTTTCTGGGAGAAAAAACAACAAAAGAGCGACAAGAGAATGAAGGACATGTTTCACATAGAAGCTTCAATGATATCTAAAAAACTAACTTTGAGAGAAGGGTTCACTTTTGCGACGATCACTACAATCTTGCCCTTGCGGCGGTCCTCGACTATTATCCGTCACTGAATTCTCTCCCAAACAAGATCAGCCCTTTTCCCTTCCTAGAGAACCTGGCTGAGAGTTAATTCCAGATTATCTCAATGCGGAATTTTCAACTGAAAATCTTTGCCATGTTCGTCTATAGAATTTGGAAGCAAATTCTGATTTAAGATGGCCAAAGGGCTTGCTTTGTAGAGAGGATGGGATCATGGAATGAAACAGGTATCATCTCTCTACATTTTCATCCATAGAAAAGGGATGGAGTCTTCCCCTTGAGCGGTTTGGCTGAGTAAGAAGGAAACTGGGAAGGAAATAGAAAATCTTGATTATTTGACCATCTCGAATTCATTAAACGAAGATAATTATGGGTAAAAAGTCAAAGGATGGAGCCACTATCTTCTCCTGCCTTTTCCACCTATCTTTAGGCCAAAATGATATGGTGGGCCCAGAAAGCATGTTCAACCCTCCTCTTTTCCTTCCTTCCCTCTTTCCCTACTGCCAAATCAAAAACAAGCACACTCCTATTTATCAGCGCACTTATAAGGATCGACCACAGATGCATTGTTGGAGAGTGAATAGCAAGCATTTAACGAAAAATGCTCGCAGAAAAATATCAGCTAATAATTTGTTAAAGCCACTACTCAGAACTGAAAAATTACCCATACGTATTGTATTGCCCTTCATAACAAGAAAAATAATATACAAGCTTCAGAACAACTCGAATGTGCCTCATATCGTATGACTTGAGTATCAGCCTAGAGACGTGCCGACAGTCAACATATTAAGGGCTCACGTGGCCAAATAAAGAACAAGCCCACTATTAATTATTAGCATACTTACAAATTGAAGTCAGAAAAGTATCCCATTTTCAGTCTACTTCCTCTTCATTTTTGAACAAGTGACATCTTCCCTCATTATCACCTCTAGTTCAAGGGCAAAGGACAATTTAACAAAAAAACACCATTTCATGGCATCAGAGGCTCATAAATGAAAATAAGAGGAAGACCCTGAAACATCAAGTCCCACACCCTGAATACAATTAGTTATCTATACCAAGAAAGAAAAAGCTGCCACAAGTGATAGGAGCTCATGCCATACATTACAGTAAACCCGATATTCTTAAGTCAATAATAGGACATCCAACAGTGAGTTGCCTATGATTACACAGAATTGAATGAATAAGATACACTCATACACAGACACACAGATTCACAACTACTCAATCCTTGCGTTTGAGAAAACCAAAACCATGGAAATGGTTAGAATCTTTAGTACATTTGGCTCTCAAAATACTGTGTCGCCAATGTCCACAAAATGAAGAAAAGACCCCCCGACAAAAACAAACTCATTCACAATCCCTCAATCGTTGCACTCAGGGGCGGAACTACACTTGTACCAGGGGGGGCTAATGCAACCCCTGAGATTTTGAAAAAAAAAAATTATATATATAATTTTTTTTCACTCGCGATCTCTCTCTCTCTCTCTCTCTCTCTCTCTCTCTCTCACTCTCTCAGTTCCCGTCGACCTCTCACTGTCTCAGACTCTTAGTGTCTCACGGCCAAGGCTCACGGCAGTCGGTGCCTCACTAGTCACTTCATAGTCACCGGTCATCGATCACGGACGGCGGTCGAAGCCCCAAAGGCCCTCACCAACTCGGCAACTTCGGCCAGATCTAGCCTAGATCTACGAGCCGGTAGACGAAGAGTGACGAACCTCACCGGTCACGAACGACGCCCGACTCCTGAGCCTCAATCACCGGTCACGGACGGCGGTCGCCCTCACGGTTTCACCAACTTTGGTCTCCCGTCTCCGGCCAGAGGCCCGGATCTTGCCTAGTCTAAGGTTCGAACTTCAAATTGAAATTTTTAGTCTAAGACTTCTGTTTCTTCTCGTTGGATTGGAAATCAACAAAATACTAAAGGCTTTAACTTGTAAGCTCTAATGTTTGTATTTTGTAACTGCAACTTTCAGAACATCAAGGTGACGAACTGACAAAGTGATGACCTCACCTCAACCGGTGACGACAATCTTCTTTGGTCTTCACTCCACCGGCGGCGAAGAACCCACCGCCGACGACTTTGCGACAACGACGCCGTTCTGATTTCTAAGGACTGAGGTCGGTGTGCATTTTGAACAATTTTTTCCCATTGAGAAATTATTTGATTGATAATTTTAGGTTGTTAGTTATACATTTGAGAAATGAATTATTAATTGATGTTTTATGGTTGTTAATCGTGCATTGAGATTGAGATTGTTGATGGAGGATGGGACCCAATTAGATTTTAGTATGTTTTCTATGTGTTATCGAAAAATGCGCTTCATTTTTGTGTGCTATTTTATTTATAAAAAAATTTACTGCCTGAGGTGAAATCCTGGTTCCGCCACTGGTTGCACTAGATATATAAAAGCTACAAAGATGGTTGGAACCCGTGCTACATACGCCGTAATTGTCTTTTCAGCTGAACCATTGATAAAGGGACAGTCTAAATCCACAACCAAGTATGCATTTCCACGACTCTATTGCTGGTTCATTAGTAACAAATGCTAAGTTTTAGTAACAAAAAATCAATTACATACACATCCAAAAAATCAAAATACACTCCTCATAAAACAGTATAGCCCGCGCTTTCTGCAGGAGAAGTTTTGATTTTTTTGGTGAGTAAGCGCATGTAAAATCGGGGGATTTCCACAGTAATTAAGCAAGTAAATCATTTCCACACCTCTTTTGCTGCTAAAAAGGTGCATAAGTGACAAATGCTGATAGTTTAGTAAAAAATGAGGGGGTACAGTGTGCAGATACCTTGATCGTTGCGAGCGGTAAAGACGATGGTGCCGGTCTCGTCGCCGATGAGGCACTCGGCGATGCGGGGGCGGCGAACGTTCTGAGAGAGGGGCCCGGCGCCGCCAGCGGCGGCCTTGTGCGCCACGGGCTTGGAGCTCACCACCTTCACCGTCAGCGTGTGGCCGCTGGTCCCGGGCTTCAGGCTGTCCACCTTCGTGAACATCGGCTTCCTCTTCGCTGTTGCCGCTGCTGTTGACGGAGCCGCCGCGGTGGTTGCCATTGCCGCCTCAACAACGCTAACCCTAACCCTAGTGTTTAGAATATTGGGCACAGTTCGATGACAAAGAATTAGAAATTTTTTGGTAAATTTGGTTTATGAGATGCCGATCTGTCGAGGGCTTCACTTACACAGGTAAATGCACTTTGACCCCTGTATTTGAAGCCGGTTGAATGATGATCCTATTTTTTAAAAAGTTACACCAAATCTATTTTTATTAGTCAAAATTGGGCAAATTTTAATGGACGTAACAGATTCATTAGAAATGTCAAAAGTACCCCTTTTATCCGCAAAATTTTCAAACTCCTGCCATTTTCTAACCTTTCTTCATCAGCTATCCCTCCCCCCACACACCCCTATTCCACTAACCCACCTACACCTCCACAGACACGTTCAACACCCCCCAACCCTACCCCCAAAACCAAATCCCGCACCCCACACACATGAACAACACCATCCACGGTCACCTCTGCCCTACCCACCAACCCATACCCCACACACACAAACAACACCATCCAAGGCCACAAACCCAGGCCCTCTGTACCCACATTTGCCGTACCTACTATACCCAACGCCATCAGCATCACAAGACCACCACTTCCTCCTTCGCGACGGCCACCGCTGCGAAAACCAACTCCACCGCCATGCCTCCGCCACCACAAGACTGGGCCTGATTGGCCAATGAAAGTCACGAATCTGAACCCCCTTGAGTAACGGCCACCTCTGTCGTAATCTTTCGAGTAATGGCAACCTCCGTCGTATCGACCATACCCAATGCCGCCAGCATCGCGACGACTACCACCTCTTCATTCACGACGGTCACCGTTGCAGAAAACAACTCCACCGCCACGCCGCCGCCACCACCACCACAATACTGGGCTTGATTGACTGTGAAAGTCACAAATCTGAACCCCTTGATCTCTTAATCTCCGGATCGTTAATGATCTACAACCAAACAAACAGAAAATCATCAGATCTGAAACACACTGGCCACACATCTGTAATTGTGCGTTCAGTGTGTGTGGAGTTTGGGTTCCCGTGAGTGTGTGTGGGTTGTGGGTTCCTATGAGTGTGTTTAGTGTGCGTGTTGTGTGTGTGTGTGTGTGTGTGTATTAAATGGAAAGGGTATTTTGGTCATTAAAATTTATCAAACAACTCCTGTCCGAGAAGTATGTTAACTTTGACGAAAACCATCCAATTTGCCCAATTTTTACGAGTAGAAATAGGTTTAGTGTAATTTTTTAAAGAATAGGGGGGCCATAATTCAACCGGTCTCAAGTACAAGGGGTCAAAGTGCATTTACCCCTTACACAAATGGCTATGGAATTCGTACGTGTGAAGGTTTTACTGTTGTTAAATTTTAGTGCATTAACAAAAAAAAAGAGATAAATATTTACTGCCACTTATATTGGTTGTTCGCTACAACTTTTCATATGCTAATTAATTAATAGTTGCTCACATGTCGTTTGATTGTTATTTTCTTTGCTTTTAATTTATTAGTATATAGTACGTGCGTTACACGTGGATATAGTTAAGAGTAATGTTTGGGGTGATATTATTATCTTTTTTGGGATCAAAATAATGTAATTCAATTATGTTCTTTTTTTGTGACTTGTTTTAGAAAAATATATATTTGATGTTTGCAATTATAATCAGTTCAATGTTTGAAAATATTTTTTGTAGGCTTCTAGATTGAAGAAATGTTTGATGGTACTGCTGAAAATAAAAGCAAATGGAGAAATTAAAAGAATAAATTTACGTCTTTATTTTTGTAATCTGTTAAATTAATTCATGGTTAAAATTTATAATTTTCAAAACCAAGTGCTTTGCATTTCATCAATAAGAAATACAAGGGTCTTTAACTGCAATAAACGAACATATTTTCAGTTTAAATTGGCACTATACTTAAGCCTTGCTTTTTAATGCATATTTAACCCCTTTTTCTGTTTTTGCTTTTTCCAACAATTTTTTGTTTCTTAATTAATTTTTCACGTATTTCAGTTTCTTTATTTTGTTTGTGTTATTCAGTTTTCGATTGGTTAATTGTTTGCTAGCCTAAAAATGCAAGGGAAAAAATCACAGTTTTCATTAACCAGTTCAATATCTAATGTTTATTTCATTTTAACCAAATTAAAAAATAAATAATAAAAAATTTCTTTATTCTGTTTTTCTTTCTTATCACACTTTTCATCTTTTAATGTATATAATAGATTCATTACCCAATGTTCTTTAATTTTATCAAAATTTAAAAGGGAGTAATAAAAGAAGGGTAAGAATGCGATTGACGTAATTAACGGATAACATAATCATCCAAAATGATTTACACAATTCATACTTTTATAGGTAGTATAAATATAAATTTTATAGATAGTACACATGCGCGCAGCTCGCAACCCCCCCCCCCCCCACACACACACATATAGGGAGCTGATCCGTTGATAGCGCTAGCAAAATGGGAGATCTTGCTAGCGCGATCTGGCCGTCCATCCCTTCAGGATGGACGGCCCAGATCGCTTATTTTTGCGGCGCTGTCAGTGGTCCGCTACACAGTGTAGCGGACGGACCTTTTTACCATTTTGCCCCTGCTCCCCCCTCCGCTACACTGTCTAGCGGACCACTTTCTTGGCCCCACGTTGACAGCCAAAAAGTCGTCCGCTAGACAGTGTAGCGGACGACTGACTTCCCTGACACAACTGACATATTTTCACGTGTTTGTACCTTTATTTCTACACACGACGGGTTGTCGGAATTCCTCAAGCTCCTTCGGCTACAATTTTCTTCTCCTTCGGACTCGCTTCCATTTTCAGCTCCTTCGGCTACAATTTTCTTCTCCTTCGGACTCGCTTCCATTTTCAGCTCCCTTCAAGCTTCGAGTAAAACTTGCTTCAAGCTTCACTCAAGTAAGGTAAGTTTGCGAATGGTGAAGTTTTCTTTATGGATTGAATGGTAAAATATAATTTTATTTTGTTCGGACAAAAAAGTATAGATTTTTTTTTATGTTCTAGAAATTTGTCACTCTATTCTTCAATTTGTGATGTTCTAGACATGATGTTCATAAAAAAGGTGCAATTTGTTAACTCTAAATAAAATTATAGTTTAATTCGATTTTTTGGCATGATGAATTCGTCTATTTATCTTAGTAATTTTAATTTGTTATGTTCAGTAAATTAATAATTGTTAATTTGGAGACACTTTCAGGGGTTATGCATACGGTATATTTGTCATCCTAAATTGGTCTATTCGCCAAGGTAATTTTTAGGTAATATTTTCAGTTAGAAATGTCATTTGATTGTTAAGCGTAGTCTATTTCTACACAGGTCTTGTTTCACAATGTCTGATTTCGTGTCGAGCTCCAACGTCCCCGTAGATGCTAGTGATCCGTATCTAGGACGAACGTTTCAAACATTGGAAGAAGCTGAAGAATGTTTTCGAGCGTATTCATTGAGGGTTGGTTTTGGCATTAGAATAAAAACTACAAGAACAAGCAACGTAACAAAAAAGATATGCTCTCGCTTATACGAGTGTCATAGGGGCAGAAATCCACAGCAAAATGAGACACGCGTAGGCAATGATGACAGTGATGACGAAATAGGATATTCGCGTAGAAGACGGGACTGCTTTGAGCGCACAAATTGCCAGGTCAAGATGTTCGTAAGCTACAAAGCCAATCATGATCATTGGCTTATTACCAGCCTGGAACTGGCACACAATCACCCGTTAGTAACTCCTTCTAAGGTGAGTCAGATGCATCAACACAAGAAGATGGGTAAGGTCGCGAGGAGCCTAATTCACACAATGAGCAATGCGCGAATTGGACCTACTGAGATTGTTAATGTTCTTGCTGAACAGGCTGGGGGAATTCAAAATTTAAACTTTAACACGACAGACGTTCGTAACGCGGTCCGAACCCATAGACGAGCCGCGTATGACCTCAATGATGCGCAATCGACAATGAGCCTATTGAAACGGATGCAGATGGAGGACCCGCAGTTTACCTTCGATTATAAACTTGACGACGAGCATCGAGTTAGTACAATTTTTTGGGTCGACGGTCGTTCGAGGCTAGCTTATAAGCATTTTGGGGATGTCGTGACTTTCGACACCACATACCGTACCAACAAGTACTCGATCATGTTCGGGTTCGCCTTGTTAAGGGACGAGAGCGAGGGTTCTTTTGTATGGTTGTTTAGGACGTGGCTGGAAGCAATGAACTTCAAAGCACCCAAAGTGATCATCACCGATCAAGATTTGGCAATGAAGAAGGCTATTGCGACCGTCTTCCCAGACACTCGGCACAACTTGTGCACTTGGCACATAAGCAACAAATACCCGGAACGTCTGCATCACGTGTACGCAAAGTATCCAGACTTTAAACAGGATTTTGACAAGTGCGTTACCAAGTCATTAACGATTGAGGAATTCGAGGAGAGGTGGGAAAAGCTTGTTCGGGATTACTCATTGCAAGACAACGAGTGGCTCCAGCACTTGTACGAGCGCAAAGAGCAATGGATTGGCGTTTACACGAGGAGGTATTTTTCAGCGGGCATGAAAACGACGGGCAGGAGTGAATCTATGAATGCCACGTTCGATAGTTATGTGGGTACAGCTACCAATTTGAAGACTTTCGTTGCATCTGCACAAAAAGCGGTAGCTTCGTTGTTCGTAAAAGAAAGGGCTGCCGACTTTGCAACAACGTACAAACAAAGGAGAAGGTTGCTAGAGACCCCGCTGGAGCTGAACGGTGCCAAAGTCTATACGAAGGAGATCTTCTTGCTATACCAAGTAGAGCTGCGAAAATCGGGACGATACAGTATAAACAAGGTGGCAGAAAATGTCTACGCGTGAGTACAAGGTTTATTCGCTCGTGAATGACCTCGTCCCTGAGAAGCTGCGCAGAATTTATACGGTGAGCCACGACACATTGACGGACTCGGTGACATGTGTTTGCAAGAAGTTTGAGTTCCATGGCATCCTGTGTAGACACATTCTGCGGTTTTTCACCCAGAAGAATATCAGGACAATCCCCGATAAATACGTCTTGCCACGGTGGACGAAAGGTGCAAACAGGTTGCACGGTACCATTTCCTTTCCGGAGCACCCGTATACTGACTTTGAAGAATCAGAGACGTTGCGGTATAATCATCTGGTGACGATGTTCACCCGTTTGTCCGTAAAGGCTGCTGCTACAATGGTCGGTTATAAACATCTCCTCGAGGTAGCTCAGCAGCAAGAGCCCATCGTCGACCAGTTGGAAGCAGCTTCAGTCAGCAATGCGGTTGACACCGAGCCTACGACGGAATCAGAAGATGACGAGCCGGGGGAGGAAGGCGACAATGATATCCGGCCGTTGGATCCAATTATATCGCAAACGAAAGGCCGCAAGAGATCTACGCGGATGAAAAGCTCAATTGAAACGGCAACTCAACCTAAAAAGCTGCGAAGGTGTGCATTGTGCAACAAAATGACCGACCACGACAAGCGGAACCATTACAAGGCACTGGGGATAAGTCCAGGGGTTTGCAAGATGGGGAAGAAGATGAGGACGAACAAGCTGCAGTGGACCTTTAATTTTTTGTATAAGTTTGACATTTGTAATAATTTTTATATAAGTTTGACATTTGTAATAATTTTTATATAAGTTTGACATTTGTAATAATTTTTTCTAATAATTTTTCGACCGAATACTGGAATTTTTTTTCTTCTGATGTAGCGATTTCTGATGTAGCAGACGGATATGCATAGTCCTAATTTGTTGGTCATCATTTATGTCCGCTATACAATGTAGCGGACGTCATCGCAGAAGAACTTTTGGTCTTCATTTATGTCCGCTATACAATGTAGCGGACCTCTATCCTATTATATATATTAATCAAAACGGGCAATCAGCTTTTATCAGTCCGCTATATTCTCTCTCTCTCTCCCGCTATATTCTCTCTCTGTCTCTCTCCCACTGTATTCTCTCTCTCTCTCTCGAACATCTAACCCAAGCTGCTACCCCATCTACGGTGACCCACATCTCCAGCGACAGCACCGTCCTCCCCTCATCGCCGACCTCGATGGCTTCTGGATCGGAGACCACCTATGATTTTATTGGCAACTTGCACCTGGCAGGCAAACACCTTTTCAAAGTCATGATGCCGGGATTTGAGGATGAACTTGTAGGCCATCCCTCTTTCTCTGTATTTTCCTGTGTTAAAAGTTTGATCTTTTGGTTAAAAACTAACCTATTTTTTGTATTGTGTTTGTTAGGACATACCGGAAGCCTTTACCAATCAATTTACAACAATTCATGACAGTTCAAGATTATATAGCAGCAAGGGGGCCTGGCAGGTTGAAATCAAGCTGAAGCCCGGCCGACCCCAAAAAAAGCAATTCGCAGAGGGTTAGAACGTCTTCGTGCGCCAGCATGGCCTCGAACTCGGGGACTTTGTAGTGTTTGAACACCTTGGGTGGTGGGATTTTCAAGTTGTAATCTTTGATCGGAGCGCTTGTGAAAAAATTTCTTTCCCCCAATGTGAACCCTAATTTACTATTAATAACCAAATTTATTGTATACATGTTCATTATGTTTCCAAATTTTTTCTCTCTTAATTGTGCCGTTTGAGATACCCTCAATATATTGAGATCGTTGATTGTGAATCGTACATTATTTATTGTTTATCGATATTGAGATTGTTGATTCCGTCGCTAAAACAAGTCTTCAGGCGCCAATTTATTAAAACTGCATCACGCTACATTGTCTTAACCCAACACTTAGAAAATTTTCACTTCCCCCACTGTCCGCCACATTGTGTAGCGGACAGACCAGCAGAATGTCTTAACCCAACACTTAGAAAATTTTCACTTCCCCCACTGTCCGCTACATTGTGTAGCGGATGGACCAGCAGAATGTCTTAACCCAACACTTAGAAAATTTTCACTTCCCCCACTGTCTGCTATATTGTGTAGCGGACGGACCAACAGAATGTCTTAACCCAACACTTGGAAAATTTTCACTTCCCCCACTGTCCGCCACATTGTGTAGCGGACAGACCAGCAGAATTTCTTAACCCAACACTTGGAAACTGTCCGCTACACATTTTGTTTTCTACCTTTCAATCATTCTCAATGAGAGCCAAAAAAACCAAACTCAAATCATCTTCAACGAAAATCAGACAAATCAATCAATAATCTTCAACACAAATCAATGAGAGCTTTCTAAATAATCATAGTTTATTAAAAAAAATTTGACAGTGTAATGGTACAATGTCAACTGGGGGAATCATGTTGGGAGGGATTCTCGGCATTTGCCGGATTTACAATATACCTAACCGCTCTAGGCCGGCCTTTCATAATTTGCCAAGCCATTCTATATCTAAAGGTGTCTACTTCTGCTTGCACTCCTTCGGGGGGGTCAACCGGGGGATATTTCCCTCCTTCGGCAGTAGATGGTCCTGCCCACGGGACAATAGGCAGTGTCTCCGACAGACTGATGTGTCCGAAACCCCAGTCTTGCGTGACTTGACTCTGAGAGAAGGGTTGGGGTTCCGAGTCCAATAGCAAAGAGAAGGAGGGCACACTATAGTCTTCCCACGGCGCTTGAGCCTGGCCCATGGTGCTTGGCTGTCCCCAATCACCACCCATTCCCGGTACAGAGGGACCACCATATCCCTGGCTCACTCCCGAAGTCTGTCCCGAGGGATCGGTGTATCCCTCGCTCACATATGGGGGCTGCCACCCCGAATAACCCATTCCCGGGCTGATGCCAGAAGGCTGGCCCGATGCTTGGTGTAAAAAATTCCCGCAGCCATACGCCAACGCATCAGCCTGTTGGCGAAGCTCCTCACCCATTGCATCCACCAAATCCTTCAGCTCGCGCAACTTCTGGAAGAAGGCGAATGAGGCATTAACGTACATCCAGAGAGATAATAAATAAGTAACTTCATACACAGTTAGAATCATCAAGTTCAATTAAAGCACTTATTGGCCAACTTACCAGATTGTATGCCATGTGCTCATCGATCTGACCCCTAGGGTGGTACTTCTCCCCTCGTTCAAACCTTACTGGAGCTACTCTCCTCCGGGTGATGCGGTAGTACCACCCATTGTACTGTTCGATACTGATCATGGGGTCAGGCTCCGACACAATGGCCGCCAACGTGTCCTGCCAAGAATCCCAAACCTTAAGTTCTCGTGCGCACAAGTCGTGCGCATTTGCCTTGCCAAACCGAGGGACACCCGGTGGGTGGGTTCCCGTTAAGCCTCATATCCGGCGCGCCGGTTGGCAACACCTACAGGCACTCAAAATGGCGCATAGCGCGATCTGGCAGCTGCCACTCTGCGACCTCAAAGTGGATCAGGGGTGTGCGTTGCAACCCGGAGAGCGTGAAGACGAACGACTCTCCCACCCGTCGCGCCAAATGTTTGTACGGTGCCCATCGCATCTGGCCAGGAGATAACGAGTTGAGCTCCCCCCGATAGTACGTAATGTTGTGATGGGGATCGTCTCTCCTCTGGTAGTGGCTGTCCTTCCGGCTGTACTCCCAGGCGCACAACCGAGGCCACACATTATCGGTTCCGTCCCTACGCCTAGGTGCGCCGGTAGCAAGGTGTTCATAAGACCACACCTGAGAGCAAAGACAAATTAAATAAAGTATCGTCAAATTTTATTGTCAATTCAACCCAAAAAAAAAAAGAAACGAGCAAGTAATCAAGAATTGTATGATATACCTGCAATAGCGAGAGACATGCACATATCGCTTTGGAGTCGGGCCTCGTTGCCTTGTGCAATGCTCGGTAGAGGTACGCAAGAGTTGCGGCTCCCCAGGCATAATCCCCAACCTCCAGTAGGTTACCCAACAACGGTAAATATTTGATGCTGACGGTATTCTTCGACATTGTTGGGAACAGAATTGGCCCCATCATCCACAAGAGGAAAGCTTGTGTGTACAGCACAAGCATCTGATCCGTGTAGTTATCCGGCAGAACCTTGTAGGTATCTACCAACCATTTCAACTTGATACCCCCAGTGCTAAATTGATCCTGGGGTATCGAAGTAAAGAAGTCCCTAGCGGTCCTCTTATTCGTTGCTTCCGACGGAGGAGCTATTACCGGCCGCCCCGTCACCGGTAACCCTAAGATGAACCCTACATCTTCTAGGGTAATTGTCAGCTCTCCGAGAGGGAAGTGAAACGTATTCGTTTCACTTCTCCACCTTTCAACAAGGGCACCTATTAAGTGCCGGTCAAGTTGTTGAAAGATCTTCCCACGCGTGAAAATCCCAAACCCAATCCCACGCAGTAATCTTTTCTGGGTTTTGTTCAATTTCCATGCTTTAAAATTATCGGATACTTCTACCGTGTTGAGAAGTGCTCTTTCCTACGAATTAATAAATACAATTTAAGCAAATTAAACGATATACAATGTTCCCAAGAATAACAAAGTTGATAAAATAAGTATCTTACTTCACCATCCCATATGAGTGTACTGATATGGTTTGCTTGGTCGTATAATACGGACGGATCTTCTGGTCCAGGGTTGAAATCCATTTTTCGCAACTGAAATTATGCAAAACGGCAAGGTTGGAAGCGTAAACATTCTCAAACATACAACGTTAGCACAGTCAACGCTAGCATGTGATCAGATAATACTCACATAAGTTCACATGCTGTGTATATGCAATGTACATAGATACAAACAGACACGGAATGAGATTTTACAAGTGAAATCACATGAACAAATAATACGCAATACACATATATAATCTATATATATGTATAGATACATTGACAAACGCTAGCACAATGCACCGCGCACACATTCAAAATCATGCATAAGCCGCGATAACAACTCTAGATTATGAACAAATAAAGGATTGGTTTGTGAACTTACGTGATTGATTCGTCGAATAAAGGATTTCTTGAGAAGAAATTGCGCCGATCTACTTGCCAACGCCGCTAGAAGAATTGTGAGAAGAAGGAATGAATAGCAGTTTAGAAGGAATGAATAAGGGTTTCGAAGTAAAGAAAGGGAAAAACGGTCCGCTACACTGTCTAGCGGACGGTGGGATAATGACAAAGTAACAGTCGTGCATCGACAGGACTGACATTGATGGAGTCAGTCGTCCGCTACACTGTCTAGCGGGCGACTTTTTGGCTGTCAACGTGGGGCCAAGAAAGTGGTCCGCTAGACAGTGTAGCGGAGGGGGGAGCAGGGGCAAAATGGTAAAAAGATGAGAACCCTAGGATGTTGGCAAGTTCCATCCCCAGGAATTCGGGCCATTCCGAAGCCGTTACCTATTTTTTTGGCCAAACGGCCCTTTAAGCGCTCGATCTGGACATCGGTTCGGGATTTTTGGGCGAAACCTCCGTAAAATACTTTTCAGGTCAAGAACGAATTCAGGAAGCCTAAAATAGCATTTCGAAGCACTTTTGAGATTTTTCGATGCCATGGGGCATTTCGGTAATTCGCCGCCCCGAGAGGGGTATTTCGGTAATTTTACAGTGCTAAGTTTTTCAACGGACTTTTTAGTCCAGAAATGTAATTACAAAACCTGAAATGTTGTTTTGAAGCTGATTTGGGAAACATAATTGTCGCTAAAGGTGAAAACTTAATTAGATAGTTTTTCACAATTTTATAAAAAATAGCTAGAGCTAGATTTTGCCAAAGTACAAAAAAGAAACCCTAGTTATTCTTAAAGGATCTATCTCAGGTAAAAATTTCAGATTTTTCCAAAGAATGGAAAGAGGTTAACTGATACGGGGAACCTTGTAACTCTGCAGTGTATTTTAAAATATCAAGCTAGTGCGATTTCGGCCAAAAAATTTTATGAGAACCCTAAGATGTTGGGAAGTTCCATTCCCCAGGAATTCGGGCCATTCCGAAGCCGTTACCTATTTTTTTGGCCGAACGGCCCTTTAAGCGCTCGATCCGGACACCAATTCGGAATTTTTGGACGAAACCTCCGTAAAATACTTTTTAGGTCAAGAATGAATTCAGGAAGCCTAAAATAGCATTTTGAAGCACTTTTGAGATTTTTCGATGCCATGGGGCATTTCGATAATTCGCCGCCCCGAGAGGGGTATTTCGGTAATTTTATAGTGCTAAGTTTTTCAACGGACTTTTTAGTCCAGAAATGTAATTACAAAACCTAAAATATTATTTTGAAGCTGATTTGGGGCGTTGGGGGTGATAACGAACCCCCGGGGGCATTTCGGTAATTTGCTGCCCACCGGGTGTATTTTAGTAACTGAACATTGTAACAAATTTTCCGAATGACTTGTAGTTCAGGAAAGGGTGTGAGACACCTGAAAAGTTATTTTTTCCAGTTGTTCTGAGATGTTTGTTGGGGCGATGGCTGTAAGGGGGTATTTTGCATAAGTTGGGGGTGTTTTGGTAACTTTCCCCCTTAAAATACCCTGAGAAAATATTTGGTATATTATTGACGTAATACATTTAAAAAGTGGTTTTAAAGCGGTTTTGTGGTGTTGGTGGTGTAGCGGGCATCGGGGGGTAAATTGGTAAATTGCCACATTGGCTCTAAATTTTAGGGAAGTAGAATAATAAAGCGTTCGGAGTGGTGGGAAGTGAGGAATTGTTTTAATTCATTGAAATAATGAGATAATGACTATTGCCTCCTGAAGAGCTCCATTGAGAGGTACAAGACTGATCTTCATAAATTTGGTGTTGCGTACCAGGGTTACCGAGAGGAGCCGTCTAGTCGCTTGCCTCCTGACGCGTATGACTCTCAACCCCAGAGTCATGTGCGATTTCCGTCTAGTTGCTTGCCTCCTGACACGTACGACTTTCAACCCTAGAGTCAGGTGTGGGAGCCGTCTAGTCGCTTGCCTCCTGACGCGTACGACTCTCAACCCCAGAGTTAGGTGTGGGCGCGTACGACTCTCAACCCCAGAGTCAGGTGTGGGAGCCGTCTAGTCGCTCGCCTACTTACGCGTACGACTTTCAGCGCCAAAGTCAAGTAGGATTCCAGGCATCGTGCCCAAGCATCCGGTCGGATAAAGGACAACCAACGAAGCCATTGAGTCCGGCGAAACGGGAGTGGATCGACCGGCACTACTTCAGGCATGAGCCCGTCGATTCAACTGACTTTCCTGTTGCGGGATTCGTAGGTTACTCTGATATGAGACTGTTGGCGTCGAACACAGATATTTCGAACTGGGTCATGGACACTTATATAGATCTGCTCCGTGTTAGAGAGCTAAATTATAACCCCTCCCAAACTCTCAAGCTCAACATGTATCCCTCTTATCTAGTCGCCATCTTGGTGAATGGCATGAAGGAGTTCACAGCATGGAGGAGGATGCGAGGGACAAGCAAGGGTGAATGGCCACCGTCTGCAAACGTGCTTTTCTACTTGAACACAGACTATCAATGTCACGCATATGAGGCGAACCTAATCATGCTACATGTTCTTGATGCAAGCCACTTCTTCCTATTAGTTCTCTTTCCAGAGAATAAAGTGGTCCACATATACGATAGCCTAAGGGAAGACGGACCTGGTGGGCAAGTGGCAGAGATGTACTCTACGTACATCAATGCGGTGGTTAGTTTGTATTTCTTGAGCTTTGCTCATAGTCTATTCCTCTTGTTAAGTAGGCTTGATAACTTTTTTTACTGTTGGATGCAGACTACTATCATTCCACTAGCGTGCTGACATGTTACGGGAGAAGCCATCACGAGCTCAACAATGATAGAGCCTTGGACAGTCGTGATGATACAAAACCGACCAAAGCAATATAACAGTCATGATTGCGGGATTTAGGTCCTCAAGTACATGGACTACATAGCTCGCTCGGATGTGCTCGAAAATACGTCGTGGTCTCGAATGGATGCATTGACGTTTAGATATCGGATAGCCTGGGAGCTGAAAAGGGTGTAGCTAGACGCCTTCCTTACCATTCCCCTGAGATGTAGTTGACGTTCGTATAGATTATTATTAGTATTGTTAGATTTTGGATATTAAGATTTCAAATTGAATTAGCCTTATTATTACTTTAGAATGATTTTGGACAATGGGCTAACTAGCGTGCCTAAGGTGTAATGAGCAAAAAAAACGTGAAAAAAAATAGCCTGCCTAAAGTGTGTGCGAATAGGGGTGTCGTAGGAAAATCCAAAAAATAATTTGTCTCATTTTTTGCCGAAATTCATAGAAATGGGCTAACTAGCGTGCCTGAGGTGCAATGAGCGAAAAAAAAGTGAAAAAAAATTACAACTTTTTGCGCAAGCTAAGAATTGGGCGCTAAAGTGTGCGCGAATAGGGGCGTCGTAAGAAAACCCAAAACATAATTTTTCTCGTTTTTCGCCGAAATTCATAGAAATGGGCTAACTAGCGTGCTTGATGTGCAATGAACGAAAAAAAAAGTGACAAAAAAAATACAACTTTTTGCGCAAGCTAAGCATTGGGCCCTAAAGTGTGCGCGAATAGGGGCGTCGTAAGAAAACCCAAAACATAATTTTTCTTGTTTTTCTCCGAAATTTATAGAAATGGGCTAACTAGCGTGCCTGATGTGCAATGAGCGAAAAAAAAAGTGACAAAAAAAATTACAACTTTTTGCGCAAGCTAAGAATTGGGCGTTAAAGTGTGCGCGAATAGGGGCGTCGTAAGAAAACCCAAAACATACTTTTTCTCGTTTTTTGCCGAAATTCATAGAAATGGGCTAACTAGCGTGCCTGATGTGCAATGAGCGAAAAAAAAGTGACAAAAAAAATTACAACTTTTTGCGCAAGCTAAGCATTGGACCCTAAAGTGTGCGTGAATAGGGGCGTCGTAAGAAAACCCAAAACATAATTTTTCTCATTTTTCGCCGAAATTCATAGAAATGTGCTAACTAGCGTGCCTGATGTGCAATGAGCGAAAAAAAAAGTGACAAAAAAAATTACAACTTTTTGCGCAAGCTAAGCATTGGGCCTTAAAGTGTGCGCGAATAGGCCCTTCCAAAATATATACTGTGGAGGGATTTCACGAGCATTCTTGGTGCTAAAAACCCTCAACGCGTGTCGACAAAGTATACCTTTATGCTCAACTTGTCAATCCCCCCAGCCTGGCTTGACAAAACCCCCATCATTCTAGAAGGTGAAATTTTAGCCTCGGCCATTGTAAATATCAGTTCCTTGTGTGCCTTGCTTATTTTGTCGGTGCTGATGAATTTGACCAATCTTACTAGGGGTCATCAACTGATGATTATGGCTCAACTCCACTCCCGTCACAACCCAATAGTTTTCATTTTTCCAGTGTACTACATACACATGGGCCTTGCAGCCGGTACCCGAAAATGTGTCCCACATTCTTTGTCTTGATGGCCCTTCGTCACTGATCTGAACAACCGGGGGTACATGCGGTCCTCCTCTATGACACTCAAATAGTCTTCCACAAATATGATCTGTATTCTCCTGTTTTCTAGTCGTCTTAATTCTAATACCGAAACCTATCGTTTTCGAATATACTCTATAGTATGCTTCAACTTCGTCTAGTATTTGAAAAACTTGACCCAAGTAAGGTGGATCAGAATCTTCACAAAAATTATTTCCTCTAGTTGCATCTATATTTATACTGAAATCTAAAAAATAAAAATTATATCATTCTCTACAAGTCATAGAATTAAATAAAAGAAGAATAAAAATTATTTAAAAGTCAATGGAAAATTTGTGTAATGTAAAATTACAAAAATAGCCCCCGATGAGCGGCAAATTACAGAAATGCCCCCGGGGGTTCATTATCACCCCAACGCCCCAAATCAGTTTCAAAAGTACCTGAAAGGTGCTTTGCTTACATTTCTGGACTAAGAAGTCCTTTGAAAAACTTAACACTGTAAAATTACCAAAATACCCCTCTCGGGGTGGCGAATTACCAAAATGCCCCTAGCATCAGAAAATCTCAAAAGTGCTTTGAAACGGGATTGTAAGCTTCTTGAATTCATTCTTTAAAATAACTTTCCGGGTGTCTCACACCCTTTCCTGAACTAAAAGTCGTTCGAAAAATTTGTTACAATGTTCAGTTACTAAAATACCCCCGGTGGGCGGTAAATTACCGAAATGCCCCCGGGGGTTCATTATCACCCCAACACCCCAAATCAGCTTCAAAACAACATTTCAGGTTTTGTAATTACATTTCTGGACTAAAAAGTCCGTTGAAAAACTTAACACTGTAAAATTACCGAAATACCCCTCTCGAGACGGCAAATTATCGAAATGCCCCATGGCATCAGAAAATCTCAAAAGAGCTTTGAAATGCTATTTTAGGCTTCCTGAATTCATTCTTGACCTAAAAAGTATTTTACGGAGGTTTCGCCCAAAAATCCCGAACCGGTGTCCGGATCGAGCGCTTAAAGGGCCGTTCGGCCAAAAAAATAGGTAACGGCTTCGGAATGGCCCGAATTCCTGGGGAATGGAACTTCCCAACATCCTAGGGTTCTCATAAAATTTTCGCGCGAAATCGAGCTAGCTTGATATTTTAAAATACACTGCAGAGTTACAAGGTTTCCCGTATCAGTTAACCTCTTTTCAGTCTTTGGAAAAATCTGAAATTTTTACCTGAGACAGATACTTTAAGAATAACTAGGGTCTCTTTTTTGCACTTTGACAAAATCTAACTCTAGTTATTTTTTATAAATTCGTGAAAACCGCACCTCCTAGTTGCGGTTGGAGAAGGGGCAGCCGTACCACCATTACTTTAACATAGTCAAGGAAAGAAGAAGGAAAGAATAGTCAAGGAAAGAAGAAGGAAAGAATAGTCAAAGAAAGAAGGAAAGAATGGGGCCACCATGGGCCGTAGCACCATTAATGCCAACCGCACCTGGGAGGTACGGTTGGGCTTTTTGCTTTTTCTCTCCTTCTTTCTCTCCATTTTCTCGTGATGTTTTCATTTTCTCGTCCACTTTTCATCCACTTTTCGTCATTATTCCATCATTATTCCACTTTTTTCCCAATCACTGCTCCTACCTGCGGTTCGGTGGATAATTAAAAATTTTCCCACCGGTAGACAGGGATCGGCCCCCTATATATATATACATACATATACATATATATATATATATATATATATATATATACATACATATATATATATATATATATATATATATATTTGCAATCACATATTTTGTTTTTCAATGTGTAAATGTAGGTTAAGATTAAACTTATGACCTAATATTTATTAAACGTATTAAAAAAATAATTAGGGCAGTGTAGGTTTGTCATTGGAATAACTAACGGATGGCAAAATCGGAAATGATTACAAAATAAGTAATTAATAATAGTATTTATGAAAGGGTAGGATTGTTATTGGAGTGATTAACGAAGGGCAAAAACGGAATAAAATGATTTACAAGATTCATACTTTTATAGGTAGTATAGATATAGATGTAACTTTTAGTACTGATCTCGCGCATTGAACACAGAATAATTGGTAAAATACTCGAAGTTCCTACTTATATGTCAAATAATAATAACAAAATCAAGTGGAATGTGTTGACGTGGAAGAAAGGAAAACAGAAAATTTAGTGGATTAGTGAATGTCAAATGGCATAATGATAAAGCATGCCAGATAATAAAGAAAAATTACACTATCTCATCTTAAGTTTTGCTATATAATATGATTTTCTTATTTGAATATCATTTCCAAAATTGATATTATATTTTTCTCTTCTACTTTATCCATATTTACTGCTGATAACTTTTAGTGGACTAAAAAGAAAAAATGATAAATGTGTGCTGCGAATCTGATGGTAAGAACAAT
Organism: Escallonia herrerae; assembly: GCA_033070095.1. NCBI lineage: Eukaryota > Viridiplantae > Streptophyta > Magnoliopsida > Escalloniales > Escalloniaceae > Escallonia > Escallonia herrerae. The sequence continues at coordinate 944,182 of JAVXUP010000053.1, read as the reverse complement.
GGGAGTAGTCATTGCTTTCCGTATAGCAATTATTCATGGTCACTAACATCCTTTCTTTTTCATTTGGCATTCTTAAAGATATGAAAAAGATTCCCTTTTCCATAAATATATAATCTTGTTTTAATATCATTTTTTAGATTTACAAAATTAATTACGATATACTAGCTATCATATTAAAAAGAAATGTTCACACACATTTATAGGTCACAACAAATGTATCGAATCTCACTAATATATTTGCACAAAGAATATGTAAGTATTGGATTATTTGAATTTAGTGTTTTCTAAAATTAAAATTTTAAAATGTCAAAACAAAAATAATTGTTCTGAAAACACAAAATCAAAACAAAAAATAAATATATAAAGGCATGAATGGTGTGTAAGGGGTTGAAAGCTATTTATAAACTCAAATGTTTTAGCTTTATACTACTAAAAAAGAATTTCCCAAAAACTTATGTTAACTAAGGGTGAGGTTTGGAAGTTGAATACCAAACCGAACCAACCACCATCGATTTGAAAAAAAAAAAAGAAAGAAAAATCATAGTTGAACGGTTATGTTTCAACGGTTTGGATGGTTCAAATGGATTAGTTTTAACATATTGACCGGTTTGGGCTTCTAGTAATTTTTAGACTTATTGGGCCAATCCATTGACTCTTTGGCATTTGTAAATATACATAATAACAAGTTTTTTGGAGCTAATCTATTGAAATTAGGGTAGTGTTTGCTTCTTTATGTTGTGGTTAAATCATAAGTATGGTAAAAATTAAATAACAACTAGGATTAGATTAAAATTAATTTATTTTTAATCCGAATATATATAGGATCCATTTGGTTCAATTTAGAAAAATTATAAAAAAATCAAACTGAACCGCATATCTGTTTGGAAAAAAATAAAATCAAACCGATTGATTTTTTAAATCGGTTTGTGATCAACTGGTTTGGTCGATTCAATTTGACTGTGGATAGGTTTGAACAGTCTAAATGGTCACCCTTAATGTCAGCTACCATGGCCCTGCACTGCACACATTTATGGTAGATATTTTGACATTCGACATATAAAAATTCAATCATGAAATGGGGATGCCAATAATTTAATTATGTTTAGAACTAGTTAACTTGATTGGACTGTTAATAGAGTTAAACATGATAATATTGTTGTACCTATTTTTAATTGTTTATTTCTTAAAACAATTGATAAATTATACATGGTATCAGAGCTTTCGTTATTCAAAGCCTTGAATTCGATTTCTTGCTTGCATATTTGATATCCCCCCCCCCAACCAATGCCTGCATTAAGTGAATGTATGCCTTGATTTATATGCAGCGCAGTGATTAACTTACTTTTAGGCATGGTAACACATAAGTATTGCTAAATACGTTCAACGACGAAAAGATTGTCACTACAATTTTAATATAGTGGCAAAACACTTTCAATGACAAAAGAATGTTGTTGTTTTTTTCTTTATAAACAAGAGAATTGGATAGATAATAAGCATTTACAGAGATAGACATTACGGCATTTAAGAAAGCAGAATCACAACGCTAGACGTCATGAGGCACATACAAAGTAAAGATAATAATAATAATTACAAGTAACAACAATTATAATAAGTTCTTGCAAAAGTGTAGAATCATAAAAGATGAATTAGAGAGAGATCTCATTGTAGCAAAATCTCATGCATTCAGTCTTTATATATGGAGATACGGGCATGACACGCAAAAGCTGCTAAAGATTTGGCCTCTTTTAGATGCAAGTTTGTAGTTCTGTCAATGCTGTAATAATGAACATCAGCTATTATATAATATGTATCATATAGAACCGGTGCCACTTGAGTTGGGATCTCTTCAGTGTCCGTCATCTGAGAGAGGAAAAGCTTTGAATTAGTAAGAATTTTAATATGGAATAATTTTGTATGCTTTGCCCATTTTACCACAGTTAGAACACACTTAGCCAGTGATGTTGTTTAATCAGAGGCGGAATTGGAGATTGCAGCAGACCCACACAGTAGACAGCCATTTACAATAATATAGGATCTTTCTGACAAGCAAGTGCATGACATATCGTTACTCTGTAGGTCATAGGGAATGGGAAGTTTCTGAAGATTAGGTTAGGCTATTTTAGCTGAGTGATAAGTAAGTTTCCTGTAGGCTAAGTTGACATTGATGTGTAGATCTTGTATGTTGTGAATAACTGCAAAGGGCTTAAACTTAGTTTGGCAGAAGATTTGATGATTGCGATACGTCCAGATACCGCAGAGGGTTGAAATGATAGCCTGAGTGTTGTTCATACATGAGCTTTTATGAATTCTATGTTCAAGCCATGCTATGAGCCACTCCCAAAAGGGGCTCTATACGGTGTCAGATTTGATACATGTGGGTCCCCCAAACCATATAGGTCGAACTTTTGGGTACAATAAGGAAAAATGATCTATAGTTTCTGATGCGGTAATATTGAAGCGTTGGAGCGCTGACTGTAAAGGTAACCTATCCCATAAGATTTGCCAAAAGAGAAATTTCATTTCGTGAGGAACTAGGAGAGACCAAACGACCTTCCAGAATATGGTTTCCAGATTGGAGAGAGATGACAGTTGCCCCAAACTATGTAGTTGACTTGTTTTTTGCTTGAAAATTAAGGAATATGCTGTTTTGACTGAGTATGTCCCCGAACAAGTGTAATTCCATAGCTATTGATCCCCTATAAGATGCGGAGAGATATGTATTGCACATATCTTTCTTAGAAGCTATGGGCTGAACAAATGGTTGAGGAGGTTTCTATCCCCATGTACCATTTAATATGAGTTTGTTGACGGTACCTGAAGATATAGAGGAGTCAAAACCGCTGTAAGAAGGTCTGATATCACAATTTGGAATCCAGTTATCCTTCCAAATTGATATTTGTGAGCCTCTACCAACTTGCCAACGTAAACCACTTTTAAGGACTTTTCTGCTAGCTATAATGCTCCGCCAACCCCACATGAAATTACCTTTGTCAGGGCTAGATAAAAAAATTTGTTCAAGTACAGTACTTTCCGAGCATTACTTGAGCAATAAGGCTATCAAGTTCCATCCATAACCGCCAACTGGTTTTGGCCAAGAGAGCTAGATTAAAGATGTTTGTGTATTTAAATCCTAGCCCCTCTTGAGGCTTAGGAGCACATACCATGTGCCAATTAAGACAATGAATTCCTTTCTTATTCTCATCACCTGACCACCAAAATCTACCAAGGATCGTGTTGATAGCCTTACAAATATATTTAGGGAAGAGTGTTACCTGCATATGGTAAGTGAAGAGTGAAGATAGAACAAAGGTAATGAGGGTGGCACGCCTAGCTTTGTTGAGTAGACATCCTTTCCAGCCAGCACATCAGGTTTGAGCCTTCTTGATGAGCTCTCAAAAGAATATTTTACGGTTGCTGACAATGTCTAAAGTGCTGCCAAGGTATTTTCCAAAAGTATTTGACGTTGGGAGGCCCAGACTCTGTGCGAATATAAGTGACTCCTCACTCGAGGCATTAGAGCTAAGTGTAAGCGAGGATTTAGTGAGGTTGATTTGCTGTTCGGATTCTATATAGTACTGCTGAAGGATGAATTTCGGATGCTGACTGGATGTGAGATTGAATTTTGTAAACAATACAGTATCATCTGCAAAAAAGAGATGATTTATTGGTGGGCTATAGATACCAGCTTTGAGACCAAGAATTAGGCCAAATCCCTGAGCCTTTTTTAGAGATACAAATAAAACCTCAGCACAGAGGATGAATAAATACGGCGAGAGGGGGTCGCCTTGCCTCAGTCCACAAGATGGTTGAAATCTTTTGGAAGGTGAACTGTTTAGTAAGATCTCATAGGTTACACTAGTAACACATACCATGATAAGCTGAATAAATCGGGGTGGGAAATTTATTTGATGCAGGACTGCTTCCAGAAATTTCCAATTTACCCAATCAAAAGCCTTACTCATATCCATTTTGATAGCTCCTAGAATTTTTTTTATTGCATTTGTAGGTTTGAATTTTGTTGGTGAGTTCTTGAGCAATAAAAATATTGTCACAAAATTTTTCTTCCGCTTATAAAGGCATTTTGTTGACCAGAGATGAGATGAGCCAGGAAAGGTTTGATGCGATTTGTTAGGGTTTTGGCAATGATTTTGTAAATGGTATTGGTCGAAGATCAGTCGGAGTTAAGAGGGCCGAGCCTCACATTTAGGAATTAGCATAATGAAGGATTTATTAATAACTTTAAGGATATGCCCAGAATGTAGAAAAGACAGATCTACTTAGGTAATTGGTCTATCAAGAAAATCCCAACACTGTTGATATACCAGCGCTGCAATACCATCTGGCCCAGGAGATTTAACAAGGTTTATTTCAAAGAGAGCTTGCTTAACCTCTGGGCTAGTAAAGAGCCTAGCTAACCAATCAGTCTAATGAGGAAGAAGGGATGTCGTTAGATCAAGCACCCCTTGTAAATCAGAGGTATTAGCACCAGGATTAAAAGAAGGACAATAAGTCTTCTTAAATTGAGAGAGAAGGCAAGCAGATATTGCATCATGATCATGAAAGGTATTGCCCATCTCATCTGAGAGGGAGGAGATTTTCTTGTGGTTTTGACGAATAATGGTTGACGTATGAAGAAGCTAGTATTCTTGTCTCCAAGTTGAAGCCAGCGTATAGTTGACTTTTGAGCCCAGAATGATTCTTCACAGTTTAGCAACTAGTCCAGTGTGGCCTTTAGATTTTGTTCCATCATCTGTGCATCTGGGTTGGGTAATTGACTTTGAAAATGGAGAAGCTTACTTTTTGCATCATCAATTTGGACCCCGAGATTTTTGAATCTTTTCTTATTCCACACCTTCAGAAGATTCATCATTTGTCTCCCCCAAAAAGAAAGTTTGAAGAGTGGGGAGCCATCACATGCCATTGACCAAGCCTATTGAATGATCTACTTACATTGGGGGTGTTTAAGCCACATTGCTTCAAAGCGCTGTGGGTGAAAGAGGAATTTTTGGGGAGGCGATGTATCAAGTAAAAATGATGCATGGTCAGAGAATTGAATACCCATGTTCTTGAGTAGTGCATTCAGAAATAATGATAACTAAGGGCCTTGGGCAACACATCGATCTAATCTTTCATATGTGTAGGAAATCGAAGAGAAGATTGTGGTTAAGAATACAGGCAAAATTTGTGCCAGATTTGTCCGAATAAGACAAAATCTGGTTGAAGTTCCCAATGAACATTAAGGGAGTGACTACTAATGAAAGGATATCTAAAAGACGTTGCCACGTGAGCTTTCTTTTGGAGAGGTTGGGATGCCCATAAATAAATCCGGCAATCCAGATAACCCCGGATGGGTTACTAAAAGTGACTAGAATGAGGTTTTTATCATGGTTCACCAATGAGCCATTAATTTCTTCTGTCCAACCAACCCAAATTCTTATTTTTGTACCAAGAATTCCAGATGTTTCAATTCCATTTGTGGCGAACCCCAACAAAATTTCTCAGATATGGTTGATATATTTAGCTTGGTTTCTTGAAGAAATATACACTGAGGTTTGTTGGCACGGGTCAATTTAAGCGCTACTCGAACTGTGCGGGTTTGATCGAGCCCGCGACAGTTCTAACTGAGAAGCTTCATTGATGGCTAAGGGGTTACGAAGTGGCAAGACCTGAAACCCAACATAAGGCTATATTCATAGATAAAGAAGGGTCCCAGAAGAAGGGATTGTCAGGGATGCCAAGGCTTCTCTTCTTTGGAATTACAGTTGCCCAAGAGTTTAAGAGATAAAAGTAAGTCTAAGGTTGTCTAGTCCTCGAAACCACCATGTGGCAAGCAGTTATTAGGAGTTGGGGATAATTTTCTTTTTTCAGTTGGGCTTGGTAGGGAGGAGAAATGTTATGTTTGATAGGTAAGCCCAGAATGGTGTCCAAGGGCAAGGATTTATGTCTTTTAAAGCGATGGGGGCTAAGATCTAGATGCATTACAGTCCAGCTAAATTTTTATTTTTTTTCAAGGTTTTCATGTATGTATAAGCAGAAGAAATGAGACTAGCTAGCAGGCAAGAGCATATATAAGAGTTATTGATAGTGCAAGATGCAGGGGAAGGGCCATTGGCAGGTTTGGAGGATTTGCCATGATGATTTGCTTAAATTTTTTCCTTCCTTGTTTGTCTGCATCTTCATTGATAGTAGTTGCATGTTTTTTTCCCATGTGAGTGGTGCTGTGTAGTACTTCCTAGGCTACCATCGTGAGTGGGAGTTCAGCAGTTGGTTCCTCCAACTGATCAGTGTCTTCATTTGAGACTTTAAAATCAGATGCAGTGAAGATCTTCCCCTGAGATTGATGAAGTTGATGAGTAAAGTCCCCCCCCCCCCCCCCGAATTGCTTGGCAATAAGGGTCATTTTCCATAAAATGAGGTGCTAGTGGTTGGGATAAGTAGGCTGATTCAGATGAGGATGAAAGATTGAGCACCAAGTCTTGTTGACTTTGGGAGATGTTCTGAGACAGGGCATAGGGTGACGGGTCAAAGGGTGCCACTAATTTCAGTGTATGAGGAGTATAGAAAATTTTTGAGAGTAAGTCCTGTGGGTACTAGAGAGATGCTTGTGGAGATATGTTGATTAGCAGGCTGACTAGGTTTGTTTCGGTGGAGAGTTAGCGTGAGGAAGAAGAGGAAGGTGATGGTGAATTGATTTAGGCTTGAGGATTGGAGTTGGGCCAATGGGGGTTTTAGGCATTTTGGTTTGATGTGGGCGAGGAAGAAGTGAAGAGATTGTGGTTAATAGGTTGGGCTAGAAGAGATAACCCAAAGTCAAATAACCCAATATTAATTTTGCTAGATTTATTGGGGGCGTTGGGGAGTTTTGGGGATGAGGGATTGGGCCTGCCCAAGGAATAAGGGTTTGGGCCTGAGTTTCATCACTTGGAGCCAAGGGATCTGCATCTAGGGGGAGGAGCCCACTTATTGTAGATAGAAGAGAGGAGTTGCAAGTGGATTTGTTGAAGATTTAGGATAAGATATGAGTGAGATTTGAGTGCAGGCAGTTGAGAGAAGATCAACACCAACTTGTTGATCAGTAATCATTGTTTGGATGGAATTGTCAGGAGGGAAGAGATTTCCTAGATCTGTGTCAGGGATGTTGGTCGACATGTGGGACAAAACCGAGGGAGCTGACGCGTCCCTCTGCAAGCCTGGGCTTCTTTTCACCACCGGGTTGCTGTCGACATCTTCTTCCGAAGAGTTATTGCCTTTTTTTGGTTACGGTATGGCTTTATCAGTTGGTATAATGTCTAATTCCTCTGACGAAGTTCCAATTGAGTTGTATCTTGAGCCGTCACCAATAGCTAAATCACTTGAGCTATCACCCATGTTTAGTTGTTGATCTTGGTTTTCAAATAAGATTGGCTGAAGAGGAATTGGATCTGGGTTGACAGGGGCAATTGGAAGTGGATCCTGTGCTGCTTCCGCATGTTCACACTATATGTCATCATTCAAATGCACATTCATGGTGTGTGGAAATTCTATGCCTCCTTCAAGGATTCCCATGTCAAAGGGAAAGGGGTTATTTTCAGGCTGCGGCAGATCCACCATTTCTTCATCAAGGTGAAATTGGTTCACTACGGGTTCAGCATCACTTAGTACAGCGGAGGTGGGGGGCTGTTGTAAAGGTTTCATCATCACTTACATCCGTCGGTGGTCCAGGCGAGAAAGCGCCATACATGTGAGTTAACACCAGTCCAGGGCCGTTATGCCAGATGATTACTCGAGAGGTGCGGTTCCAGTCAGAATTTGGAAAAGCTCTAAGAGTTTTGGCAAACATGGAGTATCCATCAAGAATGAAGGTCTCATACAGATTAGGACCGAGAATATGTTCAGTACGTCGAGCTAATGATTCCACGACATCGAGAAGAGAGGAATTGCAATGGGTGTTTTCATGGCCTATTCAGCCGCATTGAAAACATGCCATAAAAACTCGTTCGTATTGACATCGAAGAATCTGGACTCCCATGTTGTCTAATAGTTGTAGGAAGATGGCCTAAAGGAGAAGGGCATCAAGGACCACCCGAATTTTGGTGAGAAAATAGTCTCGGTGGGTTATTCGGCATTCCGACCAATCTATCTCAAGGGGCAGTCATGCCGCCAGTCCTATTTTCTCTGCCAGGGAGTAGCAGAAGCAGTCACTCGGGATATTAGTTATCTACATCCAAAGGTCAACCGTTTTGAACTTGACTGTACAGTAGACAACGTGGGGGAACCATTCGTGAAGGACTAAAAGTGCACCAAAAAAATTTCAGGGTCCGTTGGCGAGCATCATAAGAGCATCCGAGACAATCGTGAAGTGAAAGAGAAACAGATTTGGCACCTTTGTTACTTGCACTGGCCCTTGGAAAGCCCAACATGAATCTACTCTGTTTTGAATCTGAGCTTGGGAAAAGACAGTAGAGTCATGTAATACAAATTCTTTACCTACTCTTTCATTTCGAACCGGGCGTTCATTCAGAGGATGTATCTAGGTGCGCATGGGTAAAGTGTTGTCTTCATGCACGTTTCCATCTCCAAGGTAGGGGTCCTCCATGATTGAAAAGTATGGACTGTTGCTGAGTTGTACTATCTTGGAGGCTAAAGTGTGGTCAGAGAGTGGTGGGATAGATAGAGATTATTGTGCCATAAAGGGAAAGATGCTATAGTGGGTTGTAAGGTTGAAAAGGACAGAAGATGGTTGTGTGAATTTGGTAGAGAGCAGTGGGAATGTTCAGTTGGCAGGGATCACAGAGGACATAAAGAAGAGAGATGTGTTTCAGGGGAAAAGGTAGTCAAGGAGGAAGTTATTACAGGAGGTTTGGGAGCAGGGTTTTGGACAGTGTAGTGAAATCAGATGAGTTGGCTGGCAGGGATCAATGAGGACATAAAGAAGAGAGATAGGGTTCAATGGAAAAGGTATCTGAGAGGAGAGAGGGTTTCTCCATCGAGTCGACAAAGCAGAATACAAAAGAATTTTGTTAAAACTGTTACTGACCTCTGTAGTATATCATCCGTCCTCATTGCTTCTAAAATCTCGCTTGGCTTCCAGTAAGTTACAAGTAGCAAGAGATTTCCCAATTCAAGATTGTAACATCGATAGGGTGGGCCAACCCGAAGCAAATATTTCCCTAGTTCATGCTCTTGCAATTGGTTTATTCTAATTGTTAATACAATATATCTACTATTGTGTTTACATAGAGGAATTTTTACATGCAGCAACTTTAGCAATAATTTCTTCGTATATAACGACTGATCCTCGACAAGAGAAGCTCACGGTTTACCAAATACAGTATATCAAAGGCTATATACACCAGCGAGTGAACATAACTGTTAGAGACATGGATCCAACACCAAGTGAAGAAATAATAAAAGGAATCAAATAAACAAGCGGAAAAAATCGAATCCAAGACCTAAGGATGTTATAAAATGAGCCCAACAATATATATCATGCTACAAGTCTCATGGTCAAGATGAAAGAATATCGCTTTTACGTTTCGGAAATATTATTTCTGCCGCTTTGTATGCTTTTTCACCCATTTTTTTCTTGCTAAAAGGGTATTTTAGTGACAAGTGTCAATCTTTTACGGACAAACAGGGAGGTGAATTGGCATATGAGATGGTAATGGTAGAAATAGCCTCTCCATTTTAGGATATTAAGGTAAATTAGAAAATTGGACAGGGAGAGAAGCTCTGCACTACAGTTGATAATATACCATATCTTATGACAAAAATATCTAAGGTTAGGTTTATTTATACAAGTAATACAACAGACGTACAAAGCAACTTATTTACACGAGTCAGATGGTCAAGATGGAAGAACCACTTCTACGTTGAGCATCTACTCATTCGTTATACTGCTCCTCCTCCAGTTTGCCAGCAGAATAGGAAGAAAGGAACGAGACTGTGTCTCAAGTGGAAAAAGAGAGGCAACTACTGCTGTTGCAATCCACTGCCTACCACAACCAATGCCTGTTGTTGCAGCGGCAGCTCTTCCTCCGCTTCTACTCCATCCCCTTCATCCGCTTTCGCTCCTGAATATTGCCTACAGTACCGAACTAGTACCAAAGACATGAACGCTGAAACATACAGAGAAGAAAGAGCTTTAAATTGTTTGAAAGTAAATTGATTAAGCAGTTACATGCAGGACAGTGAACCAGGTAGTACAAGATCAGTCCGACATTGAGAACTATTATAAGGATGGCAACCTTTAATTAGCGGTACCAGCCATTCTCCCATTGTTAAAATGAGAAAATAACTTTTATGTGCCAAATAAATATCCAAATAATTTATCTTTGCACCAAGATTCACTTCAAACCGGTTTGGCAATTCATGGCCCAGTATACCATAAACTTTTATAGATATAACCATATCTGCCACTTGAATTATGCATCCCAAATCCTAAACAACTCTTGGCCCAAATCAACATTTGAAAATAGCAAAATCAGCAATAACCTCAAAGTAAGGGATGCAATTCTCTCTCCCTTTAACTACTGTTCGTTAACCATCAGTAGAATGGGAGTCGTCCAGGCATCTTATTCCATGTTTAATAACTGATTATGAAGACATAGTAATAGTTACCAGCAAAAATGCGTGTTTTAATTGTGGTCAGATTCCAGAAGGCCGTGGTTGCTGATGCTGCCACAATCTTCTTGTGAGCGCAAGCTTCCCATGTTTCCAACACCCAAGATTTCAAGTGCTCAACTGTTAATTGGAAACACACTTTGTTAAATAAAACTTTGATGGCAATGCACATGAATTACCCGGGGAGGAGGAGAGTTTCGTATACCTCTTTTGTCTAATTGAACCGAGTAACAGGAGTACAGTTTTGGGCAAGTAAAACTTATAAAGAACCCTGAAAAATATTGGAAATGTTCATAAAATTAGACAATCATGGAGTAAGAGAATATTGTTGTGTTGTTTAAAATTCAGACTAGTCAGGGGTGTAATTTGATCTCACCTAGAGCACAAAGCCTCCACAGGGTTATCAGACGACCATACTCAGCTCCTATAAGCAGGAATGGTGCTACCTAATCCCCATTGAAAGATGTCAGCATGAGCAACTCAGTTCGGCAAGAATATACATTGGCAGTGAACTCATGAAGTCAATTTAATTACTTTAAGGGTCATGGATGGTTCCCCTGAAAATAGCTCTCTGGTTTTCGAAATAGCAAGATTTGCAGCTGGAAGAATTAGTCTAGCCACACTAAGAATGTCATCTTCCCTGAGCTTAATCTCACGCTTATTCTCAATACTGTATCTGCAGTTTCAAAATTTCAGCAAGTTATTGGACCCATTACTGTGATATGAAGTAAAAAGGATCAAATCAAAAGGATTAAAGACGTCGATTCTACCTTTGACAGATTGAATTCGAGCAGAACGAAACGCCCAAAAACAAAAGGGCTAATTGCGATATAACCGTGAAGATGCTGTACAACATGATATCGCACATTTTCAGATAATTTAAACCAACATAAACCAAATTTGAACTACTAGAGCTAAAAGCATACTTTACCTAAAGTCAATTCCTCTTGCAAAACAAGAAGATAGGAAGCAAAGTGACCCAAAACCAAACCAAAGGCTCGATTTTGCCACATCATTCCACATAATCAGATCAATAATCACTTGTCCAATTCGTTCAAGATTGCACTCATCACCATCATTTCCTTCAAAGTCCAAAAACCAACCACTAATCAATAAAAAAAAACCTAAAACACGGGTATGAATATTAAAAATAGACAAATAAACAAGCAATTGTCAGAAATTCCAAAAATAGGATACAGGGTCATACTTGGGGAAGGAATTGAAGGGACATTATTTAGCTTCTCCTTCTTGGGCCGACCCACATTCCGCCTTTTCCGAGGCTTAACCAAATCGTCAACGGGGCCCAAATCCCTCTCCTCTCGGATCTCCGCCTCCAACCGCCTCCGAGAGCGTCGATTGTTCCTCGGCGAGGCGCAACCCTGCAACGCCACCGCGGAACTTCTCGCCTTGCACCGGCGGCGGGACCCGTTCACCTCGGCCGGGTCATCAACCATCTCGAGCCGCTCCGCGAGTCGGGTCCTGGATCTTCGGAGCGGGGAAGGCGAGAGGAGGAGCAGTTCACGCAGTGGGAGTGGTTTAGAGGGAGATGATGATGGCGTCGTCTCCGATGGGACTAGCTGTAGGGAGAGTGGAGGCGTACCTTCTTGACTGATCGGAGTGTTGATACGGGCAAGTCTACTGGTGGGTGATTTGGGTCGGGTTTTCGGGCAGGGGAGGTGGTAGGGAGGTGGTGAACTTGAATCCATGGTTGGGGTTTTTGGGAATCTTGAGAGGTTTTGTTAGTTAGGATTTCTGAAACTGGGTTCGTGGTCTGGGTTTGAATAAGGGGTTTAAGGATAAAAAGAGCCGTTAGGTAAAGAGGATTTTCGAACACCTTAAGCGGCGGAAGTGGACTCTGGAGTACTGCTGCAACGGTAAGAAAACGGCAGGGATTGGACTTCGCACTTCCATGGTCGGCACCATGTGACGACTTTTGCAAGGATCATGAATCAGCATGTTTTTGTCGCTAATACTTCAAGAGTAAACTTTTGGTTAGAAAAGAAAACATTGAATTGTGGCAGCAGCGTAGTGGTAACAAGCTTTCAAGCACTCTGCTAAGCGCCTTCTTAATGTTCGATGGATTCCACCTTCTTTGACATCATCGTATCGTTTTGTTGTTGATTTTCATAAGCTTTTCGCATCAATTATGGGGCAGCATACATTCACCCTGAATGAACTTTTTTTTTCATCAGGTTGTTATAAGAATCTATGCTAGTTTTATCCTCATTTTGCCATGCCAGTGTTGTGCATCTATTTTGGTATTAATGAGTGGATTGAGTTAAGTGTATCTATACACATAGTATAAAAGAGCCTAAGCTTATTTCCATGCATTTTAACATTTTGCTCACAGTTTTGCATCAAATAACATCTGCGCCATTCCGTTATCAACCAAAATCCCACCTTCTTTTCCCTCTCTTCCCCATCCCCGACAACACCACCACCGACGTCTCCAACCAATGCCACCGCCCACCAGTCACCACCACCAACTCAACCTCTTCATCTACACAGATGAACAATGAAACCACCACCACAGATCCATGACTATCACTACAAGAACCCAACTTCATCGCCCCGTAAACCTCGCCAATATATATGGCATCGTCACAACCGCCACCATCATCAACCTTCAGCAGATTTAAGTGTTACATTGTGATTGTGATTTCCACATAAATTGTACTTTAAATTTGTTCAAAAATTAAGCAAAAACCATCGGGCTCCTCGCCATCAACCCAACCTCCATACCTACAACCACAGATCCATTGCGGAGCCCCCACCACAGATCTACAAACACCATAACCTGAACCAAACTTCGACGCCCACCACCACCATTACCGCTCAGATTCACACACTCCATTAATGCTTTATGATTATTTCAAAGAACTATACAAAAATCAGATCTTGGTACTACTAATTGTTTGCTCTAACACTTTGCTTTAGATATTCGCCCAAAAACACCTCGTTGGAGTCGTCTTCGTTGGAACTCATTCCCAACTTTGAGGTGCATAGATGAAAAGGGAGGATGAGGAAAATATGTAGGAAATTACCTCTCAACCCTCCATTGACGCTTTGTGATTATGAGAAATAAAAAGGGCTAATTTTCTAAAATATTTTTCTAGCCTAGATATGTTTTTTTTTGGCTTAAAACAAGTCATAAAACGGTTTCCTTTTTCTTATTGAGTATTTTATTTTCTTGGTAGCGATAGAAATTATGTATTATGATAACCTTGATCTTCCATTTTGAATAAGGTTAAAGTTATCTCGGTTATACTTATATATTACTACATCATAATTAAAAAATGATATGATACTATTTAATACAAAATTTTCACTTGAAATTGATGTTTTAAACACTTTGTAGGGTCTGTAAAAAAAATTGTCTACTAAAACTCAACACATTATGTTCTTAGGATAATAGCGTAAAAAAGGTTGAAATTTGCCAAAAGGTACTTATCCCTTAAAATGTTCGTTCATATATTGAAGGCACTTCTTTTTTTTTGGTTGCAAGGATGGACAATGTATTACTTAAACTGAAGTATTTACATCAGTGTTCCGAGCTTCTTCCTAGTTCAACAAAAGGTTGAAAGAAGATGGAACAAAATCAAAATGGTTACAAAAGAAGGCTTGGGCAGCCAAATTATGTGTAGTCTGATTGGCTGATCTAGGAGAGAAAATAGCATCGCAACACGAAAACGATTTCAAGAAGTCTTCTGCTTCATAAATGCTCGATCTCATCAGCCAATTTTGAATTAACGACTGGTCCAAAATCAATTTGTTAATCACTTCAGCATCACCTTCAATAATTATGAACATCTTCCTTTGGTTCAAGGCGATTCCACTACAAGAAAAACAGTTTTTAACGACGGAAGTATTTTTGTCGCTAAAAGTGGCCTTTACCGACGGATTTGTCCGTCAGTAAAAGTCCGTCGCTAAAAATCTTTACCCACAAAAAATTCCGTCGGTAAAGATTTTTAGCGACGGATTATTATCGACTGAATATCCGTCACTAAATGATACTTTTCTCATTTTTGACCTTTTCTTTTGCCCGCATTAAAAGAACGGAAACCCTATTTTATTTCTTATTCTCCCCGCCGCTCCCCTGTCCCTCTCTCTTTCTCCTCTTTGTCTCTAGATCTGTCTCTCAATCTCTCACCCACACTCACCTCTACCGCCCACCTTCGCAACCCACTTTCGACGCCATCCCTACCCAACGCCACCTCCACCACGCTGCCCCACTCCGACGCTACTGCCGCCCAACTCCCACGCAGTCCAAACAATGCATCTACTGCGTCGCTGCCGCGTCCACCGCCTCCGCTGCCGGCGACAGAGGGGAGTGACTTGCAAAGACTCCACGGAACCGGCCAACATCTCTCTGCTGACGATGACGTTGAGGACTCCACCGACCAACCATTTTGTCTTGTCGCCATTTGGGTACGTATTCGCCCTCCTTTCCTGATTTCTTAAACTCTTATGTATGTTTTTTTATAGGGGGAAGGATGGTAGTAGCAGTAGAAGTAGGACGTAGCACATGGATTCTTAAACTTTTATCTTCTTGATTGCATTGCCATAAGCTAAGAGATTATCCCGGAAAAGATAAATTAAGATGTGGATCTCTGTTCTTCTAGAAATGATAATGTCTTTAAAAAAGAATGACCCTATAATAAAATTCTGCCTTTCTGGCTTGTTTCATTCTTAATTCCATCCATTTCTCTAATATAAGAAAATAGAAAAAGCACCAAAATGAAATGTTTATGCTTAGCAAACCAATTTTGGAGAGCATCTGCCTGGTCTTTACCAGTCAGTTTTTAGTGCCAAAATTGCTTGAATAAAACGATATCATAAGGTTCATTCGCCCTGCGTAAATCTATGGTTTTTTTTGAAGATATTCATGTTTGTATTTAGCTATTTGGGAATCTGAAATGTACTGTTGGTTCAAATTCTTAGGAGCTTGTTTGGTTATCACGAAGCATTTTGTTAATTAAATGAAGCATTTTTGTTAATTATAGGAAGCATTTTTATGTATGTTGAATTATGAGGTAGAGGCCTAACATAATAATGTGAATTATGAGGTAGAGGCCCGGCATATGTAATGTAAAGTGTTAGTTACTGTATTATTTTATGTATGTTGAATTTATATCTCAACTAAATGACCTTAAATATGTCTCATCGTTGAAGCGCCAGCTTCTAGACTCAACTAAAGGACCATTAGTTTGCTTTATGATAGCTGGTTATTAGAAGTTTGTTTTTTTCTTGTTTTATTGCTATGACACAAACCTGGTGCAATTTATTCATTGTATTTCTTTTTCAAGTCTTATTCAATTTGAGGTTAAAGCTCTATAGATATAATGGAATGATCACACTTGAATCTACTGAGTGACGATCATGACGTTATTGTCTGTCATATCATAATTTGCTATAAACCAAACAGACTAATAGATGGTGAATTGTGCCAGATTCTTCAATATAACAAGATTCTTAAGTTCCAAAATGCATTGCAACTCTCATATCCAAAACCTCAAGCAAGATACCCCCAATTCCAGCTTGCAAACGAATACGCTCCATTGTTGCTGCTAAAAATTGTAACTCTTAGCGAGATACAATGATGCGAAGTTGGAAGCTTGTGAATAGATTGTTACATTCTTGGAACTTTACGTACGCATTGCTATTACATCTTGAGATAGTTGGGCTCTGAAACTAGTTGCAGTTGTTTCACTAGCTTGACAAAAGTAAGACTCATTTGTGCTGATGAATACCATGTTCATATAAAGCAATACCTTTAGTGGACATGCTCTTGGGGTTTGTACATACTTAGTTGGATGTTAAAACCAAGGTTTCCCTTATGTTTCACATTGTAATGATTTGTATACATCAAGTGCACATCAGTCTTTGCTCCCTTTGTGTTACTTACAAGAAAGTGTGATCTTTTAGTTCTTGTTGAAGCAATTTTTTTAGTTCTTGTTGAAGCAGTTTTGCTTAATTTCATACATTTCTCTTTCAGATTTTAAAGTTTCTTGATGGGTGAAGTAACAGCAACAATTGCAGCAGCTTCTGATGGACTTGTAATTCTTTCAGTCTTTGCTCCCTTTGTATCTTTTGTTCCGATGAAAGTTAAATTTTACACTGGAATATGTACGATGTGATCTATTATATTTTGTAAAGTTAGTATTGAATGTTAATTGATTTGGTGCGTGACTTAAATCTTATTTGTATGACTTGAAATTTGGTAAAGAATGGATGTTAGTTTAAATAATGAAATTGTCGATGGATTAGTTGGTTACGGTTAATTGTCCATGAATTAGTTGATTTATTTGTTTGTGTGAATTCAATTACAGGATGCAAGTTTGGAATTTTAAAACATAAAACAAATTGAAAACAACCTTTTTACAATTTTTGCTGATGGACTTTTAGTGACGACATTATGTCGCCATAAGTATTTTAAACAAATCATAAATGACAGAAATATGTCACGAAAGATTTCAAAATTTAGCGACGGACTTTCCGTCACTAAAAGGTCTTCTCTTTTCAACCATGGACCTTTTGCGACGGAAATTCCGTCGCTAAAAGTCCTTTTTATATTTTTTTGCAAAAATTACAAAAATTAAAAAATACTTTTACTTACGGAATATTCCGTCGGTAAAAGAATTTATTTCCGTCGGTAAAAGTTTTACTTTTACCGACGGATTATCAATTTCCGTCGCTGCAATGGCCTTTATTGCACCAGACTTTTAGCGACGGGCAGTTCATCGCTAAAAGTCTTTACCAACTGAAAATAGACTTTTAGCGACGGAAAAATCCGTCGCAAAAAAGTCTCTTTTCTTGTAGTGTTCGAATGGCTAATAATACAGCAAGAGCTTCGGCTTCTTCAAGGTTACCTGATTCCACTTGTTCTATTTGGCCAAATTCGTAGATTTTTTTCGAGTTCATTCAGACCATTGCAATGCATGCTCTTAGTCATCTAAGGGCTGCATCAAAACTCACTTTGAAACAGCCTTCGGGCGGAGATTTCACAGTCTCTGTCAATTGCAATATTTTCTTCGGAGCTCCTATCACTTCTATATTGCTGAGAGCTATGCTGTTGATTTGTTTCAAGAGTTTGGTACGTAGGGTCCAGCAGAGTCCCTTCATGAATCAACTTGTTACGAAAGAACCAAATCAAATCAAGGAGAGTTGCTGCAAAAATGGAAAATCGCAACTGGTCATCAAGTCCTAAGTTCGGAGGATTGAGGATGAAGATTAACTAATCAATCAGATTTTTCAAGCCACCAAGGTACGATAACCAAATGAGGATATCAACCAACAGAGTCTTGTTATGCTGCACTCCAAAAATGTATGTGTGGATGTCTCGGGCAAGCTATTACATAGAGGGTATAAAGGATTAGTGTCAGGATAGTATTGTGCCAAGGTTTGCCTAAGAGGAAGAAGATTCCAGACGATTCTCCATATCAGAATTTTGTGGCATGCTCTGATCTTGACTTTTCATGGCTTATGCCAAAGGAATTGCAGGGATGGCACGGTTAGGACTGAATCTATGATTATTAGCAAGGTGATTGGCTGATTTAGTGGAATATTGGCCATTTGAGTTGGGGGTCCAAGCTATTAAATCTTGGGTTTGTATAGTAGGAATTTTGATCTTCCTAATGGCTTCCATCGTCGCTGAGTCAAAGAGGGATTATAGCTCTAGGATGTTCTAGGTTCTAGAGTTTGGGAGGAAAATGTCAGCTATAAAGGTGGGATTAATCTCATCTAGTATAGGTCGAGCATGTGAGAATCCATCCTTACTAAGGATCTATCTGTCCTTCCAAATATTTGTGTCTTTGCCATCCCCTATAAACATATCAACTCCTTTTTCAATGATTTTCTGTGATTTGCAAATTCCTTTCCAGAGCCAAAATGAGGCACTTTTGGTTTGTGCTCAAGGAAAGGAACTCTTTTTAGATACTTGGATTTCGTGATTAAAACCCACAACGAATCTGGTTTCATCACCATTGCCCAACCCCTTTTAGCCATGAGGGCTAAATTGAAGTGATGCATTTTTCTTGAAACTAAGGCCTCCTATCGATTTTGAAGAGCAAATCAAATCCCATGCTTTAGAATGGAAATGAGGTTTTCCATTGTCTTTAAAGCCCCACCAAAATTTGCGAAAGCTTCTGTATCTTGTTGGTGATTGCTTTTGGCATTAAAAAGATGGACATGGCATAAGACATAATGGCTATTGGTAATGATTTGATGAAAGTGGCCTTTCCTACATGCGATAACACTTGTCCTTTCCAGCTTGTGAGTCTATTTTCCACTCTTTCTAGGATTCCAGAAAAAACTTTGTTTTTTGGTTGATTGGTGAACACTAGAAGTCCCAAGTATTTGGAGTCTTTGGCCGCAATTTTATACTTTAGAACTCGACAGATGTTCCTTCTTGCACCACTTTCTAAATTCTTACTGAAGTGAATTTGTGATTTCTCCTTGTTAATGCATTGGCCTGACAAAGAGCTATAAGTGTCCAAGAATTTCTTAATTGTTTCAGCTTCACTTTTGTTTTGCCCAATAAAAGATAATAAGGTCATCAGCAAATAGTAGGTGAGAGATCAGAGGGCTTCCCCTGTTTAGCTTGATACCATGGATATTTCTATTTGATTCCTCTCGAAGAATTAATCTCGTAGGATTTCTAAGAAATGATGAAGAGGTAAAGCGAGAGGAGGTCTCCTTGGCGGATGCCTCGCTAGGGTTTTATGAATCCAAATGGGACACCATAGAGCAAAGTAGAAGAGCTAGTTGTGGTTAGGCAATTGTTCACCCAATGAATCCATATTTGGAGGAAGCCAAGATTATGGAGAATTACTATGTTGAATGATCATTCAATCTTGACGTATGCTTTCTCCATATCGATTATTATGGTCATTAGACCTGCCATTTTCTTCTTTCGCATCGTATGCCATATTTCTTGCACAATTATATTGTTGTCATTAACCAATCTATCCAGGACAAAAGTTGTGTGCATGGGAGAAATGATTTTAACCAGTAAGGTTTTAACTTGTTAGCCAGAATTTTGGATATCACCTTGTACACGACATTATAGAGGCTGATGGGATGATAATGCTTCGCTTTTATTGGTGAACAGATCTTAGGGATTAGAGCTAAATTTGTGTGGTTTAGTTCACGACGAGGAGTTCCATCATGAAAAATGATTGCACAGTCTTACAAATGTCATCATTCACCATCTCCCAATAAGATTTGTAGAACATAGTTGGCATCCCGTTAGGCCCAAGTGCCTTGAGGGCTTCGAAGTTCTTCAGAATTAAGGCAATTTCATTGGTTGAGGGAATTTCATTGGTTGGGGGAATTTCATAAGATATCATCCTCTGATAGGATGGGTGGAAAAGTCCTTCTAACTCTGTCGGGAATGTTGGATTTGTGGTTTTCTAAAGCTGATCATAAGCATGAACCAATATCCTCACGACTTGAGATCCACTTACCTTCCTTATCCTTCAAATAATTGATAGCATTCTTCCTTCTTCTGATGATTGTACC
Organism: Escallonia herrerae; assembly: GCA_033070095.1. Taxonomy (NCBI): domain Eukaryota; kingdom Viridiplantae; phylum Streptophyta; class Magnoliopsida; order Escalloniales; family Escalloniaceae; genus Escallonia; species Escallonia herrerae. Next base: position 924,061 of record JAVXUP010000053.1, on the reverse strand, counting down.
TGGAAGAACTTTGTATTCATGTCACCTTCCTTTAGCCAAGAAATACGGGATTATTGGTGCCATAGCCATTCTTCCCTGCGGCTTTGTTCATCAATCTGGGTTTTGATTTTTTTTTGAACTTTAAATTTCTTACAGTTGGTTCTTGTCTTTGTAGATCTTCCAGCTTCTCCGTGTGCACCTTGATGTTTCTTGGAATATGGCCGAAATGGGATGCATTCCATCTACGTAAGACGCGGCTAGTATAATTTGTCTTGTGACACGACCAACTTTAGGATTACCCATCACCAATTTCCTCCACGCATGCTTAACTACTCGATGAGATGAGAGATTGCGAGTCCAGACTGTTTCAAATTTAAATGGTTTGGGCCTCGATAATTCACTCCTGTAGGTTTTGAGATAAATTGGGTGATGAACAGAGGATTTTTCTAGAAGGTGGGTTATAGATGCATCTAAAAAAAGTGTTCGCCACCTCATGTTTGCATATGCCTTGTTCAATCTCTATTTGATGTTAGCAGCTAGTGGTCGATTGTTACTCCAGGTAAATAGGTTTCCAGAGAATCCCAAGTCAATGAGGTTGTTGGATTGGGTAAAACCACCTAATCCTCCAGAGGAAGAGTTTAAAACTGGACGACTGCCTTGTTTCTCCGATTGGTTTGTTACCTCATTAAAATCACCAATACAGACCTATGGTCCATTGAAAGCTTGTGCAAGAATTTTCATTTCATCCCAGAATTGGTTTTTGTTTCCCTATTGAGGTGGCCCGTAGATAGCCGATAACATCCAAGGATTATTTGACGGATTAGAAAAAAACAAGAGCATTGATAATATTCTTGTTATAAAGAGTAATCTCAGTGTCAACTCCATATTTTCAAGCTAAATAGAGACCAACCAAAGTGCTTTTTTATCCTAGAGGGTGGAACAAAACATTGGTTGTGAAATCCGAGAGAGTTTAGAATGAGAGACAGTTTAGAAGAGGGGGAAAGAGTTTCCGAAAGGAAAGGGATGTCAGAATTTAGATTTCTAGCATCCTTTTTGAGGTCCCTGACACGCGAAGCACACCCCAAGGCTCCTTACGTTCCAAGCAAGAATGATCATGGTGTTGAGGAAACCAGACAGGGCCCGTCGCCTCTGGATGTGAAGCTTGAGAGAGCAATGAATTCTTTCTTGAATTGCAGTTGGAAGACTTATTTTGGTAAGTGGTAATTCCGAACCAATCTTCTGTTGTCTAGCAAGATTTTTGAGTTTTCTGAATTGATTAGATCTTGGGAAAGGTTGAGATAAGGTTGTTGTTACAAATTACAGGGTTGGAATTGGTTTCAGGGAGAAGGCTATCAGGAGGTCTGGTTTAGTTGGGATGGAAGGGGAAGAGCTAGGTAATAGAGGAGCTTGGTTAACTATGGATTTTTTGTTGGTTTGTGCTTGGTCCCAGTCATGTTTTTGTTTGTTTTGAAAGTTATATTACTTTTGGTTATTGGTTGGTAGCCTCTTAACAGTGATGAGGTGTGGGCTTTGCTCTTTATTGTTTAGGATGGTGGTTTGGTTTTTGGTCTTTGTCATGAGAGTAGTGACTATGGGATCTATGAAAGGCATGGTCTTGAACTTAGGAAAAAAAGGACTATCTGACTGTTGAGTTGGGGGTACTTTTTGCTTTTGGGGGCTTGGATGTGATTTGGGGGGGGGGGGGGGTAATGTCAGTGATAGTGCTCATGGGTCTAGAGGAGTAGCTATTTCGGGTTTTGTGCTGGTCTCATTTCTGGCTTTTCTTTGGTCATGACCGGAATGCGAGGTAGGGGCCAACTTCGGTTGGTTCAGGTTGGAAGTTTGGATTAAAGGGTTCCATCTAGCAGGTATGCAGCATTGCTCAGTGAAATTCGAACGGAGCCAAGGGCCATAAGGACTTACCATTAAATATGAAAGTAGAGGAGAGGGATAAGGACAGCTCTTGTTGGTGTGACCCAATCTTCCACAGGAAAAGCAAAAATCAGAGCGCTCATATTAAATCCGAATCCAAGAGGAGGCTGATTGACATTTATTTCTATTGAATCCAGTGTGGAGAGGTTTGGTTATGTCGATTCTTACTTGGATTCTCAAAATTTTGAACCAGGAAAGGTTACCTTCCGTCGAGAAATCAATGTCCAAGATTAATCTTATTTTGGACCCTAACTTCCCTGCATTTGCTTTAGACATCAAGTTCGGAGGAAGGACTGAGATACGAACCCAGAATAGAGACTGAGAAAAATCTAATTCCTCCATGGTGAGATGGGCGAGGCCAATCCTGCACCACAATATGGGAGCTCATCACTGACCAAGGACAGGATTCTAGAACTCTTTTCCTGTCTCATTCATGCTTGAAAGTAATGCTAAAAATGTTATCAAGTTGATGTTGGATTTTCATGCCTTCTGAGGTGTTCCAAGACTTCTGAATAACGGTTTGTACAACTTTCACATTGAAGGATCTGGAGCTGATGATTTTTGTTATAAGGGTTAGTGAGTATTCTTTGGACGCATTAACTTCATCAGTTTCAAGTTCAGTGATGTCTTCACTCATAAGTGAACATGTCTTCATTATAAGAGATTCCATTTTTGGGTAAGTGTGATCTTGCATTGATTGGAGGAAATGAAGTTGGATTATGGTGGGTTTCAGAGACAAGGAGTTCTGGTGGGAGTTGTAGGGCGGTAAAGGAAGGGCTTTGGGTCAAAGAAGGTTTGATGAGTTTGGTGGCCTCAATGAATAGGGGAAGAAATGGTTGTACAGTGTAGTAAGTGTAATGGGTTAAGTTGGGAGGTTAAAAGGATGGGTTTTTGGTAGGGAAGATTTCAGGCTTTGATAGAGATTTCATCAGAACTAGGAAAGAAGGAGATGCTACTTCTCCACATAAGAACATGGGATGGACCTAGTTAGATATTGAGGGCACTTGTCTAAGGGATATGTTTGCATTCAAATAGTTATCGAAAGGTTCTGGTTTGTGTATTAAGACATAAGTACATTATAATATAAAGACTTAGTTTTTCTTTTACGTTCTGCTCATTTATTCAAAAGTATTCGATTCCATCATACATAAGATATCAGCATGGATCTACAAACACAAGTTCCCATTCTCTGTCAAGTTAGTCGAGTGTTCCCCCATTTTTTTCTTAGTTGTTCTGACTTGTTTTCATTTTTTAGTTGGAAGAACTAAAATTCGCGTCTTGATATGGTTTTTCACAAATCTTGAATGTCACTAAAGATGCATCAGTGCGACGATAAAAATGTTTACTAATTAGTGACAAATGACAATGTGAACAACATATGAAGTTATAGATTTGGACAATTTCACTTATACCGTGTAGTACAAAAGTAAAATATAAATAGTTTAACGTCAAACGTGGGTATTAATTCTTCTTAGTGGTATAACTTTTATTTTGCTACAGTACAAAAAAATTATGGGGTGCACTAGAAAGTTGTGCGTGGGGAGCTGACTAGTGTACTTAATAAGGTTCATTCAAAATCCTTCACTGCATGATAATACCAGACCTAAAAAGACGACAAAAATAAAGAGGTCTCCTGCCCCTCACAAAATTCTGTCAATCAATTTTGCCACAGCTGCTCGAGTTATTGACACAAAAAGTTTCAACTGAGCTCACTTGACAGTGACATTCACCGACAGCGCCACTAAACTGGGTGCCATTCAATACTACTGTTGGTTCTTGCAATTTGACATGCTGACATGAGTAACAAAGCACCCTTCAATCCTTCTTGGCATGCCTCCGGCAAAAGGCTTTGATTCTCCCTAGGCCATCTTCTAGAGCTGCTGGCTCAATGGCAAAAGTTATGCGAAGCCAATTCTTCAGTCCTACGGCAACTCCTGCAAGAGATATGATCAGTTTCTTGTTCATTTACAAGCCACCTCCAACAATAACACAATTCTCATGTAGTAGATATACGCATTGAAAGAGAGCTGGTACCATGTTTGAAGGTCAAAAGTCCACTAATTTGTGTTGTATTCCAGGCACTTCCATTTTAGTACATTAAAAACTTAACCTATTAAAAAGGGCTGACCAGTGCAGCAGGCGTCTAGGGAGATTTGCCTGCAACCCAACCCCATTTTGTGAAGAGGCTGTTTCACATTTTTATCCTGTGACATCCAGTTTAGAGTGGAGCTACCTTCGGCAATCTACATGAATTTTTTTCTTTTTTTGCTTCCTGTAACTAATCAGGGGTTCCATTCATCTCTACAAGGCTCAAGGCTGTTGATGGAGGGAAATTAATTAAAAGCTACCAGGAAAGTTATGCAGGAGGATTTATCACAAATTTTCATCAGCATTTGAGTTCATTCAGTTTTCATTTCAATTGCCCTAGAGATTTTGAACAATGAAAACATGCTGAGGAAACTTCTTTGGGATGGCTCTGATACGCGAATACACCAACTCCTAGTGAATGTACATGTGTACGAAAAATCAACACACTCTTTAATTAATATGCAAGCTCTTCAGACAGTTCCCTGTGCAGATGATCATCCCATTAGCGAGAAGTGAATTGTGGTGTTCTTCAACTTTCTATTTATAGCTTTCTTCTTTTGGCATTTGGGTGATACAAAATGCTGCCTGAGAAAAAATACGGTGGCTTATTGCATGTAGATAAGGTTAGCCTCCAAACGGTATTAACTATTCTCCTTTTTTATGCTCAATAGCTTTTCACTCTCCCCACCTCCCCTCCCCAACCGCCCAACCCCCCTCCCTTGCCAGTACATATAGATGCCTTTCACTTTGTCTGTACTTAACTCGTAGAACTTCTTGAACATCACAGTTTAGTGTGCTTGTAGAAGCTGAATATTCACAGCTATTCAGCTAAATAACATGCTTGGCATATTCATTGCACAAAGTCAGACGAATAGATTGACCTGGTCCTGCATTTGGGTATATTAGTTGTTCGATTAAGGAGGATATTCTCTACGCAGGGATACTAAACCATTGCTTTTTTGTACAACAGGAAATGGACTATAAGAGCATCAGTAAAACGAACAAATTATTCTTCACTGCTGTGGTAACTTACCTGGCAAAACGATTACGGATTCCTCTTTTGCCAACTTGAAAGAAAAATCCATGTCATTATCTATGCCTTCTAGTAATGCCAGGTTTAGCTTGACCTTCAATGAGGAAGCCACATGATCAAAATTCACTCAAAGCCTTATAAATATGTCTTGAGTACTCTTGAAGGCCTTACCATTGCAGACATCGATCCTTCTGGTTTGTTTGGGCAAGTAATGCAAGGAATCTCATTAATTCCATCATAACATTTATCTGCAGCTTCTCTGAGTAGATTAACAGTCTTCGAAAAGAAACCCTCTGCTGTCTTCTCAAGAATTTGAGGAACTGCTCCCTGATTATAGAAGACAGATAGCACAAGAAAAAACCATGTTTAGCAGATTATAGTGCACCGTTTCATAAAGGATTATCAGCCAAGATGTAAAATGATCTTTGATAGGATCCAAGTAACTAGTTAATGGGCTCGGTTACATGAAATCTGGGGTAAGATAAGTTTGTAGCGCACGTAAATTCGTTCTGAAGCAGCATTTCCTGCTTCATGCCTACATGAAGGATATGGATGTACTACAACATAAGCACGTGCTTTGGCTATAATGTGCCCACCTCCACGGCGTGTGCAAATTTATTCGCGCTATGAGAATATGGACACAAGTAAAAATGAAACTCGAGGGTTAAATCCCAAAAAATCCAAGACCCTTATCCAACTGGATACCCACTTGTACACGCCACTCAATGTTTTTTCGCAATGAAGGAGGAGGTACCTAAACTCTCTCTTGCTCACTCACTTTTGGATGATCTTTGGGAATGGATGAAAGGCCTTATTTAGGCACGTTCTAGTTGCAATTGTGTGTTAGGTGTGCCTCAAAATCTATAGTGATGTTGACTCCAAAAGTCCATAGTCACATTTGCTGTAGTGTTGTTGGTTTCTTTCTCATGCCAACGACCAAGCAATGTCAGCAGTCAAGATTGTTGAATACTATACTTGGAGACAAACAACTCCCCAACACAACAGAATATATACCTGGATCAAAGTTGGAGGATCCGCAGTGATGCAGATATAGCTCTGGATTGACTTAACAACCTGAGAGAAGCAGCAAAATGATAAAGAAATAACTTTACTGCAAGACACAACAGGATTGACCTAATTAATTTCTGAGATATACATGCTTGTGATAAATGGTCAATTAATAGCAACAACTATTTTTGAAAGGTTGGAGTTTGCACCAACTTTTTAACCCGCTTGATACATATCCTCATTAAAAAGGGGTCACTGAAAGCTAATGAAATAGAGGATGCGTGCTTATGCTAGAGAGTGAGTGTGAGAGTGTATTGCGGGGCACGGGGGGGTTGTTGAAGGGAGGGGGAGGGGGGAGAGAGACAGAGAGAGAGAGAGAGAGAGAGAGAGAGAGAGAGAGAGAGAGAGAGAGAGAGGACCCCAGATTTTCGGAGAATGCCATTGGGATCGGTTATTGCTATCCAACCAAGTCGCCAACCGGGAACAATCCATCTTTTTGAAATCGTACCAAGTGTAAGAACAGGTGCTATCGATCCAAACACTCCCATCGGCACAAATGGATTACTTCCAAAAGAGAGGTGGCCATAAACTTCATCCGCAATTACAAGAATTCCAAGCTTTCTTGCAGTCTCTGCAACCTTTACAGAGGGTGAGAGGAGGGTGTTGGGGGAGAGAGGGATCCAGAAAAGTAAAGGACCAGTCAGGCAAAAGAAAGGGAGTTCTAGCAAAAGAAGAAACATGTCACTGGTTGCAGTATTTGACAACCAGCAATTAGTAATACTTCAACCAATAATATTAATCAAGGCAGCCTATGTTTCAAATGAATAGTTTAAATCACCTTTTGTAAATGCTCATATCTGAACACATTGCCACAAGGATTCCCGGGGTTAATAATAGCTATAGCAACAGTTCTATCATCTGCAAGGGCTGTTACTGCATCAAGGTCAACCTCCCAGCCCTTCTCTGGTAGAAGATCAAAGTGGCGGACCTCAAGATTGCTAAAATCAGCACGAGCTTCATACAGTGGATACCCTGGTCTAGGTAATAAAATATTGGCACCAGGACGAGCAAGAGCTGTTATTATGACTTCAATTGCATGATTGGCACCCACTGTGAGGAAAACATCATCCGCTGATAATTTATAAGGAAGATCCTTGGATAGATGATCTGCAACAGACCTGTTACCATAATGATAATGAAATAATCAAATTGTCTAAATTAAGATGATATTTTGCCCCTGAATAGGCATCTTTAAGTTTTTCCTTTGAAATTGTGTTTGTTTTCTTCTTTTTCCCCATATTTCCTTATTGTAATTGATTCCTCTCTCCACCTTCCCATGCACTTTCATTCAGGTTACTGGTTATTCCTTCTCTATTTATTCAAATCAATTCATGGGTTAGGTATGAACATCCTATGCTATATCTCAATGTCATGCAAGTGAAAATGCAGTGGATAAAGTAAATAGACCATAGGTGTTCTGAACCTCTAGGTGCATTACATTGTTAGAAATACATTGACCTCCAAACTGCCAAAGGTTAGTAATCGTATGCTGTGCAATGTGGATATGAGAAAAAACGGCACACCATGCTGAACGTAAAACGAAATACCAATCAGATAATGCTCTCATCATCCTACAACGTCAAGTAGTGTTGTTTATGTAAGGCCATCACTTTAACAGCGAAAGCCGACCTAAATTTTAACGAAATAACAGAATAATGTTGTTAGATAGGAGACTCACATAGCTATACATGGAAGTAGAATAGGAACTAGTTCTTCTTAGTGAAGCTAATTATGGAAGCTTCGAACACATAACATGCAATTGGAGAACTAGAATCACGATAGTGCAACCTCCTGACCCTAGTGGGGAAGCTGAGATTAATTACTTTTCCTACCACCAGTCGTAGATTTGAGCTTTTGGCATTCATATGCCTTTCCATTGGCTGATTGGCAGACAAACAAAGAACTATTTGCTTAACATCTGAACGACCATTCTTGTTATTTGGCTAGTGGTAAGGTCATCATTTACTTTCTTGATCATAGAGCTACTTAAAGCAAGTAAAAGGATACTCGTTTGTTAATGATGTTGCTACAACTGAACCACCTGGGAGGATTACCAATTAAGCAGTACCAAAAGAAATCTAATTGGAAAATGTCATCTGGAAAAAAGTACCATCAAATTGAAACGGACACGCATTATTTTGCTAATAGTCACTTAAAAGGTTCGTAATGTGTAATTCCTAGTGCATTCTGACCAAATGTTGTGTAATTAACGTCAAATCATGGTGTTATAGATAACAGCAACCATTGGATGTTTGCAACTACGCAATAGTTGCCTTTTAGAAGGCCATATGATAAACTCTTTCTTGTCTACTAGACCATGAATGGGTGTATTAACTAATCAATCAATCTATAAGGAGTCAAAAAATTGTGAGTGCAACAACTGCAGAGGATTAACAGCACCTATTGCGCCTAATGTTCTTGGAAAAGATTAGTTTTCCCAAATTTTCATCCCTTACATCACGCATTTGAAATTTACGAGTATGGCTCACGGTTTAACAAATCACTTGGGAGTTAAATTTTATTGGAGAAATGTAGCATTACTGAATAGCAAAAGCGTTAAAGCCCATGAACGAGAATTTTATGGAAAAGAAACGCAGATAAAAAGGACATTACCTCCTTGCTGGAAGAATCCCCCCTGCAGGGGCATAGCAATTAAACTTGGCAGACTTGACAGACTCAACAATCGCGTCTTCGGCTACAAGGGTGGTTCGGAAGCAAGGAAATGCAGAGGGATCGCCGTGGCCGAGGGGAATGGTGGGCCGTTGATCGGCTCCGTCGAGATTCTCCATTATGGTGGCCAGAACATCTCTAACTGTCAGCGTTGACGCTGCTTTTGGCTCTTCATTGCCTTGGAAGAAACCCCATTTCGTTGAGGCGTTCTCCATTGCCCTCTCTTTGGTCGATTTTGGAAGGATAGGATGTGAGGTAATGTGATTCAAGATTTTGCAGTACTGTTCATAGGCGTTTCAACTTTCAAGCAGCAGGGATATATATGGTAATATGTGGTCAGTGCATGCAGAGATTCTCTTCTCCTCGACTTTGGCCTAACTTGTCTCTCTGTCTGCATGTGTGTATACGTGTGACCCCTAAGTTAAGCCGTACCGTGGTCACCCGATTACAAAATTGTATTTTATATATGGTAAAGGATCCGTGATCCCGACAATTATTATTTAACATATATATTGCCTCTTGCTTAACTCCGGCTGATCTCTTCTTATGTGAGCTTGAGTTGTCAAGTTAAATAAAGACGTCTGCGTGCTTGACCAAGTAAAACAAAGACGAAGACGAAACAGAATTTACTACTTGAACAAAGTGTTCATTCCCTTCCTGTTTTTATGTGAGCTGCCAAAGTCTATATAGACTTCTGCGCATGACCAACTTGAATAAAGATGGGGACGAGGCAAAATTGACTACTAAAGCTATGTGTTCGTGCCCTTCGAAATCGAAGTGATGTGAATGCCCTCTATTAGTTCTTTTGGATGTTGGTTCTTGTATGATCTTTCAATGAAATGAACATTTACTGGTTAAAACCAATTGGGAAATGTTCAAGTGAGAAGGCCATATGTAACATCAACGTTGTGTACTTACAATGAGCAATACGTTCTCTTTTAAATAACTAATTGTGGACGAAAGGTGTTTATATCGTTCAACTGAAACATTTAATTCCAGATAATACAAGCTATATGTCTTGATTTTATAGCATTAAAAAATAGAAATGAGGCCTTCAATGATATTGCTTGATTGGTTATAAGAGACCTCTATACAGTCTCCTAGAAAAGCTGCATACTTTGTAGTTTATTTTCTTAATTATGGGAATCAAATACTTAATTTTTCTCTCCTGAATTTTCAGATCTAATGTCACAAACTCCAGGAATTAACATGCTAATCCATAGTTCCTCCAAGAGAGTTGAATCTGCATCTTTATCTGTTGTATCGATACATTACTTATCCAAACGTAAGAAATTCCAGACAAGAAAAAGGCATGATGGCCAACTACTGATATCTTCTAACAGGACAAACTTAACTTGTTTCATTATCTGTGTCCTCCCGAACAACTACAGACACTGGAATCATATCGAAGAAGAAACTGCAAAAGAGAGCTAAAACTGCAACGTTCAGGTATAGCGGTTCTCAGACTGGGATCTGTTCAGGTATAGAGGTTCTCAGACTGGGAACATTAAGGTATATGCTAACACGGATAGCTGCTGAAAGGCATCCTGATATTCCCAAACATAACAAACTTGGCCTTGCTGCAACATGCAGAAACCAGTTAGACGTCCAACGACCTCGTGCTGTTGTTGTTACATCTATCAGAACAATAAAATGACGGCTAAAAAAGTAAGAAAGCAAATTTAAAGTGAGCTAGATGCAAATAAATTAAGAACTTATAGATGCCAAATTTTGCTACAGAGAATAGGACAATTACCTGAATATTCGTAGTTTTTAAGCAACCCCCACCCAGATGGCGCCCGCGCCCGCGCCCAGAGAGAGAGAGAGAGAGAGAGAGAGAGAGAGAGAGAGAGAGCAAAAGCACGCTTAGAAATAAAATTAGTATTTCTCTATTCAAGGTCATTTTCTGTTGTTTCTACATAACGCTTTGTTTAAAACTGCAGTTTAGCTGAACTCGATTTTATCACATATAGGGAGCAGAAGAACTTCGAAATTATAAAGAGATGATCCAATGCTGTCTGATGTATACTCTGAAGTGCAATAATCCTGTTGCATGCACCAACATAGCAATGAACCCAAGGTCGTCAAGGGCTGGCAAGCTATGAGTAACCGGTTCTTTGAACCTGCAACATGTGGCCAAATTGAGAAAGCATGGCCAGATGGTAGACAGAGTAAAGGACAATCCAGTGAGAAAGAAGTTTCCAAAGCTAATTGAAAAAGACAAAGAAGATGTGATTGTAAGGCGAAAGAATTAAGAAGAAGATAATAATGTGGTTGGGAGCTCATTTTGTCTTTTGGTTATCAAGAATGAACTCTAAATCTTGGAAAGCTTCATAGAACAAACAAGAATTAGTCCAACCTTTGACAAGATATCCATGAAACTTCTTTGTACTGAATCTCTGACTTGAAAAACAAGCAAGTCTTTATGGCTTCTTGGCATGCCTCAAACAGAAAGGCTTTCTGATCCTCCCAAGGCCATCCTCATGAGATGATGGCTCAACAGCAAAAGTTATGCGCAGCCAATTTCTCATTCCTATGGCAAACCCTACGATAGATGTTAGCTATGATCAGTGCTAATCCCTGAGCTCCATATAAAATTCATTGATGATGTGCAAGAGGGATAGCGAGTTCTGTCACAGCTTTTACTCCTGTAAGTTTTAGTGTACCTGGCAAAACTAAAGTTGGACTCACATAAACTTTCTAGCAAGATGATGTAAATATTCCTCATCTAGATTCTGTTCCAAGTTCATTTGTCTTATACAATTTCAAGTTAAGAGCTGGAAGAAAAATCCCAGGACTGTCTCAAATTGGGGCATTCCTGATTCTGTTCTGGTATGATTTCTTTTTGAGATATTTCTTCTTTTATTTTGGTCTTTCAATTGGACCTATGTGTTCTGAATAGGTTAGAGCAATAAAGTTTCAGACATTTACCAAACGAATAGAAACAACATTCATCATCCACATAGTTCACTAGTAGATATATGGCCCTGTTTGAGATTCATCTTTGTTTTCAGTATTCATAGAGACCTGATGCGGTTGAGTATGACCGGGCATGGAAGGCACTCAGTCCTCCTGATTTTCAAGGGCACACCAGAACTAAAGCGATTGCCGCACTATTCCAGCTGCTAGACTAGGAGCAAAAGAATACCGATTTTATTTTTCCCTTGAAAAAAGGGGGTGGGGTTTGATAGCAAGTAGTGATGGTTTCTCTTCCTTCACTCTTCTTTTGGATTTCCTTTCTTGTTCATCTTCATCTGCCACTGCCCACCACCAACCACCACACCCACCGCCCACCACCAACCACCACACCCACCGCTACTCCTCTCGACATCCAATTGAATTATTGCGGTTGCCATCAACCTCGGTTAGAGTATCACACACACAGACGCGAGAGAGAGAGAGAGAGAGAGAGAGGGGGGTGATTGTGTGAGATCCTATAGTAAAACCAAAACTAGTTCTTGGAAACTCCTTACCCTAGTTTCCAAAAACCAGCCAAAATTCGTAGTAGTTTCAGAAGAAGAAACCAAAATATGCTACCAAACACGTCTCTTTCCCCAGCTTTCGGTTTCCAGTAATTTACTGCAATCTTGCTAGCGTTTGAGTCCTTTTTCTTTTCAAAACCTACCAACCAGAATAGGATCTTCTTTCTGATCAAGTGGAAACCTATTACAGTAAATAAAGATGCAGCAGACATCCTAAGATGTTCCTATCTATCATGGGAAACTATTCTGAAGCAACAAGATGTCACCAAATGTGAAAATGGCAATCTGCCCCTGAATATCAGATTGCGAGAACTGCCATGCATTTTACTCAAATTACTGATTTATTTCTAGAAAACAGGGCGTTAGGGATCACTTTCGCGCAAGAAGACATTAGAGATCCTTGAGAAAACAACTGAAGACTTCCTTTTCTAAGACCATCAATCTAGTCAGAGAAGCTGCAAACATTTGTCATGATAAACTTGAGGAGATTTCTTGCATTACTTGTCCAAACAAACCAGAAGGGAAGCTGTTTGCAATGGTCATGAAATTCAGTATTTGAGGAGTTTCATGCTTTAAATGGGATATTAGAAGATATTTTGCAGGTGAAGCTAGACTTTTCATTGCTTGAAGTCATAACTGATGATATCGAGCTCTTTGTCAAGCTTGCTAAAGAAAAAAATATGTGGTTATTCTGGTAAGAAAACAAAAGAAGCTGGCAATAACCATTTGCCTCCTCGAAAATAAACTCTCTTTGTTGTTTCCTACTTCTGCCTTACACACTGAGTGATAATGTTCTCACGCGAATACTATTTCAGGGGAAGAATCACTTGTTCCTAGTTTCTTGCCTCTTATTACTTTATTTCCTAAAAGCTTTATTTAGATTCCGCATCCTGCTTATATAATTTGCCCGAAGTGGAAAAAAAAGTTGACCTTGTTATAGAAATATATATTTAGCCAGATTGATCACAGTATACAGAAAGTCAACGTTATTGATAAGAGTTACAAACTATTATACTAAATACTTAAGCAAGTTATCACCACTTCACCGGGAATGTTATATATATATAATATAGGGAGCTGATCCGCTGCTAGCACTAGCAGCGCTAGCACCGTCCGCTACATAATGTAGCGGACGGTAAGTTATCGTCCGCTATATTATGTAGCGGACGGGAAAACAGCGCTAGCAACGTGCTAGCGCTAGTAATGGATCACGCCCCATATATATATATATATATGGGGCCGATCCCCACCCACTAGTGGATAATATCCACCAAACTGCAACAATTTGTTGCGGTTTGCAATCATAATTTTTTGTGAAAGCCCCACCCCCACCCCACCACCCCCACCCCCCAACCTTTTTGTTTCTTTTTTCCCTGGGCCCCCCACCCCCTTCCCTTTTTTCTTTCTTTTCTTCTTTCCTCGCGGGCCCACCCCCTCCCCAAACCGCAACTCTTGTTGCGGTTCCACTTTTTTTTCTTTTTTTCCTTGGGCCCCCACCCCCTTCCCTTTTTTCTTTCTTTTCTTTTCACTTTTCACTCCGCGGCCCCACCCTCCCCAAACCGCAACAAGAAGTTGCGGTTTGCCTTTTTCTTCTTTCCTCCGCGGCCCCACCCTCTCCAAACCGCAACAAGAAGTTGCGGTTCACCTTTTTTTCTTCTTTCCTTTTTTCTTTCTTTTCTTTTCACTTTTCACTCCCTCCGCGGCCCCACCCTCCCCAAACCGCAACAAGAAGTTGCGGTTCACCTTTTTTTCCGTGGCCCCACCCTCCCCAAACCGCAACAAGGACTTGCGGTTCCCTTTTCGCCCCCACCCCCGGTTCCCGTGGGCCCCCACCCCCACCCCCGAACCGCAACTCCTTGTTGCGGTTCTCTGTGGCTTTTGTGGCCCCCACCCCCGGTTCCTTTTTTTTGTTTTCCTTTCTTGTTTTATTTTTCTTGTTTTATTTTGCGTGTACTTTTTGTTTCTTGTGCGTGGCCTTCCACTTTTTTCTTCGTGTCCCCCACCCCCAACAACACTTTGCCCCCCCTCCAAGCAACAACCCCCCTCCCAACGACACTTGGCTTCTCCCCATAAAAATTGGCCCCCAGCACGACACTTGGCTTCTCCCTGCTTGCCCCCACGAATGGAGAAAGAGAAAGAGAAAGAGAGAAAGAAAACCCGTGAGTCTGTGATGTTCAGACTCACGGGTCTTCTTTCTTCTCTTTCCCTCGCTTTTCTCTCTTTATAATCCGTTCTTCCCAATTCTTTCTGGACAGAACTCTCTCTTTCATTCTACATCATTTTTCCCAACTCTTTCTTCCATCTTCTTCATACTCCAAAGATTATCTGCATAATCTTCACGATAACATAAACAAAAATATTCTACGGTCAAAAATCGGTGGATAACCGCTAGAAGATTAAATTATATCAAGTTTAAAACAAGTAAGTATTTCGAATTTTCTTATAATTCATTGTTAATTTCAAATTGTTCTTACCATAATTGTTCTTACCAGTAGATTGTTTAAATTGTGTTATGCTTACATTGTTCAAAACATAATCTCAAATTCGTGTTTTTTAGAGTTTAAAATTATGGATTGAACTAGCTTTTGGGTTATGTGTGTTTAATGTGAATACGAAACGTAATTGTCGCTAAAGGTGAAAACTTAATTAGACAGTTTTTCACGAATTTAAAAAAAATAGATAGAGATAGATTTTGCCAAAGTGCAAAAAAGAGACCTTAGTTATTTTTAAAAGATCTGTATCAGCGAAAAATTTCAGAGTTTTCCAAAGACTAGAAGGGGTTAACTGATACGCGCAACCTTGTAACTTTGCAGTGTAATTTAAAATATCAAACTAGCGCGATTTCGCGTGAAACTTTTATGAGAACCCTAGGATGTTGGTAAGTTCTATTTTCGAGGAATTCGGCCCATTCCGAAGTCGTTAGCTATTTTTTTGGCCGAACGGGCTTTAAGCGCTCGATCCGGACACCGGTTCAGGATTTTTGGGCAAAACTTTTGTAAAATACTTTTTAGATCAAGAATGATTTCAGAAAGCTTAAAATAGCATTTTAAAGCACTTTTGAGATTTTCTGAAGCCAGGGGCATTTTGGTAATTTGTCACGCCGAGAGGGGTGTTTTGGTAATTTTTCTGGCAAAGTTTTTCAAAGGACTTCTTAATCCAGAAATGTAATTAAAACACCTAAAATGTTGTTTTTTTTAGTGTGAATACTAAACGTAATTGTCGCTAAAGGTGAAAACTTAATTAGACAGTTTTTCACGAATTTATAGAACATAACTAGAGCTAGATTTTGCCAAAGTACAAAAAAGAGACCCTACTTATTTTTAAAAGATCTATATCAAGAAAAAATTTTAGATTTTTCCAAAGACTAGAAAGGGGCAAACTGATACGCGCAACCTTGTAACTTTGCAGTGTAATTTAAAATATCAAGCTAGTGCGATTTTGCGCGAAAATTTTATGACAACCCTAAGACGTTGGGAAGTTCCATTTCCCGGGAATTCAGGCCATTCCGAAGTCATTAGCTATTTTTTTGGCCGAACGGGCTTTTAAGCGCTCGATCAGGACACCGGTTCGGGATTTTTGGGCGAAACTTTTGTAAAATACTTTTTAGATCAAGAATGAATTTAGGAAGCTTAAAATAACATTTTAACTAGTGTCTTTTGAGATTTTGAGATTTTCTGAAGCCAGGGGCATTTTGGTAATTTGCCATCCCGAGAGGGGTATTTTGGTAATTTTCCCGGTAAAGTTTTTCAAAGGACTTTTTAGTCCATAAATGATTGTAAAACACCTGAAAGGTTGTTTTGAAGATGATTTGGGGCGTTAGGGTGATAATGAACCCCCGGGGCCATTTCGATAATTTGCCGCTCAGCGGGGGTATTTTGGTAATTTAACTTTGTAAAATTTTCCGAATGACTTTTAGTTCGGGAAGGGGTGTAAGACACCCGAAAAATTATTTTTTCCAGTTGTTCTGAGATGTTTGTTGGGGCAATGGCTGTCAGGGGGTATTTTGCATAAGTTGGGGGTGTTTTGGTAACTTTCCCCCTTAAAATATCATGACGAAATATTTGGTATATAATTGACGTAATACATTTAAAAAGTGATTTTAAAGCAGTTTTGTGGTGTTGGTGGTGTAGCGGCCATCGAGGGGTATATTGGTAAATTGCCACGTTGGCTCTAAATTTTAGGGAACTAGAGTAATTAAGGGGCTGTACGTTTACGTTTTTCAGTTTTTATTTTTGTAACGATGATGAAAAAGATGCTTTTTTCGTGTATGTTTACGTTTTTTCGGTTCCGTTTTGGATAAAATTTCCAAATAGTATCAAAAAAGCTGAAAACACCCAAAGGGCGTTTTCACCTTTTTCCTTAAACTGTATTCTCCTTATCAGAATACCACCTCTTCTCCCTCATATCTACCACCCTGTTTCAACAAACACTTACCAAACTAGACCACCCATTTCACTGGGTCTTTCTAAAAATGAAAATAGTGGGGTCCATTAATGAATTAGTTCAAAAAAGTTGGTGAAAACGAAAATGAAAATGATAAACGTACAGAAAAAATTGAAAAAGTAGATACGGAAAAAAGTAAAAGTACACAATATGATGTAGAATGAAAGAGAGGGTTCTGTCCAGAAAGAATTGGGGAGAACGGATTATAAAAAGAGAAAAGCGAGGGAAAGAGAAGAAAGAAGACCCGTGAGTCTGAACATCACAGACTCACGGGTTTTCTTTCTCTCTTTCTCTTTCTCTATTCGTGGGGGCAAGCAGGGAGAAGCCAAGTGTCGTGCTGGGGGCCAATTTTTATGGGGAGAAGCCAAGTGTCGTTGGGAGGGGGGCTGTTGCTTGGAGGGGGGCAAAGTGTTGTTGGGGGTGGGGGACACGAAGAAAAAAGTGGAAGGCCACGCACAAGAAATAAAAAAGTACACGCAAAATAAAACAAAAAAAATAAAACAAGAAAGGAAAACAAAAAAAAAGGAACCGGGGTGGGGGCCACAAAAGCTACAGAGAACCGCAACAAGGAGTTGCGGTTCAGGGGTGGGGGTGGGGGCCCACGGGAACCGGGGGTGGGGGCGAAAAGGGAAGCGTAAGTCCTTGTTGCGGTTTGGGGAGGGTGGGGCCACGGAAAAAAGAAAAAAAGGTGAACCACAACTTCTTGTTGCGGTTTGAGGAGGGTGGGGCCGCGGAGGGAGTGAAAAGTGAAATGAAAAGAAAAGAAAGAAAAAAGGAAAGAAGAAAAAAAGTGAACCGCAACTTCTTGTTGCGGTTTGGAGAGGGTGGGGCCGCGGAGGGAGTGAAAAGTGAAAAGAAAAGAAAGAAAAAAAGGTTTACCGCAACTTCTTGTTGCGGTTTGGGGAGGGTGGGGCCGCGGAGTGAAAAGTGAAAAGAAAAGAAAGAAAAAAGGGAAGGGGGTGGGGGCCCACGAAAAAAAGAAAGAAAGGAGAACCGGAACAAGGAGTTGCGGTTTGGGGAGGGGGTGGGGCCGTGAGGAAAAAAGAAAAGAAAGAAAAAAGGTAAGGGGGAAGGGGGCCCACGGAAAAAAGAAACAAAAAGGTTGGAGGTGGTGGGGTGGGGCTTTCACAAAAAATCATGATTGCAAACCGCAACAGTTTGGTGGATATTATCCACTAGTGAGTGGGATCGGCCCATATATATATATATATATATATATATATATATATATATATATATATATATATATATATATATAATCTAGAGAAGTTTGATGTTTAATCACATACCTCGATAAAGGTCATGGGAACCATGTGACGTCCAGATAGCTCATGATGCCCTCAACAATATGAGACAATGAGACAAAGATAGACATGTCAAATTCGTGATGAAGTAGAAGGAAATTGGTGATCTGTAATAAATCCTGAAAAATAGTCATTCACGACAAAATTGAACTACAGTTAAAAGTTGCATTGTTTTATATCTCTAAGCATACACAAGCTCAATCAACTTGAATAAATGTTCAACAGCCAGGTGTTTGATACTTTTTCATCTCCCGAATAAACAGTCAATTGTGTTTGAAAATCAGACATATATGACTCTTGGTTTATTGTGCTTTTGAGTATGTTATGACTGTTTTATTAGACTACGATTACTGATTCTATTTACCCCTGTATTAGCTAGAACTGTACAACCTAAGACTGTGCCAAGTGAGAAGATGAACATACAAAAACTGAAAAGAAAAGTAATTAGACGAACGAATAGAATATTTTCTTAATATCAATCTCAATACTGTCTAAAGCGCGAAAAGACCCTCACATTAGTGGCGAAGTTTAAGATGGGGCAACTAAGGCGAAATTCGTGACCAAGGAACAAAGGAAGGTTCTATGTCCACCCTCTGATAACGAAACGAGAAGGATGCAATAATGGTGCAGGTAAGTTGCTGTATCTCATAGCTTACCTCATAGCCTGAAGAAACCCATAATTTGGGAGGGGTTAACCATTGAATTCAGCAAATCAGACAGCAACAACCACGGCATCCTGGGCTTCAATAGCAGTCCTAATACAGGGGAATAAGGAGGGATCACCATGGCTAAGAGGAATTACAGGCCTGTGATCACTTGGAATGAGATTTTTCTTCACCTTGCCGAGAACATCCTCTATAGAATACACCGATACTGCTTCCACCTTCCTCGTTTCCCCTGAAATTCCAACTTGTATCACTTCCCTTCTCCAGTTCTCGTTTTCTCTCTCTTCGGGGTTTTGGGGTTTTCAAGTCCACTGTCCTTTTCTCTCTTGGGTCGCCTCTAAATATTCCACCCGCCTGATACTCCAATACGTCACTTGCACATGAAAGGAAGAGATCTAACCGTTGGCTCTCACTTTCGTCTAAAATAAAGTTGACTACTAAATTGTTCTCGCACTCAAACTTCGTTGTTCCAGTTTGGGAATTCGTTTAGAAGTTTAAATGTTGGTTTGGGCAGTCAACCGTGCAATATTAAACTTGAGAGTTCATCCAATATTTGATTCGACGATCTGGTTATACAAGCGAAAACAAGATTCATTTAGATGTAAGTTGTTACGAAATCGTTCCAGATAAATATGTATAAAACGCAATAAAAAAAACATAAGAATTCAGAAAGAACTCAAATCCACTTTGTAAAGGTCAAATTTACAATTTTCCGTTTCAATTTGTCTGCCCTCACAATATACAAGAGAAAACATCGTATTTTTAGCTATGTCTAACTCAAGAAAAATTTAATCATACTCATGTACGGACACTTAAAGAATTTGGGTCGAGGGCTCCGTCCCTGAACCCCCAATGAAGCCCCACTATGCTGAATAAGAGAAATCTGATGGGCTAGCTGTCCTCCGCTCAAAACGCTCTGGATAGCTCGGCGTACACCTTTTATCTTTAGCCGTAAATATAACATATATATATATATATATATATATATATATATATATATATATATATATATATATATATATATATCAACAATCTCCTCATTGACTTGTATTAACAAATTGTTAAAAATATACTAAATTTTGCACCAAGCAATAAAGAAGAAAATAAAGGCACATAAGACACAAAATTTACATGGTTAGGCAAAAGCCTACTCTACGGTGGTAACAGCAATTTCACTATGTTTGTCAATGGACATTACAGATATATGTCTCTCTCAACAAACCCTCTCAAAGGACGGCTCCTCTCTTGACCTTAAACACAACATAAGCCGACTTATATATACGTGGACATAAGTCGTAACCTTCTCTCGATAACCAATGCGAGACAAGATGACTTATATACTTAGGGTCAAGTCGCGACCTGCTCTGATTAACCGATGTGGGATACCCACATATTAACCAATTTTCTGATCGCTCATTTCATAAACGGGTTTCTATCCAAAGTAAATTATCACAAATCTTTATCTTGGCTTAGATAAAACAAGCCACAAACAACATAAAAGTATCATCTATTGCTATCACACCTGCCTCCTAGGGCTGCACATCAAATACTATTGATACCGATTAAATCTAAGCAATACTTAAACTTGATCTCTAGAATATGCTTTGTCATCATGTCTACTGAATTTTCAGTCGTGAAAATCTTCTCTACCATAACAGTACCCTGAGAAATGACATCCCGAATAAAATGAAGCCTGACATCAATGTGTTTTGTCCGCTCATGGAACATCTGATTTTGGTTAGATATATGACACTTTGGCTGTCGTAGTAAACAGTGTTAGACTCTGCTTCAACCCCAAATCACCAACCAAGCCTTTCAACCAAATGGCTTCCTCAACTGCTTCAGTCGCTCCTATGTACTCAGCTTTTGTAGTAGACAAGGTAACAATAGTCTGTAGAGTAGCCTTCCAACTAATCACACAGCTCGAAAAAAATAAAGAGATAGCCCATCAAAGATCTCTTCTTGTCCAAATCTCCAGTGTAGTTTGAATCCACATGTAACGCCCCCGAAAGTTCGGAGCTCCGCCGCCCCGAACTCCCAGGTCGTTAACCTACCGGATCACATCAAATCTGTCAAATCTATTCACTAACACATATTCCAAATCACCTAATTCAACATCAACTCAATTTTTTTAAAATACTAGATCACAAACTGCTTAGCTTAAATTATTACAGCTTAGGTTCTTCGCAATTCAAAATTTTTAAGAACGAATTTACAGTGCCGACCCACACAGGGGTCTCGTTACCTAGTAGTGGTGGGCTCACCGGAACCTCACGCAGACTCTAACCCATTTCCGAACCTGCTACAGCTTATCATTACCTGCAAAAGGGAGCCAAACGAAGGGTGAGCTTTTGAGAGCCCAGTAAGGTCGCACAAGGACTACAAAAGAGATTATAACACGACTCCGAAAAATCCAACCGACGATGATTTTCAAAAACACTTCGAACGATCAAAATTCAATGATTACCCAAAATGATCAAAATTCATCAGAAATAGATGCCCAAAATAAATATTAACAATCAGAACGATCAATAAAAGATCCTTTTCAAGTCAGCATTTCCATGTACCACGAAAATTTCCCTTGCTGAAGGTTTGGTTTAGGGGCTCAAGAAGGAATCTGGGTACGAAAGTCGGAGATAGCCTAGCTACTACGAGACAATTATAAGAGTTCTGCAACGAAAGCGTAATACGTGGATGTGATAAGTGATAGGATATCTGAGAACAAATTTCGAGGATGCATTTTAGATGACGAATTCAGTAACAGCTTGGACTTGTTGAGATAAGGCACCAGAGTGTGCAGCGAAACCATTATAGCTATAGTTTTTTGACGTTTTATGAAGTGTACGCAGAACTGTAAGTATGGTTTGCATTCGGAACACTAGCAATGAGGGTTTGTTCCATGTGTTCGCTGTGTGAGGGAGCCAAGGATATGGCTGTCCGAGAGAAGTGGTAGTGTGTATTTATGGTATAATTCGTGAGGTTTTCGTGAGGTTATTTGATTTAGTCTGTCAGTGTTATTTTCATTGTGTGTTGATGGTTCTGTGAGCATAAAATAGAAGAGACACCATGGCTGGGCAGTGGTTCTTGGTGAGCTCACAGTGAGTTCGGATGAAGGGAAATCAAATGTGTTTATGTATGTAAACCATGAAATTGTGGGTATATGATTTGTTGGGAGACTATGGAAGGGATATGTGAAAGTGGTGCGTGTAGAGAGTGTTTCAGTGGGTACTAAGGGGTTAGTGCATGTGTTCAATGTGTGTAGGTGCGTGTTCTTGGATGTGGGTTACGGGTATGTGAGTGATTGTGTGTGAATTGTATGTTTAAGTATGTGTTGGAATATAATTAAGGTGGTAGAATGCGATTTTAATGATTTGGAGTGGATTAGAAGTGAAGTAGGGTGAGTTGTGAACTGTTAGGCGATGAACGTGTCTCAGCTGAAGGTGGAAGAAAGTGTGTGTTTCAACGTGCAATAGTGTGTGTGTGTGTGTGTGTGTATGATTTGAATAGTGCGTGTTATTGTCGCTAAAGGTGAAATTCATTTAGGCAGTTTTTAATCTAATTTTCATAAATAGCTAGAGTCAAAATTAGATAAAATTCAAAACAGTAACCCCTAATAATTTTACGAGATCTACGCTCTGGAAAATTTTTGGAAATTTTGGAGACCGTAAAGAGCGCTAAATGAGAGTATCGCGTAACTACAATTATCAATTTATTTAGCATAGTAAACCAAGTTATTCTGACCTAAAATTTTTATGGAAGACCTATTTTACAGATATGATTCATTATCTCAAATTTTGGACCATTCCAAGGCCGATAGGTATTTTTCGTGAAACTGGCCTTTTAGCGCTCGGTCCGGACACCGGTTCGGGATTTTTGAGCGAAACAATTTTAAAATACTTTTTAGGCCAGAAATAACATCAGGATGTTTAAAATAGCGTTTTAAGATATTTTGAGATTTTTTCGGTGCTGAAAACCCTTAGGGGTGTTTTGGTAATTTATCACCCCGAAGGGGTATTTTGGTAATTTTACTTATAAGAGGTATTTTGAAGTAAATTTACGTACAGTAAGATTATTTTAGTGACTTTGCTCGTGGAAAAGTAATTTTGAGAATTAAAGTGTAACGGGGGTATTTTGGTAATTTGCCACCCCGAAAGGGTATTTTGGTAATTTGACCTAAGAAGGGTATTTTTGCTTAAATTTATATATGGGAAGCTTATTTTGGTGATTCTACTTATGGGAAGACCATTTTGGTAATTTAAGTCTGAGAGGAGCATTTTGGTACTTTTACACCCTAGGGGTGTTTTAGTAATTTTACATACCCGGTGAGGGGAGGTTCATTTTGGGAGCATGTGTGAGTTCGTATTACGTTATACTTTTGTTCTGTAGGCTGTGTTCTAATGATTCGATTATTCCGTTTAGGTTAAAGCTAAAGACTTCTAGTTAATATAATTTAGCTGCGGATCCAGGTAAGGGATTCTATCTGAACCTTGGGTAAGGACTTCCGTTCGAACCCTTATTTTGATAACTCATACTTGTAAGTATTCTTTTGAATTACTTATGACTAATGTCAAACTCTGAAGTATGCATTGATATCAGCATGTTCTTGTCCAGAAAACCCTAATATTGAACCTGGGTCGATTATTTGGAAATCTTGTGATGCTCGCCTGTTATTGTGTGTTGAGCAGATTTGACAATTGTCTGTATCCGTTCTTTCAAATTGTTGTGCTTAAAACTCGATATTGTTTTTTTTTTTTTGGTTATTTGTGATTTTTCTTCTGAAAATTCTGATTTCCTCTGAAAATTTTGAATGCTGACTTGTGTCAGTATGATTATTGTTATTGGAATCTGAATTGATTTCGGTGATTGAGCTTATGTTAATGCTCATTGATATTATTGATTTTTCTGTGTTGACCTGGGTTTCTATTCTGTGGGAGGGCGTAATAAGGCTGGTCTGAATCCTGCAGGAAAAGCAGGCTAGTACCCAAGTGGACTAGTATTTTAGTACATCATGCATATGTACACTCTGTTAGCGTGCCGGAATGGCATTGCAATCGTCCAGGATCAACATTGATTTTTAATTTTCTCTGTTCTGTATATTGCCGTGACTATTACGGAAATTTCTGAAAAGTATTCTCTGAAATGATCTGTGCTTCTGTTGAAATTCTTTGGGGAAACCTTCAGTGTATTTTGAAAAGAGCTATTTTCAGATGATCTGTGTATGTTTGAAATATCGCGAGAAAACTCTATTTTATTTTGAAGATGATATTTTATTAATTGTTCTGGAACCCATCAGGGGTATTATTGTTTATCTTGGTATCTGTTTCGGTGAATTTCGATCATTTTGAGAATCATTGAGTTTTTGACCGTCTGAAGTATTCTGGAAATTTTTGTCCGTTGGATTCTTGGAATCGTTTGTAATCTTGTTGATAGTCCTTGTACGACCTTACTGAGCTCTCAAAAGCTCACTCTCCGTTTGATTCCCTTCTGCAGGTGACGATAAGCTGTAGCAGATTCGGGAATAGGTTAGATTCTGTGTGAGCTTCCGGTGGGCCGCCACTTTCGTGTAATGAGACCCCTGCGTGGGTTGGTACCGTTACCTTGGTTTATAAGGACTCGAGTTTGTAAAAAATCTAGGTTTTAATAGTTTAAGTTTAAGCAGTCTTGTAAGTTTGTATTTGACGAACCTGAGTCGATACTGAATTAGATGATTTGGAATATGTGTTAGTGAACAGGTCTGACAGGTGTGATGTGATCCGGTAGGTTAACGATCCGGGAGTTCGGGGCGGCGGAACTCCGGATTTCCGGGGGTGTTACACCACATATCCAACAACTCTACCATTCATCACTGCACCAATGGTAGACTAAATCAGTATCTGGAGTACATCTCAGGAATCAAAATATGCACTTCACTACCTGCTAATGAGCTTTCCCAGGATTACCCATGTACCTACTAATAACACCGACTGCTAGAAAAATGTCGGGTCTCGTACAAACTATAGTATACATGAGACTGCCCACTGCACTAGCATATGAAATACACGTAATGTGCTACACCTTCTCCAGGGTATGTGGGGAATCAGCTGTTGAAAGCTTGAAGTGTGCCGCCAAAGGAGTAGTCGCATGTTTGAATTTTTTTATATCAAAGCACTGCAATACTCGCTCAATATACTTTTTCTGGGCCAAGTACAAAATTCCTGCAAGGCCAATCCCACTGACTCAACATCCCTAATATCCTTTTTGCTGGACCCAAGTCTTTCATCTCAAATTCTCTTTTCAACTGCTCTTTTAAACTGTTGATATCTGACATCTTTTTTGTAGCAATCAACATGTCATCAACCTATCAAGTATATATTAGAATCATCTGCGAGCCCCTGGTGATACCCATAACTGTCATATGCACTCTTTGTGTAACCTCTATCTGCCATGAAAGTGTCGAACTGCTTATACTGCTGCCTTGGAGATTTTTTAATCTATACAAAGATTTTTTTCAACAAGTAAACACGATCTTCCTTATCCTGGATCACGAACCCCTCTGGCCTGACGCATGAATATCTACTCTTTCAACTCACCATGTAGAAAAGCTGTCTTGACATCCAGCTGTTCTAAGTCCAAGTCATACAGAGCAACAATAGCAAGCAACACTCTTATCGAAGTATGTTTTACTACAGAGAAAATATTTCATTATAATCAATACCTTCTCTCTGAGTAAAACTCTTAGCTACCAAGCGTGCTTTATACCTTGCATCTTTTGTTCCAGGAATTCCATCCTTCTTCGTATTGATCCATTTGCAACCAACAATCTTTTGACCTATAGGTGGTTTCACCAATTCTCACGTTTGATTCTTGTAAAGAGATTCCATCTTCTCACTCATAGCAATTGTTTAGTGTGCTGATTCCATGCTCTTGATATCCTCTTTATATGTTATAGGCTCTTCAACCTCAATACCATCTGCCACACTAAGACCATAAACAACCATATCTGCATATCCATACTTCTGAAAAGGTCAAATTTCTCTTCATGATCTGTTTCTAGCAATACTATACTGTTGTTCCTGAGGTTCTTCATTCTCTTCGGTAGAATGAGAACCATCTTCCTCATCTGTAAAAAATTTTAGGCAAAAAATCTAGAGCTCGAACCTCCAACTTTACCTTCTCCCTGACACCGTGGTCTTTCGCTGCATCAATCAAGTCCTCCTTCTTTAAAAGAATCGAAGACTCATCAAAGTCATATCTCTACTAATTACGAACCTGGATGACTTACAATCAGCACACCTCTAATGAGTTAAAATAAAAGTAAAGGGGTTCACCCTTTTACCCCACTTGCATTGCCTAAGAAAATGCACTTCTTTACTCTTGGCTCAAGTTTACCATCATTAATATGAGCATAAGCAGGACAACTAAATATCCCCAAATTTTTATAATTCGCACGCTTACTAGACCAAACTTCTTCAGGAGTCTTCCAATCAATTGCAGCCTATAGAGACCTATTCACCAAATATGTACTCTGTTAACAGCTTCTTCCTGAAATTCTTTTGATAACTGGGCATTTGAAAGCATTCACTGAGCCCTCTTAAGAAGAGTCATATTCATATGTTCAGTAACCCGATTCTGCTGTGGTGTTTTTCTAACAGTGTGATGCCTCACTATGCCTTCATTCTTGCAGAACTCAGTAACTCATCCAAACAGAATTTCATGTCATTGTCAGTCCTCAAGCATTTAATTTCTTTTCCAATCTGTTTTTCAATCATCATCTTAAAATGCTTCCACTAAACAAAAACATCACTCTTCTTTTTTCAGAATGTACACCCAAACCTTTCTTGAGAAGTCATCAATGAAGGTCAACATATATCTACCACCATCCTTAGACAAAACCGTAGAAGGATCCAAAAGATCTGAATGGATATAATCCACCGTACATTTGGTCGTATGAATAGCCCGACTAAATTTCACCTTGCACGGCTTTCCGAAATTACAATGCTTACAAAAATCCAGCTTTCATGTTTTATTGCTTCCTAGCAAACCTTGTTTGCTCAGTGCATCCATACCCCCTTCACTCATATGCCTAATACCTATATGACATAACTTGGTAGTGTCAGAATCTATATCGGAAGTTGAAGCGTTGTTGTTGCTCCTGTAATTGTGCTACCTTACAATAAATAGAGATTATTTTGTTTTAACCCTTTCATCACAATAAGAGCACCATTCATTATCCTCATAACTCCACCTGTAGCACGATAGCTACAACTAGACCTGGCAAACAGATATACCCTTCGGGTCCGGGTAAAAACGGGTCGGGTAAATTTTACTCGACTTTTTCGGGTAGGTTTTTTTGGGATCCGTACCCTACCCTTACGGGTAGGGTATTACCCGCGAGTAATTATTAATTTTTTTATTTTTTTTAAATAAACATTCACTGGACTATTTTTTTAAAGTTTTTTTTTCGTTCTTTTTAATTATTTCAACAATTACTTTCTGATTACATTAATCATCTCAAATTCAATTCTCAAATAACTCCATCATCTCAACTTCAAGCTCCAAACACAATAGGCACAAATCCCCGGAAATCATTTAGAGAAATAAATCAAGCAGATCGGGGGGGGGGGGGGAATTATGCCTATCATCTCAAATTCTCAACTCCAATTCTCCAAACACATAAATACAATAATAACTGAACACAAATGCCCAAAAATCACCTACAAAATAAAAGCAGATCTGAAAAAAAAAAACTTATCTCGCAACTCAAAATAAAACACAGGCAGATCTGAGAAAAAACACCACCTACAAAATACTTAAATACACACAAAAGACTTAAAACAAATAATACAAGCAGATCTAGCGGCTGCGACGAAGATGGTGACCACGGAGCGGTGGCGAATCTGATCAAAAGAGCTATGGCAGCGAAGCATGAGAAGGACGTCGAGTAGCTGGCCATCGAGTTGCTGTGGAGTAGCTGTCGTCGATGGATCTGACAGGCGCGAGAGAGCGGCGTCGCGAGATAGAACGATGTCGAGAGAGAGAGAGAGAGAGAGAGAGTAACGGCACAGATCAGCTGGAAAGAATGAGAGAAAAGAACGACCGAGTGAAGAAACAGAGAACCCTAACATTTATATAGTAAAATTTTGGGTAGCCGGGGTAACCCGTATCCGAACCGGATTTACCCGAAAAATACGGGTAGGTACGGGTCTATTTTTAGCGGGTCTTCAATATACCTACCCATACCTGGGTTTTTTGGCTGGGTACGGGTCTTTTTTTGCCAGGTCTAGCTACAACCATTGGAGTCAAGAGTACCAAAAAAATCATAATTTCCCTCAGCTCTGGAACGTGCCTGACTTCAATCAAAGTTCTCAAAATACCATCATGCATCTCAATCTGAATTGAACCTATCCCAACCACTTTACAGGCGACGTTGTTTTCTATGAGAACTTTACCGCCATCAAATGAGCAATAAGTGGCAAATCAATCCCTATTGGGACACATATAATAGGAGCAATACGTATTGAGAATCCACCCTCAATTCGAGGAACTGATAGTAACTAAAAAAATATTTGCACCGTCAGAATTATCTTT
The DNA here is from genome assembly GCA_033070095.1 of Escallonia herrerae. Lineage (NCBI taxonomy): Eukaryota > Viridiplantae > Streptophyta > Magnoliopsida > Escalloniales > Escalloniaceae > Escallonia > Escallonia herrerae. The sequence goes on along the minus strand of JAVXUP010000053.1, from coordinate 895,830 downwards.
TACTACTCCAGCAACATCAGCCATTTTGGAATTATGCTTTTTCTTTCCTTTATGCTCAGGATAATCCTTTTGATATTGTCGTTCCTTGTGACAATGATAGCACTTCAATTATCTGGTCTTTGACTGAGACCTCGATCTTCCTTTATTTTTAGAGCCAGCATGGTCAGTGCTTCGGTCTTGAGCCATTAGACCATTACCGTGTTCTTCTCCCCTGTTTTCTTAAACTTTCTTCCTTAATTCCTAAGAATTTATCACAGCCTCAACCATTTCGATAGAAATACTATCCTTCCTATACAATAAGGTAGTAACGAGATGTTCATGTGATGGAGGTAAAGAATATAGCAATAGTAAAGGTTGATCCTCATTTTCTATCTTGATATCAATATTTTGCAGATCTAATATCACTTTATTATATTCATCAAGATGATCATTAATCAATGTACCTTCTTTAATCCAAAGAGTATACAGCTGCTGCTTCAAATATAGGTGATTTGTCAGAGACTTTGTCATGTACAAGCTTTACCTTTCGCAACACTTTTCGATTAAACACATCAATAGAGCAATATGGGCTCTCTCCAACGTGTTTTCTTTTTCATTAGCAGACATTGTCTCAGGAAGCCCTTGATTCCCCTTTAACTCTTTCAACAACCTTTGCTCAATCAGAACAGCAAGCATCTTCATCCTCCATAAATTGAAATAGTTCGATCCATCAAATTTCTCCAAATCATACTTCGTCGAAGTATTTGGCGCCATCGCAAGGTGCTTTTAATCTACCGTAAACCTTAGCTCTTGATACCTCTTGTTAAAAATATACTAGATTTTGCTCCAAGTAATTAAGAAGAGAATCAAAAATAGTAAATAAAAATAAAGGCACACAAGACACAAGATTTACATGGTTGCACAGTGGTAGCAGCAATTTCACTATGTTTGTCAATGGAGATTACATGTCTCTGTCTCTCTCAACAAACCCTCTCAAAAGACAACTCCTATCTCTTGACCTTAAACACAATATAAGCCAACTTATATATACTTGGAGATAAGTCGTAACCTTCTCTCAATAAGCAGTGTGGGACAACACGACTTATATACTTAGGGCTAAGTCGCGACCTGCTTTGATTAACCGATGTGGGATAGCCATAAATTAACCAATTTTCTGGTCCTTCAAGTCATAAATGGGTTTTTATTCAAGACAAATTATCACGCAAACCACTCTTTAATAAAAGTATAATACGACTTCATCACCTTTGTCATAAGTAATTATGCAACTCCAGTTCATCATTTTATTTGTCACCAATCTTGCATGAGACTCGAACCTACCCACATGATAGTAAACAACATCAATCAATCTTCGAGGTTATCTATACATATATAAAAGCACAGATAGACTTAAATCGCTAATCTTTTTTTTTTCTTAGAATGCCCTTATTAAGTTAAAGTATTCCTAAAAGAATACTAGTGATTAAGGGTATTTTGACTTAAACATCTTTTTTCCATCAAATACCCTTTTTGAATTAGTGTGTTATTGAAAAATGAAGGTATTTTTGACTTCTCATAAGAAATGAGTCTCTTTCCTTAAAATACTATTATTATAATATATGCATTTGTTAGAGTTAAGGGTTGTTTTGACTTTTATTTTAAAAATAAAAACTATGAAAATCCTATAAAATCACTGTTGAACTCTTGCATGCTCTCTGATTACTGAAAAGATTCCTAACAAAACTCACCACCTCCATTCACGTTAAAACTAAACTACCCTAGAGTTTTTATTTCACCTTCCATCAAATTCGATTTCTACAACCTTTTAGAAGAAACAAAATACACCTCAAGCAAATTAAATATTTTTATCAGAAACTCGATCCTTTTTTAATTTATATTCTGATATATATTGTACATATTTGAATTATTGTGCATATATGTAGATTTCAATGCAAACATATATGTACATTGATATAATCATAAATTTGAAGTTTAATTCGAGATTTTACATACGGATATATTGGTATTCAAAAGCTACCATAAAATTAGAGTTTTTTTAGAAATTTTTAAATGAATAAATATTGCTACATCATAATATTCTGCTCCTAATATATTTTATGTTTATAACAAGTAAATAATCATATGTTACATTAGAGAAATTGGAATATCCTTATTTACATAACACCATATTCTTCATATGATTATTGTCTTTTTGTGGTTCATTGTAGCTCGGAATACCATATAGTTAGATGATCACATGTTCTTCATATTACTATTGTCTATGTATATTGCATTTTAATAAGTGATAGGATTAGGTAGAACGCAATTGATAATGACTCCAGTTTATTTGAGCTTAAATTAATTAATTAATTATATATATATATATATATATATATATATATATATTACATGAAAACTCTCGAGTTTTGATGCGCAACGGGTTAAATGACTTAACATTATTTTCTTAAAATTATCTTTTTAAATTTAAAAGGTTTCTAAATATTGAGGGTGCTTTATGACGTTTAAGAAGATGATACAAAATTACAATTTTTTTGGCTGACTTTAAATATTTTGTCACTAAAGAGGTTTGAAGTTCACCAATGTATCTTTTAGTGACAAAAAATGATAAATATAACCAAACAGGTAAGGATTTGGCCCTAACACATAAAAAATCTCAAGGGATTAAATGACTAAAAAGTTTTTCATTAAAGATATCCTTTTTAAAAATAAAAGGTTTATGGAAATGGTATTGTTTAAAAAGTGAGGCTAAACTACAATATTTTTGACTAAATTAAAACAATTGACTTCGAAAGAGGTTACTAATGCATCTTTAAGAGACAAAATGTATTGATTTAACAAAAGCAAGTGTGGATCTAACCCCACTGTATAAAAATGAACCCAATGGGTTAAATGGCTAAATATTTTTCTTTGAAAATACCCTTTTTAAACATATACGGTATATAAAAATTAAGGACGTTTTTCAATTTCAAAAAAGGCAAAGCGAACTACAACATTTTTGGGTAAATTTTAGTCGCTGAAGAGATCAAAAGTTCTCTGTTCACCTTTAAAGAAAATCCTATCAAAACCTAACCTTAAAATTACCAACATGAAAATTGATTAAATGAACACCTTAATTTCTCTACTCCTTAGAGACCGTTCCTGTAACAATCCCAAAATCCGGAGCTCCGCCGCCCCGAACTCCCGAGTCGTTAACCTACCTGATCACATCAAACCTGTCTAATCCTGTACACAACACATACTTCAAAGTATCTAATCCGATATCGACTCGAATTCTTCAAAATACAAGATTACAACAAACCCGATCGAACTCAAATTATTAAAACCCAGGTTCTTTTCAAACTTGAATCCCTAAAGAATGAATCCATAGTACAGACCCACGCAGAAGTCTCACTACACTGTAGTGGCAGCTTACCAGAATCTCACTCAGACTCTAACCCATTCCCAAGCCTGCTACAGCTTATCATCACCTGCAGAAGGAAGCCAAACGAAGAGTGAGCTTTTGAGAGCTCAGTAAGGTCGTACAAGGACTAACAAAAGAATCACAGAACGATTCCAAAGAATCCAACTGACGAAAATTTCTAAAATACTTCAGATGGTCAAAACTTAATGACTTCTAAAAGGATCAAAAACTCATCAGAGATAGATACCAAAATAAACCAGAACAAACATGACCGATTCAAAAAAAAATCAATAATAGATCATTTCTAGAGTCATCATTTCCAAAATACAACAAAGGTTTTTCAAAGGATTTCAACAGAAGCACAGATCATTTCAAATAATACTTTTCAGACATTTCCATAATAGTCACGGCAGTATACAGAGCAGATAAAATAAAAAAATCAACGTTGATCCTAGGCGGTCGCGATGCCATTCCGGTAAAGAACATAAGTGTACACATGCATGATGTACTAAAATACTAGTCCACTTGGGTACTAGCCTGCTTTTTCCTGCAGGATTCAGACCAGCCTTATTACGCCCTCCCACAGAACAGAAACCCAGGTCAACACAGAAAAATCAACAATATCAGTGAGCTTTAACATAAGCTCAATCACCGAAATCAATTCGGATTCCAATAACAATAATCATACTGATATAAGTCAGCATTCAGAATTTCAGAAGAAAATCATAGATAAACACAAAAATAATTACAAATATATATCGATTTTTAAGCGCAACAATCTGGAAGAATGGATACAGACAATTATCAAATTGCTCAGCATGCAATACAGGCGAGCATCACAAGATTTTCAAACAATCGATTCAGGTTCAATATTGGGATTTTCTGAAAAATAATATACTGATAGCAATATACAGTTCAGAGTTTGGCATTCTTACAAGTACGAGTTATCAAATAAGGGTTCGAACGAAAGTCCTTACCCAAGGTTCAAATAGAATCCCTTACCTGGATTCGCAGCTAAATTATCATCACCGGAAGTCTTTAACTTTAACCTAAACGGAATAATCGAACCATTAGAATACAGCCTACAGAACAAAAGTATAACTTAATACGAAATCACACATGATCCCAAAATGAACCTCCCCTCACCGGAAATATAAAATTACTGAAACGCCCGTAGGGTGTAAAATTACTAAAATGCCCCTCTCAAACTTAAATTACCAAAATAGACTTTTCATAAGTAGAATCACTGAAATAAACTTTCTATATATAAATTTACTCAAAAATACCTTTCTTAGGTCAAATTACCAAAATACCCCTTTGGGGGTGACAAATTACCAAAATACCTCCGTTACACTTTAATTCTCAAAATGACTTTTTCATAAGCAAAGTCACTAAAATAATCTTAATGTATGTAAATTTACTTCAAAATACCTCTTATAGGTAAAATTACCAAAATACCCCTTCGAGGTGGTAAATTACCAAAACATCCCTGGGGGTTTTCAGCACCGAAAAAATCTCAAAATATCTTAAACCGCTATTTTAAGCATCCCGATATAATTTCGGTACTAAAAAGTCTTTTAGAAATTTTTTGCCGGATCCCGAACCAGTGTTCGGACCGAGCGCTAAAAGGCCAGTTTCGTGAAAAATACCTATTGGTCTTAGAATGACACAAAATTTTATACAATGACTCATACCAGTAAAATAGGGTTTCAATAAAATTTTTAGATTAAAATAACTTGATTTTCTATGCTAAATAATTCGATGAATTTCTTTAATTGGTACCAATATTAGCACTCTTTGTGAACTCCGAAAATTCTCAAAAAATTCCAGAATGTAGGTTTCATAAAAATATTAGGGGTCACAGTTATGGACTTTGTCTAATTTTGGCCTTAATACTTTACAAAAATTCATAAAAAAAACTGCCTAAATGAATTTCTAGTCTTAGCGATGAAAACAACTACTATTCAGATTTAAACACCTAGTATTTCACCCCAAAACAAGCAAATCTTCATCTTCAATTTTCAGCTGAGACATATTCATACATACACAACCCATTCTTCACGGATACACCTACTACCACATACCAACCACTCACGTATACACCTAAAACCACACCCTTAACACATTTAAAATACACAAACATAAAAGTACACCACCATTTCCCAGGAATCCCTATGCACAGCTGTTTGGCAGTCATGACCAAACACCTACACCTCCTGCGACACTCTGCAATCCCTCCCCTCAATCCGTAACACACAGTTACACTCACTAAAAACACATTAACGCATGGTATTCCACCCATCCTACCCAAATTCAAGCTGATTCCATCCACATAAACTCACAGACACACACACACACACACACACACACACACACACACACAGTTCAAACGCACGCACACGCACTGCATAGTGAACTCACACACACACACACACACGCGCGCATAATAAAATTTTATACCCAAAAGAGCGGTAGAGATTAATTACCCTTAAGAAATTTCCACTCTCTCTGTCAAATTCTCCCCTTTTCCATGATTTTTCTTCCTTCTTTGTTTGCCCTGTTTCTTGTTCTTCCTGTTCTCTTTTTTTTCCTCTCGGGCGGGTACTGTTCATTCATGCCCGAATTTTCCTTTTTGTTTTTCTCCTTTTGTTTCTAATTAACTCAATCCATTATTCTACAATTCAATGAGGTTAGTTATCAGATCAACAAGAATAAGGTGGCATCTCCTTGCACCCTCTTTTCTGAAAATTGACACATAAGGTTAAATTTTTAAAATTGCAAAATAGCCCCTCACATTCCAAAATTCACAAATTAACCCCGAAAGTTTCAAAATTTGCACTTTTGCCCCACGTTTCTTCTAATATTTATTAGTCTAATTACATGTGACTCAAAGATACCTTTTCACTCATTTTATTACTTTTCGTCACAAAGACATCAATTTACAGTTATGCCCCCAAAATTTTGAAAACTACATTTTTGCCCCAAAATATTTTTAAGCTTAAATGCACTACTAATCCCCGAACATTACTCAAAATTAGCGGCCGTTTATTTTTTTCGAGTCACGGATGACTATTTTAAATAGCTCCCGAAGTTCGGGATATTACAGTTCCTAAGTTCAAGTAATTATTATGTTATTCTATATATACACACACACACACACACATACATATACATATTTTTAAAATGGACAGATAATTGCATCTACTAACTTTTATATATGAATGCAAATTTAAATCTATCGACATAGGACTGAATCTAATATCTACAAGTTTGACTAGGCCTTTAATTTTTATGATAAATTTATATGTTATTTTGTGTTTGGTAAAATAGTTAGTTGTTGTAATTCTCTTAAGTCTCAAAACCTTATGTCGTATGTGATATTATCTATATCTATATATGTACATATATAAAAGTACGTATGAAATTAAATGACTAATCTTTTATGCCTTTAAGATACATTTCTTAAATCTGAAGTTTTCATAAAAGATTGGTAGTGATTAGGGATACTTTGACTTAAACCCTATTTTTTCCCTATTAGATACCTTTTTATGAATTAGAGTATTATTAAAAAATGATGGTGTTTTTAACTTCTCATAGGGTATCAAGCCTCTTTCGTTAAAATATTCTTATTAAAATATATGCTTTTTGTTAGAGTTAAGGGTTGTTTTTACTCTTATTAGAGAGAGAGAGAGAGAGAAGATAGAAAAACCTTATGAAAAATCCTATAAAATCATTGTTGAACTCCTACATGCTCTTTTATTACTGAAAAAAAAAACTCGTAACAAAACCTACCGCCTCCATTCACATTAAAACTAAACTATTTTAGAGTTACTTCATCTTCTCCATCAAGTTCAATTAAAGAAAACAACTTACAAATTTTTATAGCAATTTAGAAGAAACAAAGTATACCTGAACTAAATTCACCTTTTGTCAGAAACTCAATCCTTTTTTTAATTTTGTATTTCATATATGATTGTTGATGTATATTCTACGTATTAAAATTATTGTGCATATATGTAGATTTCAATGCAAACATATTAGTACATTGATACAATCATAAATTTGAAGTTTAGTTCTAGATTTTGAATACAAATATATTGGTATAAGAAAACTATCATAAAACTAGAGCTTTTTAGAAATTTTTAAATGCACAAGAATTGTTATATCTTACTATTCTGCTTCTAATTTTAATTTGAGTTTATGGCAAGTAAATGATCCTATGTTCGTAGTAGAGTAATTGAAATGCCCTTATTTGTATGACAATATATTCTTCATATAGTTATTGTCTTTCAATGTTTCATTGTAACCCGGAATACCACATACTTACATGATAACATGTTCTTTGTACAACTATTGTCTTTGTATATCCCACTCTTATAAGTGATAGGATTAGATAAAACGCAATTGATAATGACTCCAATTTATTTGAGCTTAAACTATTAATATTTTTTTAACCTAAATCTCTCGGGTTTTAATGTGCAAGGGGTGAAATGACTGAACATCATTTTCTTAAAATACTCAATTTAAGTTTAAAAGGTTTCTAGATAGTAAGGGTGCTTACGACTTTTTAAAAGGTGATACTAACTTACAACCTTTTTTTTTTTTGCTAACTTCAGATAATTTGTCGCTAAAGAGGTTAAAAGTTCACTAATATATCTTTTGGTGATAAAAAAAACTATGAATACAACCAAAATGGGTGAGGATCTGACCCCCAACACATCAAATAATCTCAAGGGATTAAATGACTAAAATTTAGAGCACACTATACATTTTTATTTCCGAATGATCATATAACGTGCAAAGTACATGATTCTTATTACTAAATCTAAAAAACATGTAGTGTTCTCGAAAATCAGATTGTCATTCAATTGTAATTATAATATATGAGCACGAGAAAGATTAATGGCCAAAAAAGTAAAAGAGATGTAAAGAACATTTGCATTCATCCGGAATTGGAACCATAAGCACGCATATAAAGTCTGTCATTATTTTTGCTTTTTTTTTTTTTTAACAAGTTTCTAGGACAAACATAATACATACCAACATTATCTTTACTTTTTTTTTCTTTTTTTTTGCCATAACGCCACTTGCAAATCAGAACTCATTTACTAAATAATTAGTAATTGAGTTCAATTCAAAGCCTAGAAAGTCACAGAAAATCAAAGAAAAACCTCAATTGAAACGGAGGGAGTACTTAGATACTACGTACAATACGCGAACACATCGAGAGTTTGAATTCACGCAGATTCAGTCGTATATTTGTACAATATGATTCCAGTAACTTCCATTAACTGGCAGTACATACATCTAATCATAGTAGTCCTTCAATAACATGGAAATCAGCAATTGTGCCAGCAATACAAGGAGGGGGCGTGCAATCCAATGCGGAGTTGTTGATCACCACCCCCAACATGAACTACTGAATATTGGCAGTTTACGCAAACCTCTTACGGTTTGCGAATTATTGGGGAGCAAGCATACTAATATGCCAACATCAAAGAGTGTGAGATCCAACAAGCAGTTGAAATAACCCACTTCAGCAGTAGAGATCCCTGGGATATGCATCTATTGTTTCTTGGTATGTCTTTCAGAAAAAGCTTTTATCCTTCCAAGGCCATCTGCAAGAGATGACGGCTCTATGGCAAAAGTTACTCGGAGCCAGTTCTTAAGTCCAACAGCAACACCTGATAGAAGCGGCAAACATAAGAGCTGAAACAAATAGCTAAAGTCCTTCCTACTAAGGTACTAAATAAACTATTCCTCGTTGCGTAGCAAGGATGCAGACTGGCGGACTTTTATTGCAAGTTAAGTCACTATGAAACTAGTAGATTCTGCAAGATAACACCATTTGACCTTTCTGGAAGAAGACAGAATGAAATTCAAGGTTACTAGATGAGTCTCATTTCATGTTTCTCCGAGCCGGTAAAGCAGTTTCAAACATGTTAGTCACCAAAAATCTTCCTACATAAAACTACAACAATTTTGCTTTACGAGCACTACTTTCTGCTCAAAATACTCGAGTAGATTGAGAAGGTAATAGAAAATGAAAACATTTGTCTATGACAGGGAACTGCATAATGTGTCATATAGATAGACCTGTCTCGCTTTTAAATCATGCTATAGAAATAATTTTTCATGTAAATTTCCATGAAAACATGTACAGACCTAACGATATATGAAAATTTTCTTCCTAGATTTATGGCCGGTAGAGTAAAGAGAAAGTTAAGCAAAACTATGGAACCAGTGGCCGAGGCAGCACGGACACCTGCCATTGGTCCAAAACGTTTTCATATATGCATGGTACATGCTTCGGCAGATAGTGTCCCTCTTACACCTTAAATCTACAAATTTCGTGAGAAAATATGTTCTTTCCACAAGTTGCAAAAGGAGAAAGAGGAAAAATAAGTCAATATGAGATCCTATGCATAAATATACGTGTCCTTTTATGCCGTTTATTTACCTGTAAATATATCTAACTACTGCGGGAGCATAAGGACTCCGGTTCAGGCAATACAACTTGCACTGAAATCATCTCTCCTTCTCCTTCACTTTTGTTGGTATTCGCACATTATTTGAATAACTGATATGTATCATAGCATTCAGTTTGATGCCTGTTTGTTAATAATTCAATTGAAAGTTGAACTCAATGCTCAATGAGGTCAGATTCATTTACAAAAAAGGAATCTTTAAATATCTGATATGACTTTTTACCTATTTTATCTCTGAGAAGTTCATAAAAGCTGAATTATTTTTAGCAACCAGAGGAAGAATTAGCAAGCACAGAAGTATGTGGTCACTACATTTTTAACAAACAAAGATCAATATTTGGTGCCCAGCCCACGTCAATTTTGTGGCTCCACAACGTTAAGCAACTACTACATAGCAAAGCAGTGAATCAATCAGCAAACGTGGATGAAGAGCTTATTTTTTTTCCAAAATTACGGATTTGACATTGTGAAAGTAGCCCTGATCTCTGCATGTGAACCAACTTAACTACTGACGTACGCGAGTTCAAACAATAGCAAACAAAGTGGAGAAATAGGACTTTTAGCACTGTAGGACAAAAGAAAGACCAGAACCAATGTAAAATGGACGATGACAATGAAAGATACACTAGTAACCAGAAGGGAATCATAACCAACTCCAGTTTAAACTTTGACCACTTTAAACCTTTGATAATTATGGATAATTTCGAATAAAACACAATTGCCATTGATATACCTCAAATATAACTCCCAATAATTGGGGAATACCCAACAATCCTACTCGAACTGGGAGACCGATAATTATCTTATCAGGGATCGTGACATGATCTTCAAGGATCCTAACACATCTAGCCTACGGCCCAGCCCTACTAGGGCTCTTCTTCCTACCACTACATAAAAGGGTCTACCCCCCAGGTATGGGATAACTAGACACATTCATGCTTTTTTAGAGTCATTATTATGTAGTTGCGCTCTGACTTAAGTATCGGAGAGTTCTCCGCCGGGAACCCCACCCGGCGGTCACTTGTTGTCTGTCTTGCAGGTCATCGGTCCAGGCTCAGGTTCAGCAACATACGCAGAGCATATTTTTAGCAGCAACATTTTGGCGCCATCCGTGGGACCCGCCAGCCTAACCGATCGACCTCAAGAAAACTCAAACAGTTGTTTCGCGAGCGGCCGGTGGCAACGTGTCGAAACCACCAACACAAGTGCTGCCATTCTCCAAGTCAATTGCCGCCAATAAAAAACAAATTATTAGAGTTCAGAATTTTCACAAGATTGGCGACGTTGCGCCGTCACAAGTTTCTCCGGCCGGCGGCGACCAGGCGGCAACGCCACAGCTAACAAGAAGTTCGCAACCTCGCCATCCACGACCCCGACGTGTCGCCACAGTACTACGGGCCACCATCACAAAGCTGACGAAGCAGCCACACATCAAGCAAACAAAGAGGAAAAACCAGTAGCGGCGCCACCGCATAGGTTCAAAACCCTAACGGATCAGTACCGCCGCAAAAGGTGTCCCTTTTCCATCAACATCTACGGCACCCCGACGGGCAGCATCGCCCTCGTTAGCACCGCCCCGTCGCCGCCGTCCAAGGAAGCTAGCTCCACCACCACAGCCGACAAGGGGCTGGCACCGCACATATCCAACAACCACGGTACCACACCGGAATCTACTCCATCAACCACCTATTGCAAACGGTCCCAACTTCAACTTCGGCAACCCACACGCCACCGGAGTCACCGGCGATGCAAAGCTGCTGGAACCAACAAGACAGGAAAACACACCGAAGGGAAGATGTTCGAAACCCCCAAAGCTGCCGGAGAACCGACACGAAAAGAAAAAAAAAAAACCAGTGATGTCCCGCCGTCCACCGCGACCTTCCCTGATGCCGCGCCATCCACTATGAACAAATGGCAACAGCACCACCACCATCCTCAACCACTCGCCGACAATCGCAACGTTTCGCGATCTCTTTCCTTTCACAAAAAAAACAAAAACAAAACTCTGATCGCCGACGCAGCTAACGGTAGCCCCGTCGCAGTTAAAGGCAGCGTCACCGCCGCCGCCTATCATGAGCAAACGTCGCCACAACAGTCGCGAGAAGCCCTGTTGAAGCCCATTAAGATGTCGTCGTTACCACCACGGCAGGCCCTCCAGGAAACCACCATCGCCGTAAAGCAGTCGGCGCCGATCCCGAAGTAGCAACAAGTAGCGCCGGCAGAGGCACTAACCGCCCAATCAGCGCTTCGCAGTGGGACCAAGCGGCGCCGTTGCCGGCACACCGTCAGTCACCAGCAGCGCCAGATCCACCCCACCCCCACCGTGATTGGCCGCAGCGCCATGGCCACCATTGCCCGATGTCTCATCGCCGTCTCACCACCGTGAAGAGCAGTTACATAACAATCAGGAAAAAAAAAGAAGGGAAAAAAGATGAAGAAGCCATGGCAGTGCCACCACCATCCCGCATAGCTAGGCCACCAAGGCTGCCTCACCATTACGGTGCCGCTTCACCGCCGGCTCACCATCGCCCCACTGTAGCCAGGAAGGATACCTCGCCATTATGGCGCCGTCTCACCGCCGGCTCACCATCGCCGTCGACCCCCCTTTGCGCCGCATCACGCCACTGCCTCATCAAGCTTGTCTTCTGTCAATGAAAGAAAAAGGCAGACAAAGAAATTACCAGATGGTTTCCTTTTAAAATTTTGCATTCCACCACGTAGAATCGCATATTGGTATATTAGACCCACAGGGTCTTCTTTATTCGACTTAGGCCACAATGTTAAGGTTTTAACCTATGCAAGAAGCATATTTATATTTAAGACCCAAAAGTTTCATTAATTTGGGTTATGCCACATTTCGTTGAAAGTATTAAGCTTTTAACCTAAGGAAAATGTGTATTTAGACTTAACACCCCCAAGGTCTTATTTATTAGACATAGACCACATTTGTTAAAGGCGTTATACCTTCTACGTATAAAATATGCCTATTTATACTTTAGACCCCCAGGGTCTTATTTATTTGACATGTGCCACGAATCCTTCAAGCGTTGACCTTTTTGTAACGCATATTTGAATAGAAGACCTACACGGTCTCATGAATTCGCATATGCTGCGCATTCTTTAAAGCATGCACACATGTTGTGTTTTCTAGCACATCGTTAACAATTCTAGGCACTAGCAAGCCTCCTAAGGACTGCTTCTCCTAGGCGCTCGTATATTACCTAGACCTATGTTCTATTTTGGTCTCGCATTATTTAGTTGCACCAATCAGCGCACGCACGTCACATGCCGGCGCATCCGGCTACTATGACACATTAAGCTCATCTGTGAAACGTAGTGCAACGCACCCTGTCGGCTAACCGACAAAGCCTTAATGGGGCCTCGGTGTTTGAACACCGTTCTTAATTCTGTGTTAAAAGCATAGTTCCATTTTTATATGCTTTATTGTTTCAAAGGCCGTTTTTCAGTCACGTACTTTTATTTCTTGCAAGGGTTTAAACTACGCCTGCGAGCAATAGTGATGAATAAACCACTTCATAAGCAAGGAACAAATTCACAGTACCCTGTGACTTGAAGTCGCATTTAGGGTATTTGCTGCAGTAACCTGTCGTCTCAGCATTATATATTGTCTCATGGTCATATAGTGGCCTATATCTATGGCGTATTCACATCACTGCTCGTTAAGAAGCTAGTTCAACAATGATGGAAACACACATGCTGCCACCATATCTAGTGAATCGCCAGCTATGCCTGGTACAACTGCAAGCTCAAGCTCATGCAACCAGCAAACTGAATCTAGCTGCTTCTCAGTATATCGATAAACTGCGATATTAATCACCCGATAATATATTTCTCAGATAGACTTTGCGTCCTCTGGCTTTATATGCTCGTCCAGTCTAGCAAGCAGATTATGGTCTTCTATATTGCTTCCACAGGTCTTCTTGCGACCTGGCTCTACATATAGGCTGAAAAGCCATCTTTATATATCCACGCCTTCTCAAAGGCTGGGAGGGCTTTATGTTTTATGAGATCATTCTTGTACAGGCTTAATGCCTTATGGCTTAATGCCTTATGTCTTATCAGACAGGGAGGTTCGCCACAGCGACCATATTGCGAGCTCCATGACCCGCGCCTTCTTACTTGGCACCGCGGCCACAACGATGAGAACTTCAAGTTCCGTCCAACCCCCTGAGGGTACTTTCACGAGCTCCGCCCTTCATTCACCCTTGAGGGCGCATACGAGAACTCTAAGTTCCGTCAAACCCCCAAGGGTATTTACATGAGCCCTGTGCTCCATCAGCCCTCAAGGGCGCTTACCAGAACTCTACGTTCCACTAGCCCTATAGGGCGGTCCCTCAAGGGACGAACACCCTTAAGGGTGACAGGATAGAGCTCAAGTTCTATCCGAACGGTTTAGCTTTAGTTCTAACCCGTGAAATGGCAAAACCTAGGGGGAGTTTGTCGCCCTACCCTGTTTTGTTAATTCGAAACCTGGCCGAGCGTGAGTGCGAGGCTTCTTTGCCAAACCTTAGCTGACGACAAGGGTTCGCGTCAAAGTAAAACGCAAGCATGATGTGGTCAGCTCAAGCTAAAGAACACACACTTGCACAAAACAAACACCGTCCACAGGAGAGGTGACCCCTCAAGGGGACATTCAAACACTTAGCACATGCAACAACTTGCATGCACAGCTCTGTGTCCTCTCTTTAGAGAGGCTAATGTGGGGCACAGCCTCTAATGGATCCCGAGATCCCATGATTCATCTTCCTAAAGATGATTCCGAGTAGCCTACTTAGGCGACATTCGAAAGACCTAGCTCTCAAGAGCTAGAGTTCTAGCATCCTACTCGGGCAAAGTTCCAAGGCCTAAGCTCCCAAGAGCTTAAGTCCGAGCACATGGAATAGAGAAATATTATTACCCCTACAAGCGGATGGAGAATCCCTTACAAATCTGACATGTGTCTCAAGACACCAGGTATAAACTTCCTCAGCCAAACATTTTGGCTAAAGAAGTGGGGGGCTTATGATATACCTCAAATATAACTCCCAATAATTGGGGAATACCTGGCAATCCTACTCGAACTGGGAGACCGATAATTATCTTATCAGAGATCGTGACGTGATCTTCAAGGATCCTAACGCGATCCTAACACATCTAGCCTACGGCCCAGTCCTACTAGGGCTTTTCTTCCTACCACTATATAAAGGGGTCTACCCCCCCCCCCCAGGTATGGGATAACTAGACACATTCATGCTTTTTCAGAGTCATTATTATGTAGTTGCGCTCTGACTTAAGTGTCGGAGAGTTCTCCGCCGGAAACCCCACCCGGCGGTCACTCATTGTTTGTCTTGCAGGTCATCGGTCCATGCTTGGGTTCCGCAACATACGCGGAGCATATTTTTAGCAGTAACAGCCATTAATCGGAATGAGAAAAGAAAGGAATATTTTTCCTCTTCTAAATCACTGCCACAAGGATTAAACGGCAATCAGAATTCCCAAAAATATTGTGCCAGAGATATAGGTTAAAAGATGAGAGCCAACATGCTCTTATTATAGTATGAATTATATCACAAAGAGATTAAAATGGAATTCACAAGCAACTAGAAAGATGAAGAAGGATATATAGTATGTAAAAGTATACTGCAGTTTAAACATTTGAGCGAAGCTTGAAGACAGCTTGGAAACCTAAAAGTCTCGTTTCTTACCTGGCAGAACTATCACGGATTCCTCCTTAGCCAGCTTGACGCAGAAGTCCACATCATCAGTAATGTCCTCCAATAACGATACATTTAGTTTCACCTATAATATGCCAGCAAAGAGTTTTCATACAGACATCAACAACTCCTTTTAACCTGAACTGCATAACAATCTAGATCTGCAGCCTTAGTCCTTACCATAACAAACATAGATCCTTCTGGTTTGCTTGGGCAAGTTATGCAAGGAATGTCCTTAATTCCATCATAGCAAATATCAGCAGCCTCCTTCAGTATATGGACAATTTTTGAAAAGAAGTCTTCTTTTGTTTTGCTAAGGATTTGAGGAATTGCCCCCTGATGGTAGAAGAACCTTAGTATCAAATTGCACAAGTGAAGCAAAGACCAAAGGCAAAATACCAGCGTTACATTAATCTTCCCAAGTCAATTTAAGCTCAAGAATACAAGTCAAAACAATTAACGTAGAATATTGTTAACTTATGAACGAGGAAGATAAAAAGCATTATATATACATCTTTCTGGAGCAAACATCTAATGATATAAGCTAGAATGTTTTAGTAGGAATCGTCCAAATTACAGAAGCAGGTTATTAACAGAACAAGTGGCCCTAACTAGTATGGGACCAAGGCTCAATGGGTTGAGGTGAGTTGAGGCTTTCAGCAGAATATTTTAGAAATGTTTTATCACTATCCATAAGTGGTTACCAAGTATAGAAAACACTATAGATAGTTCAGATTGACCTTTGTCCTCTTTCTGACCTCTCAAAAGCCAAGGTAGTCATGATTTATTATCGATGTATTGTACATTTGACATTGCAGAACATAAGGGTTTCTGTCATTTGTAACATGTGACAGTGTTATGTAATATCCCAGCTCATGCAAAAAGCTTAACTGGCAGTTTCTAGGATTTAAATTTTTTTTTTTCTACCCGTCTGGTGAATGGTTGAACAGAAAATCTATGAATAGAAATCTGATCACTATAGAATCAATGATGGTTGCAATTCAATAGGAGATAAAATTGTAGGACTTGTATAACCTTTTTCCAGGTAATACTATTCTATAAAGCCAAGAGTCAAGAACCTGAATGAAGGTTGCAGGATCAGAAGAAATATTGAGAAAGCCCTTGATACAATCGACAATCTGGAAAGGAGAAGACAGAGACATATGTTACATGTTACATCAGAACCACCATAGTAATTCCCTCGAGTGCTAACATCAAAGACTGATAATAAGAAGTGCGAACTGCTTTGCTTACAACTTCCATTTCTATAGACAGATCTTCATAAAGAATTTCCCCGTTGAAAGAAGCAACTCAACCTACGTCCCATTACTGTTGTGCTTACTCACGTAGTTCAGAAACAATAAGGCTATGGTATGAACCGCTGTGGTGAGTTCTGTAAGCAATGTCATTTATAAGCAATTCTTTTGCTCGCATGTCCCTTGAAAGAGGTTATGTCATAATCAACAGGCAACTACTATCAATTAACATTAAGAGTGTGCACTGGAGTTTACTCCTTTACCTTGACCACATAATAAATTAATTTCTTTAGTTTAGCAAACTTACATCGTGATTTAGGAAAAACTTTTCCTTTGCTAGCAAAATTTTGTTAAGTAAGCTGGTGATGGTTCAGTCATATTACAGATTGATGCTCAGACTTCAAATAGTATCCAAAACGCAGCAGTTCTTTATCAGAAGAACGGAAGCTCAGCCGCTAACTCTTATAAAAAAAAGGGTTATATTGAGGACTCAATCAGTAAACTCAGAAGAAGTTGCCGTTAGTCCACCAACAGCTCTTACAGGGTACACTTCAAGGCATATTTTCTCATAGCTACATAATTGATCAGGTTGCGTCCTCCGCTAAACCTTGCCACTAAATCACCGTCACGTACTAATGATAGTTAAAGCAAGTTGGGACAGCCTAAATGGTCACTTGATGAACTTTTTGCAATGGAAACTCAATGATTTCTTTTTCCATCTTGATTCTGTAATCTTAATAGTTTTCAGGGGATGATGGTCAAGTTTTCAAAATGACCCCATTTACGACTGTGAATTCAATAGATAAAAGGATGGCAAAAGCAACGGCTTGTCATTGCATAAACCTCTATAGAGATGAAAAAAGTACCATGCCCCTGAAACGTGGTAGTCAGTCAATAACTGAAATATTTTATAAGCATATGAACTTCCAAGTTGAAGATTTGAAAACTGATCATAATGAGTTCACCTATGGAATACACATACTACCAGGAGGGGAGGGAGGGAGGGGGGGAGAGAGAGAGAGAGAGAGAGAGAGAGAGAGAGAGAGAGAACCCCATATTTTTCAAGGATGCCATGTGGGTCGTTTGTGACAAGCCAACCAAGTCGCCAACCAGGAACTATCCACCTTTTCGATATTGATCCAACCGTGATAACAGGAGCAATCGATCCAAAGACTCCCATAGGCACAAAGGGGTTATTTCCGAAGACAAGGTGATCATAAACTTCATCAGCTATTACTAGTATCCCTAGCTTTCTTGCAGTCTCAGCAATCTATAAACGACAATTATCAACATGGTTGTCAAAAGCATGTGACCCCAATATCAAAATGGATGCATAATGCATTTTTCTTTCGCATACCTTTTTAAGATGTTCATATGTAAAAACATTTCCACAAGGATTGCCAGGGTTAATGACCACAATAGCAACGGTATTCTCATCTGCCAAAGCTTCAACTGCTTCAAGATCTACCTCCCATCCTTTCTCTGGTAGAAGTTCGAAGTGGCGGACTTCAAGATGGCTATATGCAGCGCGAGCTTCATAGAATGGGAAACCTGGTCTTGGCAAGAGAATGTTGGCATTTGGGCGAGCAAGGACAGTTAAGATCACTTCAATAGCTTGTGTGCATCCAATTGTCAAGTAAATATCATCTGGTGATAGTTTCTGTGGAAGATCTGTAGAAAGGTACTCTGCTATTGCCCTATTAAGATGTAATACTGGAGTTAAAAATTGGAATGGATGAACCATTGCTCGCATCCCATGCTAAATCTAATCATTGTATCTTTTTACTTGTGTTGTGTCTAACTGAAACGGTTGCATCTCTAAATATTTAAAATGGTCTTTGATGTCAAAGTATAATTGCAATTGTCGAGTTCAAAACAACATATTTCAAACTTTTGGCAAAACTAAATTCTGCAGTTCATGTAATTGGTACTCGTTTAGTGCATTTAAACCTTTTTGTTTTTTATTACAAGATTGCAGTAAGAGAGCATAAAAAACTTTTCATCAGGCAGAGGAGGTCAACATAAACCCTTTTATAGCATTCATGAAAAGCTGAGCAACGTTGATTGGACAAGCTAGCAATTTGTGAAAACACCAGAAGGTAAGGTTGAACTCAATGCTTAGGACCTTTATTAACAACAAAAGAATGAAGTGCATCCTCGTAATAATTAGCAAATTCATTCTGGTATCCTGCCACTAAGCATATTTTATGTATATCATGTGCAGCTAGAAAATGACACTCGAAGTAAAAATTGACCATGATTTCACTTTTTCCAGGAATATCTAACCTGACAGCAAAAAAGGAACTTTACTGTAGAGGTATCTCCCCATATTAATCAAATTAATTGATGGTCAATGATCAATCCAACCTCAAAATGCTACTTTTTGGGCGTCAATTGCACATCGAGTGACATCCTGATCAGAATTATATGAACACTAACATCCTACACTGTAAGAGCCATGAACATGGCCTTCAAATGAACAGCTAGAAAGTCACCAGGGAACCCACAAGCCCCCACCCCAAAAAAGAACCAAAAAAGATAGCAGAAGAGTAAAAATTGAATAAAGTACTGTACCCAACATAATTAAACTAGATATTGTATGCAACACAATCAAAATCAAACGACCACAAAGTAGAGCACCTAAGTGTTAATGGCCATGCAACAACTCAAACCCCAAATAGGTGGATAGTTAAATCTTGTACTGGCTACCGTTTCAGCTAACAAGCAAACTAATTACGAAAATACCTTCTCGCCGGAAGGACACCAACGGTGGGGGCATAGCCGTTGAACTTGGCCGAGCGGACGGAGTCTGAGATGGCGTCTTCGGCCAAATGGGTGGTTCGGAAGCAGGGGAAGGCGGAGGGATCCCCGTGGCCGAGAGGGATGGCGGGTCTGGGGTCATCTTTGTGGAGATTCTCCATGACCATGTTGAGCACGCCTCTGATGGTGATAGCGGAGGCCGTGCTCAGGCTCTGGTTGCCTCTGAAGCCCCATTTCTTCGGCCCATTTTCCATCTCTGTTCCTCCTGCCCTCCCCTCTCCTTGTACTTCTTCGGTGTTATTAGTGTGTGTCTGTGTATATGGAGAAGCAGCGGTAATTCAGAGGATTAGATAGATAGCATAGGTGCGTGTCTCCATGTTCTTTATGTTGGCCTGGCCAGGCCAGGGAGCGTGCAAACAGGACTTGTTGGACGTTCAAGTCCTTTTTGTACTTTGGCATGCCAACAAAACTGGAGAAGGGGAGAGGCAGGTTCGCTTCCACATACGTAAGCACTTTTTATATTTATTACTCCCTCCATCTCAAAATAAAAATTATATATATTTAAAATTATCATAAAAAAAATTAAACTTCTTTTTATTTTATTTCTTTTTATATTTATTTTTCATTAACTAATTTTCCTTTTCTCACTCTCTCTTGAGATAGAATAAAAATTTATAAAATATGACTCATATACTTAATGATTGTATAAGTCAAACATAATCTAATAATTTTGGACGGATATAATACAATTCTTGTCTTTCTACTTTCTTCTTATTTAGAGAATGTCAATAAATATATTCTTATCACATTTCGAACCTTCTAAAAAATACTCAAAAATACAATTAATATGCATGGCTTAAGTCTTATATGAGATTGAGTTTGAAATGGAACCATAAGACTAGATTGTAAAATTACTCCAGTTATTTTTTTGCTTATAACCTAATTTAATTAATTAATGATTCGAAGGATTATAAGTGCTTGTCGAGGTTGTTGAACACTGTTTCTCTTGTAAAAGAATATGGATTTGTACTCTTCTGCTAGGGTGAAAGAGAATCTGGATGTATTTAATCAGCAAAATTACACCAAATCTGGGACACTTTTTTGCTAGATTATGCGCTTTGACCATCTACTATCTTGATACCTATTTAATTTTGCAAAAAATTAACTTACTACAATTATTGTTTTACTCTTACATTTATCAGCCAAGGTTAAATGTGTCCTTGTGCTTGGGTGGACTGACCGAGAGTCTACTGAACCCTTACTTGGTTCATCATCTCCAGCATCTTTGCCGGTTAGTCTCTCTGTTTTCTTTATGCCTAGTTTACCTTGCTTACCTTCTACATGCAAAACCCTGAACCCAATACCCCCCAAACCAGCACATATCCATACTTTCATTCTCCCAATTTTCCACTACAACCATATCCAATAAGAACGAAGAAAACCCGGTATTGTTCCCCACCACCACATCATTCGAGCATTCAATACCCATCAGCCAGAACCTCTATGTATATCCCACAGCAAGAATGAAGCCAACAACCCAATCAGAAAATAAATGATCTTATAGCCAAGACAGATCGTCTTAATTGCTCAGCTGAACCGTTAGGACTAGAAATAGATTCAAATCTATCAAGCCCCAACCATACCCTTACATTAGTAGGGAAAATCATAAGTGATAAACCTCATAATAGATATGGAATCGGAAACACCATCCTCAAAGCTTGGAACCTCCAAAATGGTGTTAGAATTAAAGAGCAGGAAGGAAAGCTTGTGTTCACATTCACCAGTGCTAAAGAAATGCAAAGAATACTTGAAAATAGACCCTGGTCTATAATGGGATCACACCTGGTATTACGGAGTGGCCGCCAGACATGGCAATCAAAGAAATAACTTTGTCAACATCACCTTTCTGGGTAAAAATCTGTAGTCTTCCTCCAAATAGAATGACAAGGGCCAATGTTATCAAGATTGGAGAAAGGATTGGACATGTTCTCAAGGTAGAAGCCTCAAAGGAAGGGAAAATTGGGGAGAGGGATATATGAGAATCAGAATTGATATGGAAATTGGGAAAGCAATACCAAAGGGATTCGTTCTGAAGAGGGAAGGAGCCGAAGAGCTATGGATTGATTTCAGGTACGAGAGACTCCCAGATTTGTGTTTTGAATGTGGGCACCTTAGACATGTGAAGAAATGGTGCCATCAGGAAGCTGACCCCACTGCAAATCGGATACAAGCTAGGGCAACAAGATACTATACTCCATGGATCAGAGCATCCAACAAAGGTGACTAAACCCAAGAGCAAAATCCCAAACCAGATCATCAAAACCATCCCATAAAAGATACTCCGATACACCAGAAGAATTAAAAAGAACCGGAGATAGAGGAAGCACAATGCCCAAAAAGCAGACCCCTACCTATAACACTAGAGGTAATAAGTTCTCATAGCCCATCATTTTTGAAAAACCATCTATCACAGGTCTCCATCCAGCAAAAAAAACACCAAGAAATCCCAACCATAAACCAACTCCCTCAAAAAACCAATCGGTCAACAAAACCAACAGGACCAGGAATTCCCAACCAAGGACAACAAACAACCAAACCAATCACACAAACCAAACATCTACTATCTGTCATGTCGAGCAGAACAAACAAGACAACAAATTTCAACAAGCTCTTTACCCATGTACCTCTAACACCAACACAAACCAAACCCAATAACTAAAAGGAAAGCCAAACCAAAACCTGAAACCAAACGACCCTAAAAAACTGAAAACAGAACCTAAACAACACCTTACCCATCAGGATTCAAAAGTCCAACTAAACACACAAGAGCTTTCCCCGACAAAACCAACCATCTAGAGCAACAAGAAAACTTCGAAATACCGCCCCACACTCAAATAGCTAGCCAGACTCAGAAAAGTCTGACAGGAAATCCCACAAGCCTCAATGGCGAAACCCAGCTTATTCTCAAATCCCAGGTGGAAGGAGGCGATCCCTTCCAACCACCTGCATAATGTCAATTCTCTCATACAATTGCCAAGGGCTCGGAACAAGGAAAAAGTTTCGAGCCCTACACCGCCTTCTTCGTGCCTTCCCTTCTGAAAGTCTCTTTTTCTTAGAAACAAAAATTCGTTCGGATCGTCTAATTACCATTCTCTCTGCTCTTGGATACAATCATCATCACATCATCAACCCTATAATTACTGTCGGCGGTATATGCCTAGTGTGGAAGCTAGGAGTGGACCTTGAAATAATCTCTTCAAATGTAAATACAATCAATGCTTTAGTGTTTTCTGATCCTTCCTCAACTCCGTGGATGATCACAACGCTTTATGGCCTTCCCTACAGACAAGCAAAACCTGAATTTTGGGATTCCCTCTCCAAGATAATTGAATTTTTTGTAGAACCATATTAGGGATTATAATGAAGTAACGACATAATAGGAAAAACTAGGTGGAAGACCCTTTGCTTCATCGTTGGGAGGGGGACTACAGACAGTGATAAATGAGAAAGGCTTGATAGATCTTGATTTTCTCGGGGAACCCATGCACTTGGAACAACAAATGACCCTTCATGGCTAACATCAGAGAAAGACTGGACAAAGGGATCTTGAACATTCAATGAAGGATGCTATTCATAATGGCTTCAATCAGAGACCTTCCAGCTTACTAATTTGACCACAACCCTATTTTTCTCTCTACCAGGGAAATGGAACCATTAGACCCAAAGCCCTTCAAATTCTTGACCTTGGACAAGAGAAAAATCTGGCCATTTAATAGTTGAACATGCTTAGAAGATCATCATCAGAGGATCAACTCAATTTAAGCTGTGCTAGAAAATCAGGAGCGCGAGAAAAGCTCTAAAAGAATGGAACTTGTCACATTTTTGGCCATGTGCAAACCAAAGTCAAATGCTTAACAGAAGCTCTGGATCAAGTCCAACAATCAGAACCCACAGCAACAAATACAGAACTTGAAAACAACATTAAGATTGCTCTTAATGAAGAATTATACAGGGAAGAAACCTAGTGGAAGGATAAGTCAAGGCATAAGAGGATTCTTGAAGGTGACTTAAATACACGCTTCTTCCACCTCTCAACGATCATCCGAAGAAGAAGAAATGCAATTGAAACCATAAAAAACAATGAAGGTGCATGGATTATTGGAAGAAAGCAAATTGGGGATTTCTTCAATGATCACTTCAAGAGTATTTTCTCAACATCGAACCCTTCGTTCCTAGAAAATCTAAAGAGTCTCATCCCATCAATCATTACAATTGAGGATAATAGCATGCTTTGTGCAATCCCAAATGATTTAAAAATCAACTCAACACTCAGAAACTGCGATCCTCACAAAGCGTTGGGCTCTGACGGTATGACAGCCCTGTTCTACAAAACTTATTAGAGGACCATAAAAGAAGATGTTATCAACAGTGTGAAATCTTTCTTTACATCTGGCCAACTCCTCAGAGAACAAAATCATACTCATATAGCACTCATACCGAAGATTAAAAATCCAATGTCAGTAAGCCATTACAGACCCATCAGCCTGTGCAACATGACATACAAAATCATATCCAAGATCATGGCCAAGTGCCTACAATTGGTTCTACACAACTGATATCCACCCTATAGGTAGCTTTTGTTCCAAACCGGTTGATTAATGACAACAACATTTTGGTACAAGAACTGTGGCATACTATGAGACAGAAGAAAGGCAAAAAAGGTCTGATGGCAATCAAGATCGATATGGAAAAAGCATATGATCAGATGGAATGGTCATTCATTTTGAGTGTTCTAAAGAATTTCAGATTTGACAACAAATGGATTCAGTGGGCAGGAAAATTTATAACGACGACATCCCTCTCCATACTAATTAATGGTCTCATCATGACGTTTTTCATCCAAGCAGGGAATTCAGACAAAAAGATCATCTCTCTCGTTTCTCTTCATCTTGGGCTCTGAAATCCTTACCAGATTGATCTTGAAAGAGGAAAACCAAGGAAATCTCCATGGAATAAAAGCAAGGAGCACCAGCCTGCCAATATCGCACCTTTTTTCGCTAATGACTTGATTGTTTCTTGCAGGGCAAACACAAAAGAAGCATACCCTCTTTTAATTGTCTCAATAAATAAAAGAAATGATCAGGGCAGAAAATCAAACGAGCCAAATCTAGAATTTTTTCAGCAAAAACATGGATGACTCAGTGAAAAGGTATATTTGCTCTCACGTGGAAGTCAAAAGAGCCCCCCAAAATGACAGATATTTGGGTCTACCTCTGTTCACAAACCAAAACAAAAGGCGTCTTTTCTCAAAAATCATTGAAAGGGTAAAACAAAGACTAGGTGGATGGAAAGCAAATTGTTTATCATAAGCAAGAAAAGGAACCCTAATTAAGGCAGTGGCGATGGCTATGCCCACTTACATCATGTCCACCTTGGCTCTTCCAATTGAAACATGTGCTAAGCTGGATGGAATTTATTGTCGCTTTTAGTGGGGACACAATGAATCAAAGAAACAGTTCTTCTGCCCGAAAGCTTAAGAATCACTGTGCATACCAAAAATATGGAGGATTAGGCTTCAAATTGATGAAAGCTTTTAATAGGGCTCTTGTTGTAAAATTGGGGTTGACAGTCATCACAAAACTTGAAAAAACGTGGGTTCGATTGGTATCGGCAAAATATCTCAAATGATCGACATTTTTGGAACACTGTCCTCCAAAGAAAGCTTCTTGGCTTTGGAAAGGGATTTGCTTAACCAGAGATATACTCAGAAAGGGAACATCCTACATAGTAGGAGATGGAGCTGATATTGATACCAAAAGAGACCCTTGGATACACTCAATACAAAATTTCAGACCTATCATAATAAGAGAAAATGTCCCAGGTACGTCCAAAGTCTCTGATCTGATAAACTCTGATACATGTTCTTGGAATTTAAATAAGCTGCATAGTCTTTTCTCGGAGCTAACTATCAGGGAAATTCTAAAAATTAGAATATCCCCCACAAAGCCCCAGGATTTCTTAGCCTGGACACCTTCAAAATCGAGAGTCTTCTCGACCAAAGCAGCTTACATCAAAGAGAATGAAAACAGATTCCACAATGCCTACCTTGCAAATCAGTCCTTTTGGAAAGCCCTATGGAGAGTGAAAATTAGAGAGCGCCACAAGATGGCGAATAGCATGGAACATCCTTCCTGTCAGACATACCCAACGTCGATACCCATTGCCCACTTTGCAATGAGGAAGAGGAAACCACTAGCCACATCTTCACAACTTGCCCTTTCACGAGAGCATTATGGATGACTTCCTTGGAAAATTTTTGGCCACCCCAACCTCATAACATTGCTCAAACACATCCAAGCCAGCTTCAATGGCTAAAATATATAATCTCACCACTCTTCAAAAGCAGCAACGACCCACAAGTGCAGCGGCGATACACTTTTTTTGCAGCAATAGTTGTGGACCAAATGTGGATGATCAGAAATCAAAAAGGTGTTCCAAAACATCACAATAAACCTCTTTGAAAGTGCAAAACGAGTCCAAGATACATACGAAACTTTTAGAAACCTCATGTTGCCTCCACCCGCTCAAAATGACCAAAACCAAGGAGGATACCAAACCCCAACCAACTTGTTCAAAATACAATTTGATGTAGCAGTGAGAGATCTACAATCAATCCAAGCTACAATTGTCTGGGATCACAGAGGTATTATTATAAATGCACAAACTCAAGAAAATCAGGAAATGGATCGGGAAGTAGCAGAGGCATATGCAGTAATGCTGGCAATTAAAACGGCAATGAAGAACAAATACAGACACGTGATTTTTAAGGGAGATGCCTAGGAGATTATAAAGTGGATGAACAATCAGGAAAGCATCACCAACTGGAGAAGCCATATGATCTTTGAAGAAGCAAGAGCCAAATTGAAAAACCTTAGGTACTGGAATTTTGTAAAAGTTTGTAGGAATGCAATAATCTAGCAAAATGGGTAGCTAGTTGAAATTTTTTTGGCATGGTCCCTAACTCATCCATTCACTTCATTTTATCACCGGATGAGCAAGGGACCAATGCACCAAACTCTATAATTTCCCTTAATATGCAAGGACTTGACTGGGGAAAAAAAACTCTAGTTACTTGATATGGCATGAAGTAATGTTTGGTGAAGCCAACGTATAGAGACATTGGACATGGACAAAAACCCCACTCCCTTGCTCCGAATTTTTTTCTTCTTTATTTATTTGTTTTGGCACCAAAAACAAAATAAAAATTAAGTAGTATTTGACTGGAAGGTGTTTCATTCCTAATTATAGTTCTCGCTAACTTTGGGTAACTCGTAATGGGACTAAAGGTAAGAGTCTCACATGTTTTTATTCTAGTGTGGTCAAGCCTAATTAAATTCTTATTAAGTCAGATGTTGAAAAATGTAGGTAGACTTGCTAAATCTATTTCAAAATGCTCAGAAGTGAATAAATTTATTTTCTCATATTCTATTGTACTCGCCTTTTGAAAATTAAATTTGATCAACAAAATTGCCAAAGTAATCTCAATTATATAATCGGTGCTTAGTTAATAATTGCTTGGGAAAGCAACTCTGTTCATAGGGTAGTCTTCATATATTGCATAAATTACGCTTCATACCCTTAAATTCGTGTCTTAAAATCTCACTGCCCCTTCTTTTTTAAAAATTACACTAAAACCTTGTCGTTGTTAGGTTTTGGTGGATGGTGTAAATTTTTTTATCAAATGACTTCATTATCCTTACATATGTACTTTCAACAAAGTTGAACACTTTTCCTAAATCAACTCCAAACGATATCTCATAAACCCATAGTTATAGGTATCGTATCAAAATGTGTACTGACTTTCTCTGTGAAATGGTATGTATGAAAATCGGTATTGTCTCCATAGTGTCTCAAACTTTATATAAACTATATACGTATATAATACTCATTTACTAGCGAATTACAAAAATAAACATATATTTTCTTCCTACACCTCCTCTAAAATAAAAAGTTTGTTCTTATAAAGCTTGATTATCGTTGTTTGTTCTTATACAACTTGAAGTACCGTTATTTGTTCTCGAATAAGTTGTTTGTTCCTATATAATGGCATTATGAACGAATAGCTTATTTAATTGCATTACATCCTCTAGAATTATCTCCCTTTTAAACTACCTTGTTAGCAAATTTTTACAAAAGAATAAGCTGCTTGTTCAAAAATAATGTCTTTGGGTTCAAGAATAAGTTGTTTTTGTATGTGCAATAGATCGACAAATCTAATGAAAGCTTCCAGCTACAAAGTAAACCAAATTTAAGAGACATTAGACAAGCAAACTGAAAATTATGGTGAAGATTGAGAATATAATGGAAAAGATTTATAATGAATATTGTGATGAAGAGGTTATATAGGCTTTGATCGAAATAACATAAATGACATCTTTTTCTACTTAGTTTTTGCATGGTCAATTTACTATATTTCTCAAGAAAATTGTGACTTTCACATTCTTTAAGAAACAAGTGCAAAACACAATAAAGTGGTCAGTATGTAGTTCTCGGTCAATATGACATGTACCGACTGGTACAACCTATATAGAGCGGTATTTTATCTGGTACAAAATCTAAAAGGATAACATATTGGTAGAAGGCAAAAGTAGTATGTACCAGCCGATACGGCCTGTACTTGCATCGGTAACTATGAGCATGTACAAGCCAATATCGCTACGATATTAATAATTATGAATAAAAAACAATATCAACCACTACCATAGACACACCACCACCACCACCACAGACCCACTACCACAGGTCGGGCACGACCAACTAAACCTACCATGCTGCGTACCTAATTAATAGACCTATATGATACCACCACCACCACAAATACCTATCGATTCCTCAACCACAAATTGAGTACCACGATATGGACCCATGACTCCAGACCACCCACCACAAAGACAAATCCATAATTGTGCTAGCACCAACCCGCCCTCCACTCATAGGCCAACCTCCCTGAATCGGTGCCACCACGCGAAGCTCACAACCACTAACAGTCATTCGCATTGGCAAAAACCTACCACACACGAGATCCACTAATCAAATTCATAACCACTGTCTAATCCACCACACATAACAAGTTGCAGGTGTTTATATGAGTGTATCTCTATGTGAATCCGTGAAATCTTGTGATGGTGCACAAGAAATCGTCTGGTCTTCTTGGTCAAGGTGGTGATTAATAGTGGGGATATAAGCTTTGGTGGTGGGCGGTGGTAGTGTTAATTTTGAGGTTAATTGAGTTGCTAAGGTGATGATAGGAGATGTATTTCGGGGTTTCCAAAAGATTTTAGTGCTAAAATGGATGGAAAGATGACGGAAGGGGGTATAAATATATTCGAATTGCTCTTTCTCATTATGTGCTCCATCAAGCCAAGAATTACTCTATTGGGGCGGCCATGAAAGAACTATCAAATAGGTGTTTGCAATGGAAAAAAAAAAGTAAGGTTCAAATTACAATATTCTCTTAATTTTAGCTAGAATCAAGGAAAATAGGCTTGCAGTAAGAGTGGTATGATTTCGGTTACGTCAAAGTCTAAGGTAGAGTTGTCAAAGAAATGGCCGCATCTAATTGAATTTAGGACAATAAACATAAGTTAGCATGCAATATTACAAAATTTTCACACTTAACACAATATTATCTCGTAAAACCAATCAATTCTGACTCTTTATTATTAATTATATCCCATAAGAACGCAAGGATTCTAATTCTCGGAGTTTGTGATTTAACACCCTCAAGTCAAACGATATACCAAGTCCAACATCTCGTGCAGTGGACCACACAAGAGCACGAGGCTAAACAAAGAATTGGATGTATGAATAATTGGAATCATTGATAGGCCCCAACCCCAAAAAATTCAAGTACTTAGTTGAAAGTCTGTCCCCCTCAAAATATGCCTAAACTCCACCAAACTAAAGTTAGCATCACTGTCAAAAGTGATTTCGTTCACCTCATACGTACATCCTCTTAAGAGTCTAATCATAAGCCAAACATTCTTGAATAAACAGAGCTTGCGGTGTCTTAATCTTATATTGCGATTTGGCCCTTTTCTTGTACCCCATATCTTAATTTTGAACTTCCAAGTCAACTGAATAAACTTTGGTAGTGAAGGTGGAATCATGTTACGCGGTCTGCTCTAAAAAGCCTACATCACCAATTTAACTTTTTACTTTTTCTGTATCTTTTGATTCCATGTCTTTTATTTATGTTTTTATTTTTGGTAATGAAACACGTGACATGAAAATTAAGAATTACTGTGGACAAGCTTGGCTATTTCATGAGCACGGTCCATTTATAATAGATAACTAGGGACCAACGGTACACATGGTTCGCGCGATAGTAGTTATAAGTTTTCGAATAGCTTTTTCATTCGGGACGAATATTCAACGATTGTGGTGATTGGTTCTTTTGGTAGAAAGTTATAATCTTTAATTTTGACTTTTGACTTACGTTAGCCATAGGCCCATAACTAATTACCTTTGTAAAGTAACATTTAAAGTGACTTTTAGTTTAATAGTCATTAATTATGACTAAGTAAACCTATTCAAAGACTTTAGATTTAAGTTAGCCATAGGCCAATAACTAATTAGCTTTTCAAAGTAACATTTAATAGTGGATTTTAGTTTAATAGTCATTAATTATGACTAAGTAACATTTAAGAATGACTTTTAGTTTAATAGTCATTAATTATGATTAAGTAAACCTATTCAAAGACTCCTTAGTAAACCTATTCAAAGACTCCTTGGCGCAAAGTTTCAAAACTTCCTTTCATGGAAGATGAAAATTTTCATATCCTCTCTTATAAGCTCTCTTATAAGGTAGTTTCTCTAATTGGTTAATAATATGTAAATAGTAGCCAATAATCGCCTGTTTTATTATGCGACATAGATTTGCTATAACGTGTTGTTTTATAGAAGATAAATATTGGCTTAAGGAAAGTGTGTGCAGCAATCTACTCACGCATTCTTCATCACCTTTGCGATATTTTTCCCAACACAGTCCAGAAGACATGTAAATCTAATCGATACAGCTAACAAAAAGTACGTAAGTAGGAAAATCAGTTTACAATGTAGAAGGAAATCGAGAGAGAAGGACCATTAGAGATTGAGCAAAAAAGTGGACGGTCGGATATTTGGGTAGAGTGGTTGGAAGGAGGATGAAGAATAAGTTTTAATTGTAATGGGGTGGAGCTCTTATTTGTTAAACGTTAAAAAATTTACAGTAATGATTTAAATTAATTTTCTTTAATTTGAAGTTAGTATATCACGAAAAAGTATGGTTGGCAATTCAAAAAGGGTTCATCATTAGTTTTTCTGGAATGTTAGCACACCCATAAACAATGGTAGCCACGGACTATATTGTTATGTGGTCCATTTGGAAGATGTTCATGATACATAACAACGGCCCAGTGGGTTACGAAGCCTAACTGTTGAGAATTTGAAAATGGGCTAGGCCCAAACTGGGATCGAACTTGGGTTCGGCTCAATGATTTGCAAGAGCACCTCTCATGAGATGACTCTGTGATTAAAACCAAAATCATTCACAACATAGTCCATTAATTTTGCCTTGGAAAGCCCAGAACAACTTTCCATTTTAGGGCAAGCTTCCTTTAACAAAGGCTCTGTTTGACAACACTTTTTTTTTTTTTCAGTTCAAAGAAAAAATATTAAATAGTAGTTTAATTTTTTTTTTTTTACAAAAACAAGTGGGTGTTTGATAACCCAGTTTTTATTTTGAATTTTCGTTGGGTATTTGATTATCCAGTTTTTATTTTGAGTTTTTTTTGTGGTGGTTTGAAGTGGCGGTGGTGGGGCATGGCGGTGGCCGACGATGGTGGTGGCCGGCGGTGGGTGGTGGCTGCCTTTACCAGCGGTGGTCGCTGGAGGTGGTTGCCGGCCGGCGGTGGGTGGTGGTCTAAAAAAATCAAAATTAAAAATCGAAACTCATTTTTGAGTTTTATAAAACAACCTTGATTTAAAAACTGATTTTTTAAACTAAAAAAAATAAAAATGGTTACCAAACGCAACTATTTTTTTCAGTTTCCAAAATTAAAAAAAAAACTGGAAAAAAGCCATGTCAAACGGGATCGAAGTACCTAGAACTGATCGATTTTGAAAAGAAAAACCAAGAAAAAAAGACTTATTTTAAAGATAGGGTGTTTCTCCTATTTGTCCCTTAAGTTTGTTGTCGCAGCTCATTTGGTCTTTTTACTTTGTGTGCTACTTGGTCCCTTAACGAAAACAACTTAAACCCTTTTGTCCACTTTGCAAGTTCTAGTAAACAAAATAATTTCTCGACTAATCGTTAGCGGCCAAGGTTGATGCCACCAATTTTTATTTTACAAAAGATGCCTCCATAAAATGCCACTAGTTATAGCTATATAATTTATTTGTTGCACTCCGACAAAAATACATTTCTTACGTGCGTAAATCCTTTGAATCTGAATACAAAAGAAGTTTGCAAAAATGATTTTCCTCATAAGACAGACATTTATTTAAGATTTTCTTCAATCTAAACACTATGTATTTATGTGATTCTCGTGAAGGTGGGAAGCCAGGCTAGAAAAGAAAAGGAGTTGAGTCTTGGGAGGTATATAAACCTGGTGATTTCTTGGAACAGGAATGTCAAAGAATATGCTAGCAACCACGCAGTGGCAAGTAGTCCAAGAATGACGACCCACCGGCCACAATCTAGAATAGGTGGGTGTCAATCACAATCCAAATTCATTACCCGTCTACACTGAGGCTGAGGTTTTGGGTTGTGCTTTATGAGTCTAACCAACCCAACTAAAAAGAATTGAGTTTTTACCTAACCCATCTCATTTAATTATAAAATGGGTTAGAATAGGCAGAGCTAATATAATAGTGAGTTATTTGAGTTGGGCTTTTAAATACCATCACTCTTGGCAACTCCGTTGCTGTCAGCCATCACCAGTCACCACCATTCCACTTTTTATTTAATAGTAAACGAATTTATTTTATTTGATCAACCCATTGAAACCCAAAAAAATCCACTCAGCCCAACCGCAACTCAGGTTTTCTCCTAGCTGTTCAATGCCCCCCCTGCGGAGTTCTTCTGAATTTTGAATAGTATTCAAGATCCTCTGTTTTTTATTATCTATTAAATCACTTAATGAAATTAGATTCTCTTTCCGAAAGTCCAGTAGCCAAAAGCATCACTAGTTTACATTCTGAATCGAGTTGCATGGGGCACGTAGAATCCTGTGTGAATAAAAAAAAAAAAAAAACAAGGATATGGGCTCGTATGAGTAGGAAACGAAAAATATCTATTCTAGTTATATCATTAGCTATGGGGTCGAATCTTCGTTGGGCTTTTAAAGCACATCGAATTTTTTGGATTGGGTTCCCACCCAAGTTGCCCTCTAGTCTACACCCATCCATTTAAATGACACTCAAACTCATTCGTTGAATAGCTGAGTCTTATTGGAATAACTATCATTAGAACACAATAACTCATGAATTAAAATGGATTCCTAGCGAATGCCCAAAAATCAAAAGGTTTAAGGCATTATTGTAGGCCCTAGAATAATGCCCGATATCAATGATCACCAAAGGTTCTCCGATCTCTCTTTTCAAGTGGGGAACACAACTACAAAAAATCAGAGAAAATGAGATCGAAATGGCATACATGTGGACAAGAAAAATTACCTTATAATCCCAATTAGCAGCTAAAAGCATCATCTCCTTCATTGGAACCAGAACCATCCCCTCCACATTTACAAGAGCTTTCCACATGACTTTTTTGTCCAAATATATATATATAAGCGATTAGACCAAGTAGTAAAATATGAAGACAACACATTTAAGGACAAAATACAAGCATGGTAAATTTTAATAGTGAGAAGTACTTGCACTGTCATAAGCTTGCAACTGATGTTGAAGACATATTAGGCCTTGAATTGTACTTAGTTCAAACACATACAAGCTTATTACACGACCTATCGAATTGTGGTGCTCTTTTGCTAAAATTTTGTTTATTAAAGTATTGTTCAGATTTTGGATGTTTCTTTGACTTTTAGCTGTCGGCTCTTCTTATACATATTAATTTAAGTACTTAATTGAATCTCAAAAATAATCTTTTAATTCATCTGTCAAAAATTGTATTTCTTTTTTAACTTTCACTCATGTACTTCAGTATTAGTCACAATTTAAAGCGTCATCCCTCTCCCACAAATACTGTCTCTAGTTCACTAGTGCTAAAAGAAAGTAAAAGACTGATCTTGTAACCTTTTATATTTAAGTGCTCGTTAGAGAAAACGAGACTGCTGAATCTTAAAGAGTAGCCGTCTGAAATCTTGAGCACCATTCCAGAGAGAAAAACTACTTTTAATTATAGTACACCATACGCCTCAATCTAACATAGTAGTTTCCTGCTATTTGACATTATTATTCACTCACATTATTGTTATGCTAAAAAATTCTTGTAAGGGAAAGGGTGGAGGCATTGCCAGTGGGGTAAAGAAAAGGATGAAAGAGAAACAAGAAAAGAAATTGAAAGGAAACGTAAGGAAACAAATCTAAAAAAAAGATACTGATCGAAGTGGAGGGTAAGAAAAGCAAAAGATATTAGATATCAAAATGAAAAATGTGTGTGGAAATTGCAGGGCCAGCTTATCTGGTATAGATTCTAAAATGTATTGACCGATCAATTATAACACAAATCTTACTTGTTTGTTGTTTTCAATTTGTATCAAAGTGACCATTTGACCCGTCAATTTTCCAATTAAGCCATTCCATTAACTTTTGTCAGTCTGGAGTGCGTTAAGTGAATTAATCTAGGGGTAAGTTTGCCATTCTCTTTTCTCTTCCTCCATTTTCTTTTCCTCCATCCTTTTCTTCTTTCTTTTTCACCACCACAATACCATCACCGGTGAGTGAGCCCTAGTTTTCCCCTTCAAGTCCAACACCACCACCAATCACCACAATGGGCACCACTAACTATCAAGCACAACCACACCACTAGCCCAACACTACCAGCAAACAAAACCATGCCTCCACCACCAAACACCAAGCATAACCTCGGCACCACCCCATAATCATAATCTCACACACACTTACCCACATTGCCCCCCTCCCCCCCTGACATAGACACTGATGCCATTGCCGGCAACCACCGTCGTCACTGACAACTGCCCTGCTGCCAACCCACGGACAGCTCTAACACTGCTAACAACCATCATCGCCCACCACCATTCATCCACTCTTTATTTAATGACGAAGTTGTTTTATTTGATCAACACATTGAACCACCAAAAAGTCAACTCAACCCAACTACAACTCAATCCAATTTATCCAATCTTTTCTTGAGTTAAAGCTCATTGAACTTTGACAAGCACATCAATTTTTTTGGGTTGGGTTTGACCCACCCAAGTTGCACCCCTAGTCTATACCCATCCATTAAATGACACCCAAACTCAATAGTTTAATCGTTGAGTTTTATTGGATCAACTATTAATAGAACCCAATAACCCATGAGTTAAAATGGATTTTAAGTGAGTGCTTAATAACCCAAAGATTAAGGCATTATCTAGGTCCTTGATTAATGCCTTTCGATATCAATGATCTCCAAAGGTTCTCCTACCTTGGTTTTCAAGTGGGGAACACAACTACCAAAAATCAGAGAAAATGAGATCGAAATGGCGTACAAGTGGAAGAGAATATTACCTTGATCCCAATCAGCGGCTAAAAGCATCATCTCCTTCATTGGGACAAGAATCATCGCCTCCATAATTACAAGAGCTTTCCATGTGACTTTTCGGTCCAAATATGTATAAGCGATTAGACCAATTAGTAAAATATACGAAGACAATGCATTTACGGACTAGATACAAGCATGGTAAATCTTAATAGTGATTAGTACTCGCTCTGTCATAAGCTTGCAACCAATGTTGAAAACATATTAGGCCTTGGATTGTACTTAGTTCTAACACATTAAAGCTTATCACACGACCTGTCCAATGGTCACTCTTTTGCAAAAATGTTATTTATTACTTTTTTTTTAAAATCTGGATGTTTATTCGAGTTTTAACTGCCTACACTTTTTATGCATGTTGATGCCAAGGAAAGTGGGTTCGTACCTACTTGGATGTGCCACAAAGGATGCAGTTCAAGTCAGCTACCGGCTATACAAAGTGAGAGATGGTAAGGGTGGAGAAAGGGCAGAGAGCAAGGCTCCCATACAGGCCGTGAGGACTGGCAGTGCTGCGGAGACAAGGCAGAGACGAACAGTGCTTGCAGTCGACAATCCATGTTAAGGTCTAAGTCAGGGTCCAATGTCACGGTCAATGTTACATCCAATGTCATGGTCGATGTTACATCCAATATCACAGTCCACTAATGTTTCTCTCTCTAGAATTCTAGAGGTTTTGGAATCTAGAGTGAGAAAGTGATTTTGTCAAGTGAGAGAGTTCTGTTGAAAATGAATTCCAAAGTCCCCTATTTATAGAAAAAAGTATGCTTGTGTCATCAACTGACACGTGTCATCCCCTGAGAGTGACACATCACTAGGGGTCCAAAAATATCGATTTTTCGTTGGACTGCCGGTTCTCAAATTGGCACTGCCTGCTCCACACAGCATCGCTCTACCTATCTGAGAAGACTGACCACACAGGGTTGGCATGATCAGAGTAAGTCCATTGCTCTAGCCACTGGTCCAAGCCTTTACTGAATCCTACAACGGTGCGTTGGGAAATGCGGAGAGAACTTGATAGTAGTTAGGGAAGGTCCCTGTGACCAACTGTTAGGAGAAGTAGGCGTGATGCCCTCTAAAGACCTGCTACTGTCTTAAAATGACCCGGGGGTCATCATTTCGGGGGTGCCAATGATCACCGGTAACGTGAGTGCACGTGGTCGCAGCTCAGACGTGCCTAGTGTCATGCAAGTCACCCCAGGCGGTAATAGTTTTTGTGGTAGCGAGCCTATCCCGCTGCGAAGGGTCCTCATGCAGGAGCACTACGAATGGAGCCCCCTGAAATGAAGATGGCGATAGCTTCTGTGGTAGCGAGACTATCCCACTGCGAAGGGTCCTTGTGCCAGAGCACTACAAACATAGCCCCCCAAAATGAAGACAAAGATAGCTTCTGTGATAACGAGCCTATCTCACTATAAAGGGTCCTCGTGCTGAAGCACGGAGCCCCTTGAAATGCTGCACACTCTGGAGTGTGGGTCAAAGCATGTTCCACGTCCATGGCGGGGGCGCATGGTGTAGGAATGAGTGGTACTTGGGGGCAGGTAACATGATTGTGGTGCATGGCATGATGCCAACAACATGAGACATGATTGTGGTGCATGGGTGCGGCGACAACTGTTGCTAGACAATACCTGGTGCCGGGCGCATGTCATGAAAGTGGCGCATGGGCGTGGTTATGGTGTCGGGGGCATGATATTATGATAGGGAGCTTAGGGGTATGGTTGTATTATTAGCGCGGCACATGGGTGTGGCGGAGTGTCCTGTGGATAGCACGCAGACGCGGGCGACGGGGGTCACATAGTTGGCGCGCAGGCACGGACGACAGTGCGAGGCCGTGAGCGACGGTTGTCACGGTAACTGCGCACGGGCGACAATGGGTGTCGTACGGCTGTGGGTTATGGTGAGCATCGCGGACAGTAAATAAAAAAGGTGGCAGCAGCCCCCCATGGTAGGGGTGGCTGACCCCCCCGATCCTATTTTAAAGGAGGTGGCTGACCGCCCTTAAAGGAGGTGGCCAACCCCCTCCCCCCAAGGGGGAGTCACTGAAAGTCCAATTTTCTAGATCTTGGTGGCGTAAAAGTCGCTACGTTGGCGACAAAAATAAATTTGGTCATGAATTTGTTGCAAAAAATCAGTAAAAAATGCACTTGACTTTAGCGTGCTTGTTTTGACCGGTTGAAAGGGCTGAAAAATTGACCTAATATGTGACGTATCATACAAAATGGGACTCCAGGTGGGCCCTTGGGTTCGATCAAAGTAGCTTGGAAACACATGTTAACTTAAGTGCCTAATTGAATCTCAAAATTAATCTTTTAATTTATCTGTCAAAAATTGTGTTGGTTTTGTTCACACAATTGACTTTCACTCCTGTACTTCAGTATTACTCATAATTTAAAGCTCCATTGTTCTCTCACAAGTACTTTATGAAAGAAAACAAAAGATTGATCTTGTAACCTTCATTATTTAAGTGCTTGTTGGAGAAGACGAGACTGTAGAATCTTGCAGGGTAGCCGGCTAACACCTTGAACACCATGATATATCCTTCAGAGAGGCAAATTACTTTTAATTACAATACACCCCACGCCTCGGTCTAATATAGTAGTTTCCTGCTTTATTCACTCATCTATTATTTTACATTATTTCTATCATTGTTATGCAGAAGATTTTCTAGCAGGGGAAGGGGGAGGCAATGTTAGTGGGGTAAAGAAAGGATGAAAGAGGAAAAATGAAAAGAATTGAAAGGAAAAGTAAATAAATAAATCTGAAAAAAGATACACAAGTGGTGTGTAAGAAAAGCATATCTATCGAAGTTAGCTTATCTGGTATGGATTCTGAGATGTTTTGATCGATGAACTATATTGCAAATCTTATTTTGTTTATTGGATTTTGATTTGTGTCAAAGTGACCATTTGACCCGTCAACTTTCTAATTAAGTCATTCTGTAAACTTTTGTCAGCCCGGAGTATATTAAGTGAATTAATCTTGGGGCAAGTGGTCACTCTCTTTTCTCTTCCTCCATCCTCTTCTTCATTCTTCTTTCAGCACCAAAATACCGTCACCGGCCAGTGCACCCTAGTTGTTCCCTTCAAATCCAACACCACACCCAATCACCACCAAGCACAACCATACCACTAACCCAATACTACCACTAACCACCAACCACAGCCATGGCTCCACCACCAAACGCTAAGCACAACACACGGACACACAGACATCCCCCCCCCCCCCCCCCACCCATGCACACTCTGACACACACACAAAACTACACACGCAAATCAGTCTCGCACGCACACAACACACTCATACTGATTGACCGACACAAACACATTGATTAATTAAACTCATCCATAGTCACACACGCGCATGTGCGCCCACAATGGGTGGGACAACGGTTTGGTCGTGGTGATGATGGGTTATAAGGCTTAGTCGTGGTGGGTGGTGAGGTTTAGGTAAGTGGTTGCTTCGTTATGATGTTGGAGGTGGGTGGCGAAAGCTTGGGTGGGGTGTGATTGCCAACTGCTAGTGCAAGATAGTAAGTGTCCAACTCTTGGACCTTTGGACCAATATGGTTCCAATCTGGGTAAAGAGTCCATTGTATTCCCTCCCTCCTTAAAGTTTGCTGGTTTGAAGAATGAATTTGGGTCATGTTCTTCCACTGCACTGTCTCACCTTCCAGAGGGTGCTACAATAGCAGGTATTTCTCAGAAGGCTCTCAGTCCCCCAGGTTTGCATATCCGGGTTGGCTCTACTTCTGACCTTTCTTCTGAATCTGAGACTTTGCCAGATTGCCTTGATGTAGCATCACAGTTGACGTTACATATTGCCGGGGCTCTGGCGCTCATGGAGGCATTTCGCATGGTGCAATTCGTGGCCATTATAATTTGGAGCCTTCTAGTACCTCTACCCTGAGTTCTGGTTCCCGTAAGCGCCGAGCTTTAGATGGAAATTCTGCATCTGATCAAACTGGCTCTAAGACACTCCGTGCGGCGCCTCCAGCTTCGAAGCCAGGCTCTTCAGACTAGCAGTGTGGAGACTCAGCATGTACAACGTTATGACTGTTTGTCAGGACTCACTGCTCACTACAGATTTTTGCATTCAGTGCCTATTGGCAGGGGTAAAGATAGAGTTCTTACAATGGCTTCAGCATTGGCCTCACCTGGATTACGTCATGCTCCTGGTCAGCATGCATGGTTCAACGAGGAACATGCTGCTATTCCTTTTGCAGTGTAGAGCTCTCCCTCCGATTTTTGAAGACTCCACTCGATCAGCACTAGATTTTGTGTATATGGTTCCTGTACTTGCGGCTGTAACCTTAGTTGTGTTTGTCAACTGTTGGCAGTTCTTTGGCTTTGTTTCTTTTGGTCACTGGTGAATCTCTGTAAGAATCCTTATGTTTTCTTTCCTTTTTCACTTGGTACATATTTCTCAATATTCCCAAACTTCGATAGTGAGGGTGGGATCACGTTACATGGTCCTCTTTAAAAAGCCCATGTCACCATGTTAGCTCTTTTTTTCCCCCTGTATCCATGGTTCCTTGTCCTTTGTTTATGTTTTCATTTTTGGTAAAGAAACACGTGACATGAAAACATAAGAATTACTTTAGACAAGCTTGGCTATTTAATAAGCATGGTTCACTTAATAGGTAATTAGGGACTAACGTTACAAGCGATGCGCGTATAGTTTGCTATAAATTTTTAAATAACTGGCATTTATTGAATTTCTCAATAGAAAGTTATAATCGGTGATTGTGACATTTGGTGTATGTTAGCTATACCTAATTACCTTTTCAAAGTAACCTTTTGGTTCAATGATAGTTATAACCAAGTAGACTTATTCTAAGATACCTTGGTGCAATATAAATAAGTGCCGAAACTTCCTTTCATGGATGATGAAAATTTTTATATCTTCTTTCATAAGATAGTTTCTGTAATTGGTTACTAATTTGCAAATTGTAGCCAATAGTTACCTGTTTTTATCTTGAGAGGCAGGTTTGTTGTAACTCGTTGCACTATAGGGACACATACCATCTTAAGAAAATGGTGCATAACATTCTACTCACATTCGCCATCCCCTTTTAGATAGTTTTTCCAAGAGAATTCGGAAGAATATATCTAAATCTATTTGATACGAAAAATGAAAAGTGCATAAGTACAAAAATGAGTTTACCATGAAAAAGGAAATCGAAAGAGAAGGAGCAGTAGATTGAGCACAGCTGTGGACGGTTGGATATTGGGGTGAAGTGGTTGGAAGGAGGATGAAGAAGAAGTTTTAATTGTAGTGGGGTGGAGCTCTTATATTTAATAAATGTTAAATAAATTTATAACAATGACCTTAATTAACTTTTCTTTAATTTAAAATCAGTTTTTCATGAAAGAGTGTAGTTGGTATTTTAAAAAAATGCTTCATCACAAGAATGCTCTGCCTTAATATTAGTTTTTCGGGGATGTTAGCACACCTTTCATCTTCGAAATTCTGACCAAAAAATAATTAATCTGGATAGGCCAAAAACAATAGTAGCTCACGGACTACACAGTTAAATGGTCCATTTGAAGATGATCATGATACATAACAAAGGCCCAGTGTGTTATGAAGCCCAACTGTTGAGAATCTGATAATGGGCTAGGCCTAAATAAATAAAGAAGGCCAGTCATGTTAGACCAACTAAAGGGCAAAACCGTCCATACAACATATAACCATCATCGAACTGATCAATTTTGCAAAAGAAAGAAAAAAAAACGAAAAAAAGACTTAGGGTGTGTTTGATGACACAATTAAGCATTTAAAATTAAAATTTTTAATTAAGTGCTTTTAATAACGTTTAACGTTGTATCAGCTAAAAAAATAAATTCTTATAAAAAATAGACTAAGATTTTAAGTCAGAGTGGACTTAATACTTATCACTTAAATTTAAATGAGATGGTTAAAAGTTATTGAGCACAATTTTACATAAAAGAATAATTAACATCATGAGCAGTCTCAATTAATTTACTGGCAATATTGCCTCCAACGCACTACAACAACCACCACAACGAGTATTCTCTTTTGCTAACACAACTATAATTATCACAACCTAACCCACTCTCACCACGAGTAACACCATCACAAGGACACTGCCACCTCCACTACATCATTGCTATCATCGCCACGTCCATGTCCGTGAAAATCATTTAAATATCCGCCACACTACAACCATTCGATAACAACAATGGGTGACCTATTGCTACCACCATGATTACTAGAACTATGTCTTCATGCACCACTAGTGACACCATTAATACCTTTCCACCGTCATCACTACTACCAATTACTATTATTACTCTATCTCCACTGCCACCACCACCAACACAATTTTAACAAACAACTAAAATACATAAATAGATGCTTAATTTTGATAAAATGGATAAATTTGTAAATGGGATAATTTTCATACATTTGTTTTTGGTTCAGTAAATAGGTTAACTTATTTTTTAGTAAAAATTCAGTCACTTAACATTTTCAGTTTTATGAATTATTAGTGCTTAACATTTCAACACTTAGATTTCAATTTTTTCATAGAACCCCTCATTTTAAAGATTGGAAATTTTCCTCTATTTGCCCCTTAAGTTCGTTGTCATAACTCATTTGGTCTTTTTATTTTGTGTGCCACTTGGTCTTTTAACAAAAACAACTTTGAACCCTTTTGTCCACTTCGGCGTATGAATAACTTAAATTACTTTTTCTACTAAGAATTATGATCTTTAGACATCCTAAGCGGCAAAGATTTGATACCACCACAATTTTTTACGGAAGATGCCTCCATAAAATGTCACTAGTTATGTCTATCTAGCGTATTTGTTGTGTTCCAAGAAAAATTCATTTTTATCGGGCTGAATCAATGTGCTTCACATGTGTAAATCCTTGGAATCTGAATACAAAAGAAGTTGAAAAAATGATTCTCCCCAAAAGAGAGACATTTATTAAATATTTTCTCCAATCTATCCGCTATATATTTATGTCATTCTCGTGAATCTGGGAAGCCAGACTAGAAAAGCAAAGGAGTTGAGTCTTAGAAGGTATATTAACCCAATGATTTCTTGTAATACAAATGTCAAGAACATGGTAACAACCATAGCAGTTGCAAGCGCACTAAAAATCACAACTCCACTGGCCGCAGCCTCGAATATGTGGTGTCGATCATAATTCAAACCCATTAGTCCATCTACATTAAGCTGTGACTTTAGATTAAGCTTTATGAGTTTAACCAATCCAACCCAAAAAAGTTTGAGCTTTTATCCGACCCAACTCATCTAATTATTAAAAGGGTTAGAACGGGTTGAGCTCATATAATAGTGAGTTATTTGGGTTGGATGTTTAAAACTTATCTATACTACTTATAAAAGTGTGGATAGGTGTAAATCATCCTTTGAACAAAATAATTCTTATAACTTTTTTCAATCCCATAATTGGCCTTTGTTGTAATTATTTATGAATAAATGTCACGACCCATGAAAAACTATTCATCTCTCCATGCTAGATGCACGGTTCCTCTCACAAAGTTAATTGTCAAATGCTAAAATGTTAAATGCATGGATATTGTCTCTAAAATTAATTGAGACTTTTAAGCCAACCATTCAACTTCTTTAACACCAAGAGTGTATCAGTTGATTTAATTGATTTGACCTGTCATTCAATTGTAAATTTTAGTTACACTTAAATTTAACTTCTTTTATGTATCTTACTTCTCGAAAATAAATACATTAATATCAAGCAATCCCTTTTTTCCTTCACGTTTCATCTTATTCTCTTAACTACAAAAAAATTCTGTTGAGTGAATGTTGATCTCTATCACATCAATTCGGACATGATTAAATGGGATTACCATCATACAACGGTTCTCCTGAAATTTTCTTCACGCCTCTTATCTAACTCTACTTCTGTAATTTGCACCACCACTGAGTGTGTAAAATAGTTATACAATGTATTGCAATATTATGATTACAAAGAGGAACAAAAGCAAAATTGACAAATAAAATAAAACTACTTGCTACCTTTCACTTCAAGAAAGGGTAAGGAGCTTTAAAAAATTTCTTATTCTATTTTTAATGGATATAGTAACATCCTCATAAATATACATTGATGTTCTTATGATCAAAATCACATTAGCGTAAGAATTATAGCAATCATAAAGGCTTCTGTGGGAGTTTACGTTTCATTAGCTATTCTTCTTGTAA
Source organism: Escallonia herrerae (assembly GCA_033070095.1). Classification (NCBI taxonomy): domain Eukaryota; kingdom Viridiplantae; phylum Streptophyta; class Magnoliopsida; order Escalloniales; family Escalloniaceae; genus Escallonia; species Escallonia herrerae. Next base: position 852,248 of record JAVXUP010000053.1, on the reverse strand, counting down.
GTCATAAGGATGAGGTGTACCATCCAAATTCTTGACTATAAAATAACTTTGCCTAATCGTTTGTGTGTGAATATATGGCAGTGATTTACGAATAGGCAAGACAAATACATCTTAATTTAAACTTAAAAAACTCACGCTAATAAAAACACTGTCATCTTCATTTGGAAAATCATTATAAGTAAAACAAGGTTAACAAACATCTTTGTCATAATTCATATAACTTTGAAAGTTTTGAACTGAACATCTATGGATCGTAGAGAATTAACAACACTATATCAGCGTTAATCTTGACAGAGAAACGAGGACTCACCCTGTTCCAAGTAAACCAAGTGAGACCATCCTTAAAGTAAGTCTTAGACCTCATTTTCTTGCTGCTTAAAGCAATAAAAGACGATTAAAAAGTACATCAAGTTTATCCTAGATTGCATTCGTAGGTTTAAGCGTTTTATCCGTTGTAAAGGCAGCAAACTGTAAAATACGCGATGAATATGCAGAGTTTTATATTATCATAATTTGGTTGTTATAATAGAGCACTAAGCTTGATTTAAAGGTAGGAAATTTGTATATCGTACAACCTGACTTTGAGGTCTTAGTTTGAATGAGCAAAAGTGGTGCGGTATTTACCACTTTTGCTCCAAATAATGGAGACATAAATTCTTTTTAAAATTAGTATACGGACGTATGAATTTCACGACGTCGCCTAAAAGTGACCACCATAATTTTCATTTAACGAATCTCATTCTTAATTTAACTATAAATGTATCGCACTCGCACAAATGGTGAGTGGTGCATCCAGTCTACGTAGTTGAGCACACAAATTTATTCAAGAGAATGCAGTGAAAGAAAATTCGACCCAGTTATAACCTAATGAGAGTTTGATGAGATTAAAACATTTTTTGCATTATGATGAAATAAGAAAAATAAATTATTTCCTTGTCTAACTTATAGTAATACTTAATATAATGAGAATCCATGAATAATGGTATATTTTTTGTTAACGTGCTTTAATTAGAATGCTTGGTGGGATAACATGGTAAACATAATGGATATAGTTAACTACTTACATGAACTATGTGAAGATTACTCGAAGACTTGTAAGTTTAGACTTGTCATTTGAATATATTAGTGAACATGAGTTTTAAACTCTAAATTTGAATGAACTACATCAACAAGTAAAATTCATTTCCTTCGATACACTTTTTCTCTTCATGAAGCTATATTACAGATGCTATAGAGCCTCTGAGGCTTATAATATCAGATAAAACTTTAGCAAAAATACGCTCCTCAAAATAATGTAATAGCTATGTTTATTGTTTTTACGGATAAACATGATTTTACATAAAAAAAAAATCTAACATCATTTTTTACAAAGGTGCGCATTCACGTACTTTTATCTAGTTTGGTAAAAAGTCATATTTTTTAACCACCACCACCATAGGCTAGTGGCAGGCACCGCCGACGCTGGCTTCTTCCATCACCGGCAACCACCACCGTCGCCGCCGGCAATCGACGGCTGTCGCCACTACCGTTGGATGCTCCACAGCCTGCCACCACCCTTCCATTTTTATTTAAATAAATAATAAATTTATTATTTTGATCAGCCCATTAGTCCTTCAACCCAATCTAACTTAACCCAGGTTTATTCGATTCCTTTTCTTGGGTTAAAACACGTTGCGCTTTTAAAACAGATTATTTTTTTGGGTTGGGTCAACCCATTCAATTTTCACCCCTTTTCTACACCCATCCATTTAAAATGAAACCCAAACTCATCCATTTAATAATTGAGTCTTATTAGATCAACTATTACAATAACTCAATAACCCACGGGTTAAAATGAATTCTAAGTGGGTACCCAATAACCGAAGGGTTCAAGGCATTATATGATCTCCAAAGGTCCTTCTACCTAACTTTTCAAGTGGGGAACACAACTACCCAAAATTGGAAAAAAAAATGAGATCGAAATGGCATACAAGTGGACAACAATTACCTTACAATCCCAAGTACTCCGTAGTAGCTAAAAGCATCATCTCCTTCATTTGAACCATAATCATGGCCACCGTAATTACAAGTGCCTCCCATGTAACCTTTTTGTACAAATGTATATAAACGATTAGACCATGTAGTAAAATATAAAGACAATGCATTGGACTCTATACAAGCACGGTAAATCTTATTAGTGAGTTGGACTCACTATGTTGTAAGCATACAACTAATATTGAAGACAAATTAGGCCATGAATTATACTTAGGTACAACCCAAACAAGCTTATCACACGACCTACCCAATCGTGGTTCTCTTTTGCTTAAGTTTTGTTCATTATTATTCAAAACATTCTCGATGTTTCTTTGACTTTTAATTGTCAGCTCTTTTAAACATGTGAATTTAAGTACTTAATTGAATCTCAAAAGTAATCCTTTAATATAACTATCAAAAACTATTCTGGTATTGTTCACACAATTGAATTTCACCATTGTACTTCAATATTAGTCACAACTTAAAGTTTCATTGCTCTCTCACAAATACTTTCTCTAGTTTAATTTACTAGTAAAAAAAGAAAAAAAAGATTGATCTTGTAACCTTCATTATTTAGACGCTTGTTGGAAAAGGCAAGACTGTTGAATCTTGCAAGGTAGCCGTCTGAAATCTAAAGAACCATGATATATCTTCGAGAGAGGAAAATTACTTTTAATGACAGTACATGACACGCCTCGTCCTAGCATAGTAGTTTCCTGCTTTATTCACTCATCTACTATGTGACGTTATTTCTTTCATTGTTGTGTTGAAGTTTTTGTTGTAGGGGAAGGGGTGGAGGCAATGTCGGTAGTGGGGTAAAGAAGGATGAAAGAGAAACAAGGGAAAGAATTGAAAGAAATGTAAAGAAAATAAATCTGAAAAAAGATACTCAAGTGGATTGTAAGAAAAGCATAAGATATTATGTATCAAAATGAAAACTGTGTGGAAATTATAAGGCTAGCTTATCTGGTATAGATTCTGAGATGTATTGACCAATAAACTATAATGCAAATTCTACTTTGTTCACTTGACTTTAATTTGTATCAAAGTGACCATTAGATCGTCAATTTGTCCAATTAAGCCATTCTGTTAGCTTCCGTCAGCCCGAAATGCTTTAAGTGAATTAATCTAGGTGCAAGTTCATTACTCTCTTTTCTCTTCCTACATTTCCTTCTTCTTTCTTCTTTAAGCACCACCGTACCGCCACTGGCCAGTGCGCCCCATTTTTTCTCTATAAGTCCAACACCATCATCAATCACTATGAAGGCCACTATAAACCACCAAACACAACCACACCACTAACCCAACACTACCACTAACCACCAACCACCACCATGGCTTCACTACCAAACACTAAGCACAACAAGGTACCACCCCATAACCACAATCTCACATGCACAAACCCACCCACCCACTCACCCACACACCCACCCACCCATACACACTGATTGAATTCACTCCCTCCCTATACATAACACATACTATCAAACAAAAAATCAATCGCCGCATATAAACACATCATCACACACAAACAAACATACATAGTTAGTTGCATACACACACAACATACTCATACTAATTGATTGACTCACACACACACACACACACACACACACACTGATTAATTGAACTCATCCATACAAGCATGTGCGCACACAATGGGTAGGGTAGTGGCTTGGTCGTGGTGGTGATGGGTTGTAAGGCTTGGTCTTGGTGGGTGACGAGGTTTGGGTAGGGTGGCTGCTTGGTTTTGATATTAGAGGTAGGTGGCGAAGCTTGGGTGGGATGTGGTGGCTGAGTGGTAGTGCCAAATGGTAGGTGGCTAAGTGGGGGATGAAGGTAGAAGAATAAAAATAAAAAAGGAGAAAAAAAGAAGAAGTAAAAAAGTCAACCAAAAACCTAAAATAATACGAAAGTGACGGATTTGCCTCTGACTTTAGGAAATTGATAGGCCTGTAGATTCCTAGAGTGAACATAATGACCCAATTGGGCATAATTAAAGATTTCAATAGTCACTATTAGCCCTATGGTTAAAAAATCTAAGCTTACATCTTGTTTTGATGATAACTACATATTGATTATGTTCTAATGTGTGCTTTGAGTGGATTCTTAGTAAATATATACATACACACTCATGAATACGCATTTAAAAAGTTGGATATATGGATTAAAGCCAAAGAAGCTTAAATCTATAATGAACATGCTATAGAAGCTTCATCAAGTCTAGTGTCAAAGAGCAACAAAGAGTGCATAGGTTAAGTTACTTTCAATTATGGTTGAACTTTACAATATCTAACTAGAGTTGGTTTGATGCTTGGATTAATGACTATAGCAAAAAATAATGACCTAAGGATACCCTGTGCATTCCATGTGAGATCATAACCTTTCAAATAAGTGTATTGGTGCTTATTCAGATTTTCTCAAAAATATTTTTGGTGCTAATCATTTCATATTTTCATAAACCTTTTCTTTAACTTTCAATGCAAACAATGCCACATCATCCGATTTTTCTAGAGAAAGTTATGTCCAAAATAAGAAAAGGGGTTCCATAATGAATCCAATAAGCAGTAGGGTAATACAGTTGACGACATCCTAATCCGTCGACTACATTGGTGGAAATTCAGTTCCAAAGCCCAAAATCTAGTTTTGAGGAACCCAGTCGACTGCATTGGGAATAGTATCGACTGCAATAGCCGTTTTTGGACATTTGATGCATATAACGGCTATAATTTATATCCTTTCAATATAAGTGATTTAAGGTTTTATCATACAATATAAAAATCACATTTCAAGCCTCCATTCATTATGGAAACATTAAGGCTCATAGATTAAATTTTTCTCTCTTCATCTTCATGATTTTACATCATTAAAGAGAGAATCTTTGTGAGCAATTCTTTGATTGACAGTGAGTATTCTTCAGATCATCAATTCTCTCATCTCTCTATTGTACCAGAGTTTAATTTGTACTCATTTCCTTTCAAGATGGTTTTTTTTTTTGTAAACATTTGATCTTTGTAAGGGATTATGATTACGGCTTGGGTTTGTCAAGTTTTATGTAAGCTTTGTGGATTTTGGGCTTGTGTTTGGTGTAGAAATATCACCAAGTGTTGTAAGGGTTTTGATTTTGACATGGAAGAAGATTGTTGCTAGTGAATTTTAGTGCTCTTGAAGGGACTTCCTTAAAGAGGTGGATGTAGGCTTGAAGATAGTTCAAGCCGAACTATTTAAATCTCATTGTCAAATATCTCTAACTCAATCTCTTTACTTAAAGCTCTATAATTACTTGAGATTTTGTAGTTAGCATCTTCATTGATATCTTGCTTAGTTTGATTGAGATTCATGATTGTATTTAGTTTAAATTCTCCAAAATATTTAAAAGCCTTATTCACCCACCTCTAGGGTTGTTTTATTGGTTTCAGTCACTTTGACACAAATCGAAAGCTAGTGACTAAAGTGAAATTTGCCTTGTAATTCAGTGGTCAACAACGTATTTGACTTATCAGAGATATATTTTCGAGATCTTTAGTTCAAAATTAGTTTCTTATAGGTTCTTTACGCATGGTGTGCTAGCCTATCTTTGAACCACTTTGATAGGTAAACTAAGTGGGCCTTTCGACCTGCCTGAAATAGTGGACTTAGACAGTGTGCATAAACTGGCATGTGCAACCATGTTCAAGCTTTTTACTAGATTCACATGATTTTGACATTAAAAATTAAAAATATTATTGATACATCTTTAAGTAACAATAGTCTAATATGTAATGTCTATTTCCACATATCAAACCCTCATTTATCACAAATATCTTTTTATATAAATTATAGTCAATGCATTTTTTAACGACAAAGAGATTGTGAAAGTAGATGCTCCCTAAAGAAAAATAAGTGAATTCACCTCACACAATCTTTTTTATGTTTTCGAAAGCATGAAGTTAAAAACATGGCAAATTTCCTAGGTGTTGAATTTGCTTTCCTTGTGGAAAGATCTTCATCTTCATCTTGTTAACGATTCTCACTATTTTTTAATCAAACACAACACTATACTCCTTCCGTTCCACAAAATAGATTAATATTCACTTGTACAGAGTTTGGGGGGAAAGTCCAACTAAGTTGAATCTTTTAAAAAAAATGCCCTCACTTACAAATAATACTTTTACCTTTCACAGGGTGGGGGTGGGGGTTCAATTTTTCATATGTTAGCTAAGAGGGCAAAGTTGGAAGAATAAGAAAAATTAGTATCCCAAAATAAAAAGGGAGAAATTTATTTGGGTTAAAAAAAATTGATCAATTTTTTATTTTTGAGTTCTACAAGTGTCACTAAAAAACATATATAATGAAACTTAAAAGAGCTCAAATATCAGTTTTCAATGACATGATAAACATTCCTTAAATTTCAAACCTCTATTCCCTTTTTTTTTCCTTCTAAAGTCTCTTAATTTTTAAAATACAAATTATATACGTGTTGAACTATAATTGGCCAAAAAGTAAGCTCCAACCCCATGACCTCTAACTGTCCAACCCCTTGACATTCCTTCCCTCACTTGATAGTTAGCTACCACCTGCTTTTTTTAAATCTCATATGCTCATTAACTCTCATACAAAAAATCTCATCAGTTATCAAGGATTAACACCCATTGGTGAATTACTTGCATTTTTTGTCTCATCAAGAGTAAACAACTAGTAAAGAAACACTAACCAAAGCTCTAACTGCACGTGAAGCAAAGGCATAAAAATAGAGCTAAAAAACAAGGTGCAAAACCAAAAAACTTCCACTGCAAGGTAAGACTCTGAAACCATTACTTCTACTTCAAACATAAAATGTGCATTCGTAGCTGGTGTGAATCTCCTATGTTGGTGGTGTCAGTGACTGTCCATGGGTGTGAGTGTGAATGTGTGGTTGGGGTGGTGGGATAGGTGTGGAGTGGGTGTTTGTGTAATGGTGGAAAGTGCTAAAATGAGAGTTGGGTGAAAGAGAGGTGCGTGGTGGGTGGTGTAGGGGGCTGTGTTTTCTATGTGTGTCATGTCTGGGTGTTTTTATGTGTGGGTGCGTGCGTGGGTCGGTGAGTAGGTAAGTGGTGGCTTTGTGATGGAGTTGTGAGGTGGGTGGGCGGGCGCGTGTGTGGATGGGTGGGCGCGTGTGCGCGCGCGTGCTTGTATGTGCTGCGGGTGTGTTCGTGTGTATCACGTTAGAGCTGTGTGTGTGTGTGTGTGTGGGTAAGTGATGGATAACGTACGGGGTTGTGCGGTAGTTGAAGTGTTAGGCAGAACGAGGTGGGGTGGGTAGGGGTTGTGCTTTATGAGTGTCGCGTCTGGGTGTGCTCTGTGGGTGTTTGTGTGGGGGGGAAGGGGTGTGGGTATAGGAAAGGGGCTGTGTTTGTGTGGTAGGTGGGACAGAGGAACTTTATTTTGTGTGTGTGTGTATCGCGTCTGGGTGTTTGCATGTGTGTGTGTGTCTGTGTGGGTGTGAGCATGGCTATTGTGTGCATGTCTGTATATGTGTATGTGTGTCTGGTATGGGTGTGAGGTGCGGTGGGGAAGTGTGGTATGGGGTGGGGTTGGTGTAGGTGGTGGGTGGTGGGTGGGTTTTGTTATGCCCGTATTGCATTATCTCAATTATAAGTAAAACTAGTGTTTCTTAAGAGGTAGCATTATAAAATAATTATTGCCAATTTTGTAGAATTGATTGGGAGTAAAATAAAAGAAGCCTTTTCTGAAGTATATAGTTATCGTCACGTTTTTAATGGTGAAAATCTTTGGTAAAGAATTTATGGCTCTTAATTGATTCGTTTGATAACATATATTTGTACACTTTTTTATGCACATGTTCTTGGTTCGATTCCTCTTATAGTTTCTTTCATGATATTGGCCTCTCCACTTTATCTTCTCAAAAGATGAAATCACGCTACACTCAATCTCTAGACATGGAATATTCGGGACTGTCATAACGATGTACTCTTAATCTATGATGCAATTTGCCAAAAATAAGTGAGATCAAAATTTATTAAAATACAAATGAACACATTTTCAAGCAAAGGCACTAATTTGAAGTTTGTTTAAGTTTGCATTTTTTATGTTAATTTCTAAAAATTTGACACTATTTAGAATCTATAAATTACTGTGTTTTTTTTTTTGTATTTTTTTTTACAAGTAAAAGCCGATAGCTTTGGTCACGAAACAGGAAAAATTCAAAATCCTTGAGTCTAATCCTTCGTATATTCTTAGCAAACCATTCCATATCTTATTCCTTAACCAAAAAGATATGTGGCCACAGTAGGGGGCTAAGTGGAACAGAAGAAGAGCTAGCTCAACAGTTAGACTTTTTGTCTCCCCCGTTTTTCATTTTTGTTTTGGCTTTTTAATTATAGATTTTACCAAAAAATGAACTTATAATTAGAACAAAGAATAGAATCTAGAGAGATAAGTTTCATTTCCCTCTAACTTTCAAGCGAATAAAATGCCACCAGCATATGTAGCACGATGATCGGCGCGACTAAGAGAAGCACCATAACATGCTTTCGCTAGTGATTTTGTCGGGAAAGAATGGGAGATAAACACAAGGAATAAAGAATTATGGAAATTCCACATCCAGTAGGAACAATGTTACAATCTCATTGGGCTCCAGTAAGTTTTTGGATGTCAGAGATGTATGACCGAAGGTCTTAATGAATCCAGTATAGACTCCAATGTAGAAAATCTATTCCGAGAATATATAATGCAATTAGCACAGAGAATGGTGGCATTGGAACAAAAAAAATGGAAAATTGCATCTAACATTAAAAGAAGATTGTCTAGAGGCACGACCAAGATCTGTTGTCCAAGAATAGAAGGCACTAATGGAGGTAACCGTGCAAACAATTTGGGGCGCGTGAGATGGAAAGCGCAACTGAAGGTGGGGCGCGTGAAATTCACTGGCTAAGATAACAGCACACGTGGAACAATTGACAGGCAAAAATGGTAACATAGACTCTTCTTTTGAAATCACAAAGGAGGGAAAGGGTGAAAGTTTTCCACCAGTGTCCTCTGTCAATACAACAGGGCACGCAACACAGGACAAACAAAATTCAGAGAAATCTCAATTGAAACCTATGTATGTCTATGTAACAAATCCAAATGGGGATTTTGTGGCTGAAAATACCCTAGAATACATAGCTCCATAGAGTATAAATGGGCAATTGGGTGTGGAGTCTACCCTGGTAAATGTGGAAACTGAAGTCAAGGCGTGGCAAAATATTGTGATTGCCTATGTGATTGGAGCAAGACCCCAGGTTCATGTGATCAAGGGCTTTCTGGATCGAAATTTGAAGCAATATGGCAACTTCTCTATGGGCTTCCTTAAAAGTGGAGTATACTTGTTACGTTTTAACTCCTTTAATGGATATAATCAACTATAGGCAAAAGTCCATGGTTTTTTTTTATAGTAAGCCAGTTATTGTAAAACCTTGGAATGCAACTATGTCTATTGAGAAAGAAGGTTTACATGTTGTACCGGTATGGATCAAATTGCCATTTTTACCATTATAATTTTGGTCAAAATTGATGGATTGTAAGTGCAATTGGGAAATCCCTGTTCATGGATCATGTAACTCCTTTCAAAGAAAGGGTGAACTATGCAAGAATATTTGTAGAGCTCAATTGTGAAAGTGAATTACCTGATGTAATTCCATTAAAGGGACCAAGTGATAATGTTATATATCAAAGGGTGGAGTATGAATGGATATCAACTAGATGCTCCTTGTGCGAAGTCTTTGGACATCAGGAGGCATCATGTTTCAAAAAGCCTCAGAAACAATAGAAATGGGTGAAAAAAGTTGTAGTCCAACAAGAGAAAGAGATTTCTAAACCTAATGAACACATACTTGAAACTGATAATGGTACTGTTATAAGGCCTATTGACAAAAATGAGGCATCTCAAGGCCGGCATCAGATGACTACAAATAAAATTTCTCAAGCATTGTGAAGAAAATGAACAACCAGTGAGAATGGATAATGAAAATAGCTTTTGTGCTTTGGAGAATGTGGAAAATAGTGAGGGGAGTATGACCATCATGACAAAAGTGACTGATAGAACACAAAGAAAATACAGTAGTAAGGGGGACACAAGTAGAAAAAAAACTCCATGTTCAGATGATTATGATTTCAAGATGGAATAATAGGGGTTTCAGTGATCTCAAAAGACTTTTTTCAAGTAAAAAAAGATGTTAAAAAGACATGATGTTGGAATTGTTGGTCTATTGGAGACTAGAGTTAGGGTAAAGAGTATTATAAGTATTACCAAAAATTGGAATAAGGACCGGAGATTTGTCAATAATGTGAACAAGAAAGGAGTTTCCAGAATATGGATGGGCTGGGACAATAAACAGGTGCAGGTAACTTGTTCTAATGCATTTGCACAACATATCACTAGTGTAGTTAAGCAGGTAAACCATGATTAAGAGTTCTTCCTAAACTTTGTATATGGGAATAACAATGGAAATAAAAGAAGAGAATTATGGAAAAAAATTTGCAATAAGGCAAGCCATAGCTGGTGGTTGGTGACTTTAGTGTGGTAAGATTTGAAGTAAAGAAAACAAGGTGGTAATGCTTTAAATAGACAGAATGTTCTGGAATTTAATCAATGCTTATACAACAGTAAGCTAGAAGATTTATTAACCACAAATTATTCTTCACTTGGTGCAATAAGAGGGATGAAGACCTCATTATGTGTAGATTAGACATAGGTTTGTAGAATGTAGGTTGGTTAGATCAGTTCACTACCACTCAAGTGGAAGCTCATTCTCCAGGCATATCTGACCATTCTATGTTATTAATAATAAGGGTGGGACAAGAAATGCAACAAGGAAAGAAGCCTTTTAAGTTTTTTAACTTTAATTTTGGATGAAGCATAAAACCTTCAAGAAGCTACTGAAGTCAGTATGAGACGAACAGATGGAAGGCAATGCTTGTTATCAGTGAGTACAAAGTTAAGAAAATTAAATTCTATACTCAATAAGCTAAATAGGGAAAATCTTATAAAGAACTGGAGCTAAACTTCAATAACTATAAGATATCCAGAACATAATTTTAAAACAGTAGGATCACAGTTTGATTAGGCAAGAGAAAGAAGTGCATGCTCAATACTACCATCTTATACAAGCTGAGGAAGCTTTTTACTACCAAAAAGCCAGAATAAGAGGCCTGAAATTAGGGGATGAAAATACAACCTATTTCCATAAAAAGGTGCAAATACATAGATCACATAATAAAGTATTGTTCATCAATTCAGTAGATGTTGAATAAGTAACAGGGGCAAATGAAATCCATCAAGTGGCTATCAACTATTTCTCAAAAATTTTAGGAACTCTTGTGGCTTGGAATGAAATGACAAGTGACAGATTGAATTGTATCATAAAAAATACACTAGAAACTCAAGATCAACATATGTTGGAAGCATGCATAAGTAATCAGGAGGTATGAGATGGTTCTCCCTTAAACCAAATAAGGCCCCTGGGCCTAATGGTTATAGTGCAGAGTTCTTCCAGCATAATTGGGAGGTGGTTATGAAGTCACAGCCGCTGTCAAATAAATGCCCAACCAACATGTAGGTATCAAAGGGTTTAATAGCACTGCTTTCACTCTTATTCCCAAGATCCCTTGCGCTAGCACAATGAGGGACTTCAGGCCTATATCTTGCTGCAATGTTATGTATAAATGTGCTTCTAAAATATTATGCATAAGAATCAAGAATGTACTTCCCAATCTGATATTAAAAATGCAATATGCCTTTGTGGAGCATAGGAACATTGGAGATAACATTCTTCTTATGCAAGAAGTTATGAAGAATTACCATAAGGATGGGGGTATGCCTAGGTGTGTAATAAAAGTGGACCTTCAAAGGCATATGATTCAGTGGGCTGGGACTTTATGCAAGCAATTATGGAGTGTATGCAGTTTCCTATAAAGTTTGTGAAATGGATCATGCAATGTATCACAATTGCAAAATTCTCTTTCAATCTCAATAGAAATATAGAGGGATTTTTTGCAAGTGCTAAGGGGTTGGGACAAGGAGACCCTATATCTCCTTACCCTTCTCTGTTGGTAATGGAAGCATTCTCTGACATTATAGATGTCTATGCAGCTCAAGCTAATTTAAAATTTTATCCTAAGTATGAGGAGCCCTGATCAATCATCTTTGTTATGCTGATGACTTATTTTTGTTGGCCTCTGCAAATCCTGAGACCATGATGCTTGTTAAAGAAGCCCTTAAAGAATTTAAGCAGATGTCAGGCTTCTCTTCTGGCCTAACCTAAGCAAAAGCTCAGTTTATCTAGTTGGTATGACAGTGAAACTGCTACATAATTGATTGACATAATTGGAATAACTACCAGAACTCTGCATGTTACTTACCTTGGAGTTCCTCTTATATCCACCAAATTACAATATAGGGACTGCAGTGTATTTGTGGAAAAGCTGACCAAGAAAATATCTAGCTGGCCAACCAAATATTTGTCGTATGCTGGAAGGGTGCAGCTGGCTATATCTGTCTTAATAAGCATGCAAGTCTATTAGTGTAACATTTTATTCTACCAAAAAAGATTATCAAGCAAACTGAAAGTAAAATCATGGCTTTCATATGGCATGGCAAGGATGTAAGATGATATGGGGCTAAAATAGCTTGGGAAAAAATTTTGCTTATTAAAGAAAGAAGGTGGGTTGGGATTGAAAAGGCTTGAGGAGTGCAATAAAACTACAATTTGCAAGCATTTATGGGATCTAGCCTATACAAAAGGCTCCCTTTGGTTTAAATGGTGTCATATTTTTAATCAAAGTAGACACATATGGACTTTTAAACCTCCTGCTAATACGTCATGGACATGTTGTAACTTTCTGAGAGTCAGAGCTATATTTGCACAAATTTTCAAGTATCAGGTGGGTAATGAGAACATAGTTTTGTTGTGGAGGGATAGATGGTTACCTAATGATTCAGTGATGGAAGTATATGGACAAGGAATTGTGTATAACTCAAGCGTGAATCTTGATGCTAAAGTTCGTGAAATCATACATAATGAGACTTGGCAACTGCCATCTCTGAGATCCCAAGCTTTGGGAGATTTGCATTATGTTCTTACAGCATTGCCTAGACCTAACACCCGACCTAACACCCTGGTCCAAGATAAAGTGAATTGAGTCCTAGCAAACAGTCAAATCTGGTTGGGAAGGGATAAGGTCTAAAGCAACAATTGCACTTTGGTGGAAGCTCTTATGGTTCCCTGGGCATATACCAAGGTGTTCATTGATGCCTTGGCTATTATGCAACCAAGCTCATATCATGAAATATTTATCAGATGATATATGTGTTCTCTGTTGTGCACATCCTAAAAATGAGGATCATCTATTTTGGCAATGCTCTTTTGCTAAAGGACCATGGGAACTTGTTCTTAGCAAGCTACAAGTCATTATAACCTCAAATTCATGGAAGCACACGTTAGAGCATGCTTGCAAGTACTTCAGCGAGAAGAGCCTCAAAGCAAAGCTAGGCAAATTAGTACTGGCAGCTATATGCTATGGAGTGTGGCAAGAAATAAATACTAGAATATTTACAAATCAAGCTTCTTTAGTTCAAGTTGTATATATGTTTGTTATCCAGCAAGGGGTGAGGTATAGAACCTATATTTAGAAGAGAGTTCCTGCTAATGTCACTGATTTGGAACTTTGCTCAGTATGGGGAATTGATAAGCAGATCATGTTGGATCATCATGTAACTGAGGCAAGATAGTGAAGTGTGAGGAATGTATGTTTGTAATCCTATGAATAGATAGGATATCTATAAATGTTTTACTGCTAAATAATAATACATAACTGAGACCTTTTACCAAATTTTTTTCTATAGATTTTACCTTCGTTTGTTATGATTTGAACAAGTTTAAGTTCTTATCATTAATAGCTTTTTAAGGTTTAACAATTTAGCGTAGAATTACTTGATTCACGATTTTTTTTTATGTAACCTTTGCTAAGAAGCGTATGCCAAAAAAAACTCTTCTAACACATTTGGTTCATTAGATATACCAAATCTACAAAACTTTGTTTTTAAAAAAGGTAGCTTCGACATCAAAATGTGACGTTTATGTCTCTTTAACCCCCTCTTAGCTAGTTTTAAATAATTCGACTCAAATTAGCTTTCACGAAAGTCCCATGAAATCCCAAGAAGCCACCAGCAAAAAGCAGGAAGTTAGAAGCGTAAGACGAAGTGGATGACACGCTGCTAATAACGGCCGCCTAGTTGAAAGCCGGCACACAAACGCCTTCGCCGCTTGTCGCTGGAAACTCCCGCGTGCCACGTACACCCCCGCAGACATCAATTGTCGTGCCCTTGGGCTTGGGCGGCGCCCCTTGGCCCCACTAACCCCAGTCAACATCCCCTCGTTGACTGACTCCCACTCCAGCGCGCCCCCTTCCTTTCCCTCTTAATTAACACTCTCTCTCCCCTCTATATATATACAGCCCCCCCTTCTCCTACCTCTCACCTAACGCACTGAGTTACCACCAAGGCTCAACCTTCATATCAGAAAGAGTCTCTTTTCTTGGTTCTATGGCTGTGAAGGAGAAGGCCATCGGAGGCAAAGGAGCAAAAGATCAGAAGATTCATGGTGTTGTAAAGGAGGTACATTTCAGGGGAGTGAGGAAGAGGCCGTGGGGGCGCTATGCTGCAGAGATCCGAGATCCGGGCAAGAAGAGCCGTGTCTGGCTCGGCACCTTCGATACGGCCGAGGAGGCCGCCAGGGCCTACGACGCCGCCGCCCGCGATTTCCGCGGCGCGAAGGCCAAGACCAACTTCACCTACCTTCCCGGCGAGAACGTCGCGCCCTGCCACAACAACAACGATAAAAACGTCCAGAGCTCCAGCCAGAGCAGCACGGTGGAGTCGTCCAGCCGCGAATGCGCACCTCACACGCCGCTGGAGCTGGACCTCACGCGCCGGCTTGGAGGCCTGGAACGTGGTCTCGGGGTTGGGACGGTTGTTGGGTACCAGTTTTATCCCCACCAGCAGGCGCAGGCGGTGGCGGTGATCCCCCACGCCCATCCGGCCATGTACTATGAGGCGCTTGTACGGTCTGGGATGGTTGGCCGGGGACTGCCTCAATACGGGTTTTATCCACCGGTGGCTCCTCAGTTTATCAATGGCGGGCTCTGCAACCGGGCAATGAGCGACACGGACTCGTCCTCTGTAGTTGATGGTATACAGGAGGGAGCTAGTCATACGAAGCGATTGATTGATCTTGACCTTAACCTTCCTCCGCCTGCTGAAGCTTGAAGGAGAGACAGAGAGGGAAACAGCTCTTTACTGACGGTTGATATATGTAGATGCACTCTGTGTGTAGTTTGCTAAGAAAAGCTTTTTTGTTTCAGAATTTTGCAACTGCGAGGAGGACTAAAATTCCCAGGTTGTTGTTAAAAGTTCAACTGCTGTAACATCTTAGCACTGAACTGCCCCATTTGGTTTATCTTAGAAGCTAGCTAGTATTCTTCAGCCATAAATGTATGCGAGAGTACTTGTATAGCATTGGTAATGTCTTCAACAACCTCACCGAGGTAGTACTGAGAAGAAGATCCATTGTTGATATGTGATATGATCCAAAATCTGCACTAGAAATGATACAAGAACGTGGACACTCGTCTGATCCCAATTAAAAGATACTTCATACTTTTTTTTTATGGTTGAAAGAAATTAATCAAAGATTATGTAAGTGTTTCTTATTTGTATTCTTTTCATATTTTGTTTTGTTTTCTCTCTTCAAATTTTATCATCCACTAACTAATTCTCTCTCTTAAACCACTTTATTTTCTCCTTCTCTCCCTTTCCCTTTTGAAGGTATAGAATGAAAAATGACTTGTACTCTTAGTATGAGTGTCAAATGACGTAATTTTTTTAAGACGAAAGAAGTATACTTTCAAAGCATTAGTTTCATATTTGTTATTCTATATTTTCTTCGGTCTTTTATCTATATTATCTTTGCTCGCAAAAGCATTTATCGTTGTTACACCCGTTCACCTACATTACATAACTTTGAAGGCTAAAAGCATTGTAAATCTTGTAAGAGCATTTAATTATTAGTTATTATCTTTTTGACTTGTGAGTTACATATTACCACATCCCTTGATGTACACTAAAACTTATTTTGAACGGGCCAATCACGAATAAATCAAATTGAATGGTGATAAATTTAATTTATTTCGGTGTCTAAAGTCTGAATTAATCCGTTCTAATAACATGCGAAAACAATCAATTCAAAATAATTAATACGAAAAATGAGCTTCACATGATTATAAACCTTTGGAAACCATCTTGGGGTCGTGGTTTATTTTTAAGGTTTCTATTTACGCCTCAACCAATCATTGAAAATAAAGTCATAGGAAAAGGAGGGGAACGGGGTGCGGTTACCGTCAACTTCCACCGGCGGCGAAGACAGACACGGCGGTCACGAGACTTGAAGGGCCTCTGCGTGGGCCCGCGTTTTTTAGGTTTAGCTACCAAATCCCGCGTTTGACGTGATCCATGCGATGCTGGTTGGTGTACGAGGGCGACACGTGTACTCTCTTTGCCGTCCAAATTTAAGAGGCGGGGGCCGACAGGTGCGGGACCCGCAGGGACCTTTGCCAGCCGTCGTGCAGTCGGGGCCGCTTTGAATGGAGTCCCCATGCTTTCGTCGGCGCGGAATATGTAGAGTAGATAGCGCTTCACCTCACCTTACACGCGCTTGTTTCGATGCCTTTTCTGATGTGATTCTTAATACTATATATATGAGTGGGGTTGCTTTTAATACTGTATGATGATTTAAAGTTTTAATCATCATTTGATAAATCAGGGTGGAACTGATCTCTCGTAATTTCAATCGTATTTATTCGTGCTTTTATATTTTCGTTATAAAGTTGAAGTAATGTTAAATCTGTATTTTAAAATATGGCTCTAGTATAGTTTAAGTTTCAAATATTTAAAAAAATTCTAAATCAGGACATAAAGACTTATTTTTGAACCAACTGAATCCGAAAGCTAACAAAAACTACAAGTTGTCCAGAAATCCAGAGATATATGACTATCTTTATGAAAAAGTATCATAAAACAAATCTATTGTGACCTATCTTTTCTTAGTTGGTTGGCACGCGCGCGCACACATACACAGAGAATATTTCATATAACTTGATCCCATAATTATGACATTTATAATCTTACAATAGTATATGCATAAAAACAATAGCGTTTCGAATTCACCGAAATCGAAGGTAGTCATAAATTACCTGAGCTTTATTCCGAGAAGAAAAAACCACTCTTCACTATTATTTTCTTTTCTTGATGATAGAATAGAGTTGTGTATTTTTCTATAAGTTTAAGAGGCAAAAGAGTAGCAAAATATGAACAAATTTTGGCTCCTACCCGGGTTGTAGGAATTTTCTTCCAACCCTGTGTATAGTGACAATTAATAGTCATTAAATATTTTTAGTGACTTTTTTTAACACTTTCAGCGATAATTATTAGCAGCAATTTTTTAGTGTCACTAAATAAAAGTCACTAGAAACATATAGAGACGATTGATTGTCGCTATATAGGAGGTAGGAGAAAATTTCCTCCAACCAGGATAGCAGCAAAATTTTTTCCACAAAAAATTATGGTGTCCGACCTTCCATGAAAAAGAAAATTTTATTTAGATAGAGTAGTGAGATTAACTGTATACTTGCCAAATCTTAGCTGTCCATCAAAGTTAAGAGAATGGGGTCTATAAGCCTCTTATACACCATAAATAATTAGTGTATTTGATGATAAAATTAAATAGGCCCAGAATGTGATTTACTAATTTTAATTAATAATTGATACCAAGGAAAGTGGTTCGCAATCAACGTGGAGGTACCACAAGGAATGCAGTTCGAGTCAGATTCCAAGTATGCTGATGTGGGACACGACAAGGGTGGAGTAAGGGCAGAGACCAAGGGCTTCCCAGACAGAGCCTGAGGGTGACAGTGTTGCGAGGGCGACAGCGCACGGTGAATATATGACGACAGTCACGATCCGATACTTAGGTCTAGAGTCAAGGTCCTATATGTTTCTCTCTCTAAAATTTTAGAGAGAGAAAGTAAAAGAGAGGTGAATTCTGAGAATATAAAATTTGAAGAAGTCCTTCCAAATGAAATCTTAAGACCCCTATTTATAAAGGTTAAGATGATGATGTCATCACGCTACGCGTGGAGCTCTCTGAGAGTGACACGTCATCGAGGGGTCTAGAGGTGTCAGTGCTCCACGAATTATCGGATCGCATATTCACCCGGCCTGCTCCTTATAACATCGGTCTGTTTGTCTGGAAAGACTGGCTCCTATAGCATCAGTGTGGCTAGAGAACCCCCTTGATCTAACCACCAATCCAAGCCTTTACAGAGTCCCACAGGCCTGGCAGCGCTGGGAAAGATCCGACTCCCAGTTGCCAGTAGACTAGGCGCGATACCCTCCGAAGACCTGCTCCCGTCTCGGAGTGACACGGTGGTCATAGTCCCTGGGGATGCCGACGTGAGTTCCCAGTACTGGAGCACGTAGGCCAGTCACGCAGGCACCCTGGCGAAGATATTGTCCCGGAGGAGTCGCCTATCCCGCGATGAGTCCTTGTGCCGGAGCACTCGAAGCGTTTCAAGGCAGCATTCTGGAGAAGCCGTCTACCTGAGGGGCTGAGGTAGCATCCCAAAGGAGCCGTCTACCTGGCAAAAGGGGAGTTGAAAAGACGGAGATAGTGTCTTAGAGAGCGAGCCTATCTCACGGATGAGTCCTTGTGCCGGAGCACTTGGAGCACATTGAGGTAGCATTCTGGAGGCACAGTCCACCTGAGGGGCCGAGGTAACATCCCAGAGGATCCATCTACCTGACGGAAGGGGAGTTAAAAAGCTCTTTGGCAGAGATAGTTTCTTAGAAAGTGAGTCTATCCCCCGGGTGAGTACTTATGTCGGAGCAATCAGAGAGCATCAAGGTAGCATCCTGGAGGAGCTGTCTACCTGAAGGGCCAAGGTAGCATCCCAGAGAAACCGTCTACCTGGCAGAAGGGGAGTTGAAAAGCTCCCTGGCAGAGTTAATGTCTCGGAGAAGTCGCCTATCCCTGCGGGTGAGTCCTTATGCCGGAGCGCGTTTACTTGGCGGAAGGGGAGTTGAAAAGCTCCCTGATAGACATAGCATCCTGGAAAAGTCGCCTATCCCCACGGGATGCTGCATATTCCAGAGAGTGGGTCGAAGCATGTTCCACATCCATGGCGGGGGAGCATTGTGTGGTGAATGAGAGTGGTGCCCGGGGGCATGTAACATGATTGTGGTGCACGGGCGCGGTGCCAACGACATGAGACAATGAGGATGGCGCAGGGGGCACAACATTGTGACAGAGAGCCTAGGGGCACGGCTGTATTAGCGACGCGGTACATGGGTGCAACGGAGTGTGTATGTTGCCGAGGGCACGTAATGTGACAGAGAGCTAGGGGGTGTGGTTGTATCAGCAGCGCATAGGCATTACAGAGTGTGTATAGTGCCAGGGCATGGTAGTGTGACAGAGAGCCAAGGGGCAATGCTGTATCAGTGGCGCGGCGCATGGGCGCGACAGAGTGAGTGAGCTGCAAGGGGCACGATAGTGTGACAGAAAGCCTGGGGGCATGGCTATATCAGCGGCATGGCAGATAGGCACAGCGGAGTGGGTGAGGTACCAGGGGGCACGATAATGTGACAGAGAGCCTGGGGGGCACGACTGTATCAGCGGTATGGCGCATGGGCCCAGTAGAGTATGTATAATGATGGCGCGCAAGGCGATGGGGGTCGCAGAGAAGGTGTCCCAGAGCGGGCAACGGGCGTGGGCAACGGTCGCCGCGGAGACGATGTGCGGGCAATGGGCGACTGGGGTCCCGGAGATGGTGCCATGGCGACTGAGGTTGAAGAGATGGTGCGCTGGTGACGGGCGTCATGGAGATTGCTCACGGGCGACCGGTATCGCGGACGATGCATGGTCCGTTGAAGAGAAGTGAAGGGATAGGGTCGACCCCTTGAAGGGGAAGGTGGCCGACCCTTTAAGAGGGAAGGCACACCAAGGTTGTTTCACGAGCAATTCACGTAACTTGAGTATGTGTCGCTTTGACCAGCTTGGGAGCATTAAAAAATTAATCATTGAATGTGCCGACGTGTCATGAAAATTGGGACCCCTAGTGGGCCCAGTGTTATTAAAGGCGCAGGCGCACCTAAGGCGCAAAAGGTCCGTGGAGCCTAGGCGCAAGGCCCAGGCGCGCGCCTTTTCGTAGCAAGGAGCAATATTAAAATATATAAAAATAAATAAACAAAAGTGCATTAAATAAATAAAATTAAGTAAAAAAATTTAGAACATGACAATTAACAAACTTCTAAATGTTAGAGAAAGTTTTAAATATCAACATCCTAATTTAACAAGCTTCCAACATTAAAAATAAATTCTGCTCTTAAAAACAAGATCGATCTCAATGGGAATGGGCATAATAGAGGGACTAAAAATTCAGATATTTTCTCAAGACTGAGCTTTGCCCTATGAACAATGTAAAGTGAAGCTAACAAATCAGTTAGGCCTCCTAATTTAGCCATGTGTGCTCTGTCTTCAACAACTTTCACAGAAAGGTTAACGTAATTGGTGAGCAATTATAATCCAGGACCCCAACATAAATATGAACAATTAGTAAAGTATATTTCAGCATTAAATTGTCTCAAGCGTAAGTAGGACTCCCCGCTAATGGTAATGTCGGTTCAATGAAGTCTTAATCACATCTTGTTTTTGGCCTCATCCGAACAAATTTGTGGATGTAATTTTGGCATTTGGCCAACTTGTGGCAATTATCTTCTTGTTGTGAATAGAGTGTAGGCTAAAGTCAAAGAATTTGACAGATGAAACTAAACATGGCAAAAAATCAACTTAAGAGTGACAAACGCAAACCAGCCACAACACTGAGGAGCAATAATGACGGATAATCTCTGTGTGGTTAGTTTCAGCCGCAGCACTGAGCAGCCCTGCTTCAATTGAACAGCGGAGTAGAACGCAAAGAGGACCAACAATGGCAGCGACCGGAGCAGCGGAAGCGACCAGAGTAGTAGCAGCGAACGGAGCAGGCTGGCAGAGATGGAAGATGCGACGACCGGAGCAAAGGATGGCACAAGAGTGGCGAGGTGATTGTGAAAGAATGAGAGCTTCGGTTGTCAATTGGAAAACTAATTTGGGGATTTTTGTACTTAGGTTTTATATTTTAGTTTTAAAAAAAATGTTTTGACTTGGTAAAGACAAAAAGGGTAAAAATACTAAAGGAGAAATCAACGGTCAATGTGAAGACACGAAGCCAAATTGAACTGTTACACATTTTGTGCCTAGCTTTGTGCCTCTTGCCCCGCTATGCGCTTAGCTCCTGGGTGCATAAGGAGCGTGCCTTATAGTAGGCGTTGCGCCTAGGCCTAGGCGAGGCGCGCTATGTGCGCCTTGTGCCTAGGCTCGCCTTTTATAACACTGAGTGGGCCAATAGGTGTAGCCAAGATAGGTTGTGAACATAAGCCCCTGTGTGTCGTGTGCGCGGAAGGGCAGCCCGAGCGGGCGCCGCACGTATAAACACATAGTAAGATTTTGGATGTTGTCTGGCTGGAGATTCGCTGGCATCATCTTTGAATGATGAGAGTGAAATGTAAGTGGCTTGAGCCAACTCACGCATTACCTACTGAAACCTTAGAATGCTTGGGCATTGACATGGGGGCACGATGATAGGGCGCTGGGGCACGGTTGCGGTTGTCAGCATACGAACGCAGGTGACGAGGATGAATGTCGAGGTGAAGAGTAGGTGGCTCGAGACACCTGGTGCACCACCTACTAAAGCCTGGATATGTCGGCACAACGACAGGCACAGGGGCGTGGTTGGGCATCGCGATGATGGGGTGGTCGACATGCATTGTGAAAATAGTGTACGGGTGACGGGGGGTCACGGAGATGGTGCTCATGTGATGGCTGTTGCGGCGACAGGGTAATGGAGTCAACGCATAGGCGAAAGGCATCGCAGAGTCGGTGCACGGGCCCGGGGCAACGGGCGTTGTGGCGACGGTGCACAAGTTGTCGGCCGATGGTAATGAAGGGGGTCGGCTAAGAGGGTGGTCGCTGACCTTGGTGAGCGATCGTGTGATGAAGGTGGGAGGTCGAAGGGTTGGTTCAGCCTTGGTTGTGTTGTGGGCCAAATTTAGGAAAAAAAGAAAGGGTCGCAAGTGATGGAGATGGCCGAAGGTGAAGGTGGGTCGGCTTTGGGGTCTGCCCAAGGGAGAGGGGGTTTTCGGATAGGTGGTCGACGAGGTTGGGTCATCGGCCTTGGGCTTTTTTTGGAGGAAGGTAGAAGAATAAAGTGGAAAGGCTCGACGGTGGTGGGGCTACGCCGCCGGCAGAGGGGTCAGGGGGGTCGGCGGGGATGGGAGGGGGTCTGTGGAATGAGGGGGTCGGCGGGGTGGTGAGAAAAGAAAAAAAGGAAAAAATGGGAGGGGGTAGGGTCGTCGGAGGCTGCGTGGCCTGCCGAGGAGGGGGTCAGCAGGGGTGGGGGGGTCGAGGGGATGGGGTGTTAGGGAGGGGACTATCGACGATGGGAGGCGCGATAAGGAGCCTGAAAGGGGCGGCTCCAAGTGTGCGGCGCATGGAGAAGAAAGAGATGGATTAGGGTTTGAAAAAATTAGTGTTACATGGGATGGGTGGGTTGCGGATAAACGGGGTGGGCGGGTTAATCCACTGGGAGCTGATGGAAGAGAGGGGAAATAAGCCACGGCAGGCGCGGGTCGGGCCAACGCGGGTGGGTTCTGCCCATCTGGTTTATTTTTAAAATCGAATTTGAATTTTTTTCTTGCCCAAGGAGGGAGGCCCCCAAGAAGTTCTCAATGTGTATATAAAGAGAATGAGAGGTGTGAAAAAATTTTGATGAAGAAAGATTTGTAAGTGAAAGAGAGAGAATGAGGGGGGGTTGGGGGGAGATGAAAATTTTCATTGAAAGTTTTTCTAAATGTTGGAGAGAGCACTGGAGGGTGAAAATTTTTATGAATTTTTTTTAAAGTATAGAACGAGGATGAGGGGTGATGACCTAACCCCAAGTAGGCAGGGTGAGAGGGAGGAGGGCAGGGGGTTGAAAATATTTTCAAAAATTTTCTAAGTGTTGAGAAAAAATCTCAAGTGTTGGAAGGAGCATAGAATAGAAGGGGGTGAAAAATTTTGAAAATTTTTCTATGTTGAAAAGAGCATAGGAGGGATTGGGGATGGAAAATTTTTTAAAAATTTTCTATGTCCTAGAAAAGGTAGAGTGGTGGTCGGGCAAGTAGAGGTGTCAATGGGCCGGCCCAGCGGGCCTGAAAAGGGCCAGGGCCAAACCGGGCTTCGAGCCTTACAAACCTGGCCGGGCCCGAGCCAGGCCCAATGTGAGGATATCCTGGCCTGGTCCAAGCTCAAGCCCTAGGCCCTAACTTTAGGGCCGGGCTTGGGCCAGGCCCAGGCTTGAATAATTTTTTTTTAAAATTTTTTATGTTATGAAAAAATTTAAATTTAAGATAAATTTTTTCATAGGCCCTTTCTCCTTTTATCTGAGCTTAAGATTGGTTGCTATATATATATATATATATAGGATTAATTTGAAATAAGCTTGTAAATAAGCTTATTACAAAAGAAAGTGAATTAAATTTCAAATCCAATTTTGAATTTCAAATCCAAATCCAAATCCTAAAAGAATTGGTTTCAAACAGACCGTAACTTATGCGATTTAGAACAAAAAAAAGATTTAACTAATGATTTAAATAGGGATGGAGGCTTTATTTTTGAATTAATTTTACAGGAATAACGAGGGTTATATTCGTCAGCCAAATGTAACCTAAAAACTAATAGTAACCTAATCATTTTAAAACTTAACCTAATCAGTATACCAATGTAGTAGAACTTAATTTTGATTTTTGTATCATTAAAATCACTTTCTAATATGGACATAAAATTTAGATATCAAAAAAATAAAAAATCATATTATATTTAGAAGAAAAAATGATGTTGCAATTGAAATACAAACAGCTCATGAGGACTTAACACAAAAAAATGATCTAAGAAGTGATTTAGTTAGCTTCGAACGATAATGAGGATTATATTCGTAAGCCTTATGTAATTTCAAAAAATGCTTTCAGTCATTATAAACTCATTCTAGAAGATAAACCAATTTATTATGACTTATTTTTTTAATATTGTTTTCTTAAAACCACTCCTCAATGGAAATATCAAGTTAAAAAACAAAAAAATTGAAAATTAGGGCCGGGCCAAAATCCAGGCCAGATCTGGGCCCAATACGGGCTTGTTCAAGGCCGGGCCAAACTCGGGCTTTTTCAGGGCTGGGCAGGGCTTTTTCCTCTAATTTTTAGGCCTGGCCCTTGGCCCTATGGACCAGGGCTGCACTGTTCATCCTTTAGGGCCTGGCCAGCCTGGGCCATTTGACACCTCTACAGGCAAGGAAGTCGTGGGGGGGGGGGTGGTGACCCAACTGTGAAAAATGACGAATTTTGTCCAAGTGTTGAAAGAAAAAAATGGATATGGGGTGGTGATGTGATCGCGACTACGAGGAGTTGAGATGAGACGAAGGGGTGACTTAGGATGACAGGCTGGCATGGACGACCGGCTGAGTCACAGAGGCGACAGGTGGGGTGGCTCGAGCCACCTCGAGCACCGCCTGCTAAGTCGCTGGGAATGTGAGGCAGAGGGGAGGGAGGGAACCTGGCCTGCTTGAGGTAGGGAACGAGTGAAGCCCCCAAGGGAGTAGGTGATGACGTCAAGGGTTATGTCAGTAGGCTTGTGCAAGAGTAATTGTGACTTGAAAATTTTTGAAGTCTGGAAGATATAATGTCATTGATAACAAAAGGGAGGCAACATGCCTTGGTAAAAGGGGAGTGAGCACATTAAAACTTGCAAAATGAAGGAACGAAATTACAAGTGTAGAAAATGCACTAGGTCAGGCTAGGGCTTGGGCGGGTGGGGCACAGGTCACACACTTAGAGTTTGAGTTTGCCGGATGCAATCTTGTCAGCAAAGGTGAACTTGAGGCCCCTGCACCACTTAAGGCTGTGCCTGAATTTTTTATGATAAGGACATTAGTTGGGGTGAGCTAGGTCTTCCAGGGTAAGTTCTTTGGCATCGGGCAAGGTTATGGAGTCATCGTTGATCCAGGTCTCGAGGAGAGCTCTGACTGTCTTCAAGTCGCATGGGTATTCTGGGGCAGGCGTCACTGGCTGCTTGGGATTGGCACTTGCGGCTGTTGTTGTCGTCACTGGCTGCTTCCGCCGTTGAGGCTAAGGGTAATAGGTGCGTCGTGCAGCTTCCTTGAGATGTCCCTAAGATCGAAGCTGGAGGTTTTCAAGGTAAACCCTATATGTGTCTTTCATGTTCTTGATGCAAATGGGTACAAGGGTCTCATCCTTGCTGAAGTCAATGCATTCTAAGCACTCGTGATAAAATTGTGTTACATAGGCATTGAGGTCTTCACCGGGATTCTGGTAGATTTCGGCAATGTCAACGATGGTCACACGCTTTGTTTCATAATGAAACTTGTTAAGGAAGAGTTGGACCATGTCAGACCAGGAGTGGATACTACCGTCGAGGATCTGGTGGTACCAAGAGTAGGTGAGGCCAGTTAGGGATTTGTGAAATTCTCGAAGCTTCAAAGTGACATCCTCTCCGCAGTGCTCCAAGGAGCCAGCAAAACGGGCTAGGTGGTCGCGCACGTTGCCCTTTTTGCTGTTAAATAGTGTGAAGCCTGATTGCTTGTACTTGATAGGGTAGGGCTTGGTATCGAGGCTGCCGGAGTAGGGAGCATGGCCTGACAGCTTAGAGGAAGAGTGTGGTAAGGATGATTGCTCGAGATGGCGGAGGATGGCGTCAAGGTCATGCTTGGTGACATATGAAGCATGTGAGGGTTTATGCCCTGTCAGGATAATCCTAGTAGCAGAGCCCCCAGATGGGGCGACCTGAGGCATTGTGGGAATGACAACGGTAGAGAATGGTTGGTGTTGGGGAATAGCTTCTTGGGGTGTGGTTTGCACAGGGGTAGTGCCAGCAGCAGAAGGTTGGCCGTCAGGGAGCGTTGACTAAAGCAAGTCAGGTGCACGACCGGTGTTCAGGTGTCGGCCGGCCATGTAAGGGTTAGGTTCTATCTCAATTGAGTCGTGCACTCTGAAGTACTCCAACCAAGGGTGAGTCGTACTGCTGCAGGCTGAGGCACCGCGGGCTAAGGTGCCGTGAGTCCTACTGCCGAGGGCCCAGAAGACCAAGGCACCGGTAGTCGTGACACTGGGGCCTGGGCAGTGTCCATAACTAGCCCAGGCCCTGAAGGCTGGATCTGAGTAGGATCGGCCAATCCCAGAGCTTGGGATGACACGGGGTAAGCAGCAGGCACAGGGTGAGGAGCTCTAACGCCTTGAAGAGTCAGTGACTGTGAAGTCAAGACTTGGATTGATTTTTGTATTTCTAAGATGACAGCCATGAGAGAAGATTGAGAGTCTTAGAGTTCGCTGATGGTAGGAGTAAGGTGTTGGATTGTGGCGTTGATAATTACGGCCACATTGGGTGCATCCATCTCGGAGAGAGGCTGGAGTTAGTTGTGGCTGGTCTCTTCTTGGTCCTCGGGGTGATGTTTCTCTTGGATGGCTGGGTTGAGACTTTGGCTGGTAGTCCTGCTATCCCTGCATTGCTGAGGCATGGTTGCTTGGGTGTGTTAGGCAAGGGATGAACTGCACTGCGATGCTCACCTCCCCAACGGAGTTGCCAAAATAATGTTAAGGAAAGTGGGTTCGCAGTCGACGTGGAGGTGCCACAAGGAATGCAGTCCGAGTCAGGTGCCAAGTATGCTGATGTAGGACACAGCAAGGGTGGAGCAAAGGTAGAGACCAAGGGCTTCCCAGACAGAGCCTGAGGGTGGCAATGCTGTGAGGGCGACGACGAACGGTGAATATACGACGATAGTCACGGTCTGATGCACGGTCTGATGCTTAGGTCCAGAGTCGAGGTCCTGTATGTTTCTCTCTAGAATTCTAGAGAGAGAAAGTGAAAGTCAAAGTGATTCTAAGAATCTAAAAATCTGAAGAAGTCCTTCCAAATGAAATCTCAAGACCCCTGTTTATAGAGGTTGAGATGATTATGTCATCACACAACACGTGGCATTCCCCGAGAGTGACATGTCACCGAGGGGTCCAGAGGTTTCGGTGCTCCACAGACTGTCGGATCTCATATTCACCTGGCCTGCTCCTCACAGGGTCACTATGTTTGTCTAAAAAGACTGGCTCCCATAGCGTCAGTGTGGCTAGAGAACCCCTTGATCTAGCCACCAATCTAAGCCCTTGTAGAGTCCCACAGGCTTGGCAGCGGTGGGAAGACCCGACGCCTCTAAGCCCTTGCGACACCCAGCGACGGGTGTCACGGACGATGCATGGTCCATTGAAGAGAAATGAAAGGATGGGGTCGACCCCTTGAAGGGGAAGGTGGCTGACTCCCTAAGGGGGAAGGCACACCAATTGTTTCACGAACGATTCACGTGACTTGAGTATGTGTTGTTTTGACCGGCTTGTGAGCGTTGAAAAATTAATCGTTGAATGTACCGACGTGTCATGATTGGGACCCGTAGTGGGCCTATAGATGTAGTCAAGATAGGTTGGGAACAATAATTAATGTCGAAGTCAAATAAATAGTCAACATTAGTATGACCTGTTAGGACACCTAACTGGATTGGACCGATTGAGTCCAACATTATCCCACTTGACCAAGGGTTATACTTAGGTTAACCTCAAAAGTTTTGACATAGCGAAAGTGAAAAAAAATCTCGTTAGTTAGGCCAAATTTAACAAAATATTAAAAATCGAATCAAAGATAATCTCTGTGTCTCTTAATGCCACGAAACCGTTCTCCAGTTACAATCTTAGATTTTTTGCTAAAGATGACCTTCAAATAGCTTAATAGACATGAACTACATCGTTGCATATAAATAACAATATAAACGAGTTCATGCGATCTTTTATTTCAAAATACTTCAAATGTACACTTTAACGAGAAGTAACAAACCATAACCATAATATCCAGAATACAAACATAAAGTGAGCATGTAAATAAATGTCTTAAATCAAAAGACCATCATCTATAAAAAAAGCTATCAACCAAGCCCATGCTAGCAACATGTTCTCAAAGAGATTGGGTGGTAAGACTTTTCATCATGGGACCGATAATATAGATGTCGTGCTGCTATGCTGAATAGACATTATTTAATTCTGAATTCTTTCCCTCACAACAAGGAATTTAATCAATAATCTCAAGGGTGTCTACACCCCCTACATAATCTGAATCAAACTGAAGAATAACCTAAAAGTTATATTGATAAGCATGAAATCCTTGGTACGCTGTAAGTAGCGCATGACTTTTTCTTGGCTGCTTTGCGATGACCCATGCCTGGGTTTATTCGATAACGTCCAAGCATGCTAACAATAAATGCTATATCTAAACGAGTATAGACTTGAGCATACATGAGATTTCTTACTGCTGAGTCATAGGGTATACACTCTATTTCGTCTAGCTCCAGTTGGTTCCTAAGATATTATAACCAACTGAATTTGTCACTATTAACAACAGGGACAGCGGTGGGAGCACAGTTATGCATGTTGAACCTTTTGAGAATCTTATCAATATAAGCTTTTTGGGACAAGCCTAATATTCCATGAGACCTATTCCAGTGAATTCCAACGCCTATAACGGAAGAGGCATCTCCAAGACCTTTCATATCAAAAATTCTAAAAAGAAACATTTAGATCTCATGCAACATATGCATATCATTACTAGCAAATAAGATAGTCATCTACATACGAAACTAGAATGATAAACTTAATCCACTAATCTTTAGGTGTCTACATTGGTCAACTGCATTTTCTTAAAGCCAAATTTATTAATCACATCATGGAACTTAAGATACCATTGTCTAGTGACTTAGTTTAATCGATATATCGATTTCTTCAATTGACATTTCAAGTGTTCCTTGCCTTTAGATATAAGCCTTATGGTTGTATCATTTAGACATTTTCATGCAAGTCACTATTAAGAAATACAATCTTTACATCCATTGGATGCAACTTTAAATCGTAATAAGCTACTAAAGCCATGAACATTCAAAATGAATCATTTTACAGAAACTCTATTTTATTATATTCTATCCCCTCCCTTTGAATGAAATGTTTACTGAAGAGTGCAACCTTGTATTTTTTGACATTACCTTTAGGATCTAGCTTAGTTTTATGGACCCATTTACGGCCTACAGCTTTGGTCCCTTCAGGCAAGTTAACAAGGTCCTAAACTTCATTTATTTTCATTGACTCTAACTCATCTTTCATGGCTTTATGCCATTAAGTGGAATGATCGCTCATAATAGCTTTTTCAAAGAATGTAGGATCATTTCCTATGTCTAGATTATAGTCAGCCTCATCTAGATACACAATATAGTCATCAAAGATAATCGTCCCATTCTTTCTCTTTCTCTCTCCCTAACCTTTAAAGATGTTGTTCGTTAGCAAGAAGGGGAGTAGGATCCATAATAAGGGGCGCATCATTAGGTACTATCTCAGGTGCATCAGTATCCTCCATATGAGATATTGGTACACCAACCTTTTGGATAATAGGAATAGAAACATGATCTTAAATTTCGTCAAGGTGTATTATTCTTAATATACTACTCCCATTATGCTCAGCATCTTCAAAAAATATTGCATGTCTAGTTTCAACAATTCTAGTGTTATGTGATGGACAGTAAAATCTGATACTCTTATACCTTTTAGGGTAACCTATAAAATGACAACTTATGGTCTTAGGATCGAGCTTCTTAGTATGTACATTGCAAACTTTAGGTTCGGCTTATTAGCCCCACACATGAAGAATAGGCATATTGGGAACCCTGTTGAGAATTTAAAAGTTGTTTTAGGCATAGGCTTATTGGGAACCCTGTTAAGAATATGCACAACTGTTTTAAGTGCTTCAACCCACAAAATGTGGATACGATTCTGCCTTTCAGCTAAACTATTCTGCTGGGGTGTGACCGACACAGTATATTGAGTAACGGTGTCACGTTCTTCCAAAAACAAGGCAAAATGACTAGGATTACAACCCATTTTAGAGAATTTTTTCATAATATTCTCCTCATCTGTCAGATCTTACAAGTTAAGTCTTTAGGTTGAGTTTGATTTTTAACTTCAACTATGTAAGTCTTAAACATGGAAAGTGATTCAGATTTTTTATGAATGAGGTAAACATATCTACCTATAACGAGAATAGTCATCAATGAAGGTAATAAAGTATCTATGATCACTAATATTGAGTGTAGGGAAATGTCCATATATGTCGGTATGGATAACCTCTAAAAGCCGGTACTTTGAATGGCACAACGTTTATTGCCTTTTACGAATTTTCCTTTAATATACATTAAATACATTCATCAAAATCTGAGAAATCTAAAGAGTGAAGAATTCCATCCTTAGTGAGGCGTTCTAATCTACCTCGTGATTTGTGACCTAGATGTTCATGCCGTGGTTTAGCAGAATTTTCATCGTTTTCTCTTACCACAAGTTTTAGATACTACGTTGTTCACGTTCATTATTTTCAAGGATTCAGTAAAAGAAGCATTTAAATGTAATTTGTAGAGGCTTCTTCCAACAAACCAGAACCAATAGCTCTAGAGTAAATGAAAAGAAAGAAGCCTTTATTTTCAAACTTAAACGAATATCTATAGCGTCAAGTTTAGAAATAGAAATAAAGTTTCTAATCATACTTGGAACACAAACACTATCAACTAAATCCAAATTGAGCCATTCCCATTAGTGGAGAGTTCCTATAGTTTCAACTTGAGTTTCCTTTCCATTTCTTACTAACTTAGTACAATCCCCTTTGTTTAGCTTCTTCATGGAAATGAATCCCTATAATGAATTTGTTATATGCAAAGTTGTACCTGTGTCAACCCACCATGTACTTAAACGAGCATCAATTGTATAAGACTTATAACAAATGCAAATAGATAAATTATCGTTCTTTGATATGAATTTCTAACATTCTTTCCTTATATGTCCTTTAGTTCTACAAAAGTTGCACTTGGGACCGGGAGGACTATTGGTACTAGAAGAGCTTGCTTGTCACTGATAATTATAGGAGCACTTTTATACCCTTGCACAAAAATTTTGCCAAATTTCTTTTATTTTCCTTTAGATGGACTAGTTATGGCAATGTGAGCACCATCAGGTTATTCGGATTGTAGCCTCTCTTCTTCTTGGACGCACATGGAAATCAACCTGCTCATATTTTACTGCTTTTTTGGCATGTTGTAGTTTATCTTAAAGGGACCAAACTCCATAGGAAGAGAAGTCATAATAATGTGCACGAGAAAACCCTAAGAGATTTCCATGTGCAAGCCTTTTAGTTGAGAAGCCATTTCTGAAAAATATGCTCATGAACACCACAAGATCCAGTGTACTTAAGCGTATCCATTTTTATTGATAAGAGTAGTAGCATGTGCCTTGGCAGAGGCCCAAAACTGCTCTTCAATATGAGAAAGGTACATCGTAACCTTTTTTGAGTCAGAATTAGCTCCGCAAATTGCACTTATAATGAAATCTTTCATAATTATTAAGGGATGTGCGGTTGGGACGCTACCACTTTTCATAAGCCGCCTTTTACTCAGTAGTACTTTCAGCCGTGAGGATAGCACTAGCGTCAACTCGTAAAGCATAATTCAAATCCATTACTTGAAGAATTATGTTAATATGCTCTTTCCATTTTCTAAAAGGGGTTCCGCCGAATGATTCAATAGATGAAAGATAGCCAGTGATTGCAGCAGGACTATACACTCAATAATAACAATAATCATGCACGTTAGTATCTAAAATTCACATGATGAAAATTGTTAGTTCATCATTTGAAATGATAAAATAAATTAAGGGATAAACAATTTATTTGTATGGAAAAGGTAAATACAAAAACCCTTTCCAAAGAAAAATTTGGAAATCATTATAAGCAAGACGAGCACGAATTATATTACCTTTGGGCAGAAAATAACCCAGGCAACTTATTATTTTCTTTCTTTTCGCTTAAAAGTCAAAATAGAATCTTCGTTAGGCAGATTAATATTTTAATTAGTAAGAGCAACGTGAGGTGATTTTATCATTATCTCAACTTATTAAGGACAATAAACTTCCATTGATCCGCTTACTGCTAAAAGTAAGTAAGAACCACCAATTTTTTTCAAGCTCATTTTATTAGTCTAAAGATGCCAAACAAACATTAAGGTTTTTGCATGATTTCGTAACTTTAGACTAACTCTTGAAATTAATTATAATATTGACTCTTTATATTCATTAGTATCCCAATAATATAAAGCAATATTAATATATATATATATATATATATATATATATATATATATATATATATATATATATATATATATATATATATATATGTTATCACTAATGACATATCAAACAAACAATTCAATAGGGATATGCTATTAAACAGATTTGCAAATTTTATTTTGCAAGATCCAAATGAAATACACAAGCCCTTCCAAATGTGCCCGTGCTCGGGGGGGGGGGGGGTGGGAGGGGGGGAAGGGGGAGATTGGGAACCTTTTTTAAAGTGGCCAGAACAGGCCCAAATCAGCTACTTCAACGCCTTTTATTTTAAATAGCTAAAATAGGTCCAATCACAGCCTATAAACTTTATTCTGATGACGAAAGGACACGAAGATGCAGAAGCAAACGTGTCCCATTTGTTATTAATCTTTACTAGTTTTCTATAATCTTGATGATGGAATAAAGTTGAATACTTTTTTATTAATTTGGGATGCAAAAGAGTAGCCAAAAAATTATGATACCCTAACCTCCAAGAAAAAGAGATATTTATATAGAGAGAGTAGTGGGATCAACCCTAAACTTGCCAAATCTCAATCGTTCATTAAAGTTAAGAGATTAGGGTCTATAAGCCTCTTACAACATAAATAATTAGTGTATTGGATGCTAAACTTAAATACGTCCATAATGTTATTTAACCAATTTAATTAGTTAGTGTCTAAGACAGATATATAGTCAACATTAATGACTCGTTAGGCCACCTAATTAAATTGGACCGATTGAATACAACAGATTAGATAGCGCTTCACCTCACCTTAGACGTGTTTGTTTTGATGCCCTTTTGTTGTGATTTTAATATGGGCGGGGTTACATTTAATCAATCGATAAATCAAGGTGGAACTAGTATTTTGTTATTTTGAATCATATTGATTCATGCATGTATTTTCATTATAAAAGTGAAGTAATGTGAAATATGTGCTCTAAATGTCACTTTAATACAATTTAATTATCAAATATTTAAAAAGAACTGAATCAGTACATACAAACTTATTTTTGAACTAATTGAGTCCGAAGGCTAAAAGAAGCTAGAAGTCGTCAAGAAGTCCAAGGATATATGACTATCTTTATAAAAAAGTATCATAAAGAAGATCTACATGGCCCATCTTTTCATAGTTGGTTGGTCCATGTTAACCTAAGATGATGACATGGAATAAAAAGCTAAGAAGGAAAAGCACAGTTAAAGTCTCACAAACACCCCCTCCAAAATACACAAAATACAAATTTAGCCATAAACATACCCCCCCCCCCAATGTTATTGCCATCGCCATGACCTCCGTCGCTGCCGCCCATGCTAAAAAATCACGTTTGCTTGTGCTCCTTTGGTTTTGCCTTCGTTGGTGGTACTTGGTCTACTAGCTCTTATCCTTTTATGCAATTCACCACCACAGCTATGCCTTTCGCGCCGCCCAAGCCAAAAAATCACAGTTCCTCATGCTTCTTTGCTTCTGCCTTCTTTGGTGGTACTTGGTCTTCTAGCTCTTATCTTATTGCGTAATTTATCGCCATCGCGGCGAGTAGTGAGGAAGATGAGGTATGTCCGTTTCGATCATGGATGTGTGGGTACTTTTTAGTTCTGGTGGTTGGGTCCTAGGGCGCCACTGTTGCTCTGGTTTGATGCTTGTGTGAAGTTAGGGTGGGGGTCGAGCCATTGAGGT
This sequence comes from Escallonia herrerae, assembly GCA_033070095.1. Classification (NCBI taxonomy): domain Eukaryota; kingdom Viridiplantae; phylum Streptophyta; class Magnoliopsida; order Escalloniales; family Escalloniaceae; genus Escallonia; species Escallonia herrerae. The sequence continues at coordinate 818,126 of JAVXUP010000053.1, read as the reverse complement.
GGTGGTAGGTGAGGCCTTCGGTTGTGGTGGTGGCGATATAGTAATCAACAGTGGTTATTGGATTGGTTGATCGATAGTGGGTTAAGGTGGTGGTGATCGAATTAGGTTCAGGGGGTGAAAGGTAGGGCTATGGGTTATGGTGAAGAGGATGTAGTGGTTGGCAGTGGACTGAAGTAATCATGGGCGATTGGTTGATGGCGGTTATGGGTTTGGGTAGGTAATTTATGGTGATTGTGGGTTTAGGTTTGTGTTTAGCCAATTGTTGGGTGTGGCTACGCAAAGGAGGCGATAGGGATGGGTTCATGCAAGCTGTAGGTTTGGGTTTTTGGGGGGGGGGGGTGGGGGGTTGGGGGTTTATGGTGGCTATGGGTTGTTGAAAAACTTGGTGGAATCAGAATCAGAATTGAAGACTTTGAGGCGCGTGATCGCTTTCTTTAAGGCTTTATTTATCCCCACTCGAAATCGAGCTTGCTGATGGGTTAGCGACAAATAATCTTCCAGGATACAACAAAGTCTATGGGAATCTGCAAACAACAAAATTGAAAATTCCCCTTCGAATTCTCTTTGGAGCAATGTACGTTTTGGCTATAGAAATTTTACAGAAAGAAAAAATTTTGAAATCAGGAAATCAGTATCTTAAAAGAACTGAAAAACATGTATTTATAAATCTGAAAAGGTGTGAATTTTTTGGACACACAACTATTGGAAAATCAAAACAGTTGTAATAGTTAAAAATAAATGACAATAAATCAGAATTTGAATTTAAATAAATCACACACCTTTTCCAATAAAACCATTTTTTTGAAAATACAAAATATTTTCCAAAAAATAAGTCACGTTCTTCGCCACCGCGGCAAGCGTGCAAAGTGCTAAGTGCGCCTAATAACGTGCCAAAATGCGCCTAAACTCGCGCACCAGCACGCAGGTAGCATGGGGACTAGCACACTCTAGTCTTACCACCAAATGTAAAGTAAAATCACTTTTGCTCTTATAAACCCTTTTCAAAACCCACTTCCAAGCAATGTGGGACAAAAGAGTGAGTTATTTTCAAACAACTCAACTCACAAAATCCAACATGGGTTTGGGTTTATGGTGGGTTGATGTGGTCGTGGGTTTGGGTGGGGGGTTAGGGGGTGGAGGGTTAATGGTGGTCGTGGTTTTGGGATTGCTGTAGTTGTGGGTTTGGGTTTTTGTTTAGCCGATTGGTTAGGTTTGGCTGCATGAAGGAGGAGGTGAGGGTGGTCATGTTAGACAATTTATTGTGTGCGGTTGTGTAATGGAGGCGGGCCGCGGCTACGCGATTGAGGCAGTGAGGGTGGGTTGCCACAGCACAATGGAGGTTGCGATGGTGGGTGGTGGCCAAGAGAGGGGGTGGGGAGGAGAGAAAGAAGAAGAAGGAGAAAAGACTGTCAAGTCTTATATTTCTTTTATAAAGGCAGTGATACCCTTCAAATTTTTAATGCCTTTTAGCTTGATTAGCCTTCGCACTCAGTTGGTTCAGAAATATATTTTTAGGTAGTGATTTGGAATTTCTTAAATATTGCTACTGTACATTGGTGATACTTTAGGGCACATATTCACGATTGGTGGTATGAAACTTGCTTAATCTGTTGCCTTTTTTTTTGTTTTTTCCATTTATGGCTTGACGATCACACATAAATTGTTGACTTAACTTAGTACTTCTTAGTGATCATGTAGTTTGTTCTCTCTAACATTAAATTATATAATTTTACTTCTTTATCAAATACATTAAATTATATAATTTTACTTCTTTATCAAATTTTATCCTCTATGCATCACTTTTGTTCTCCTATTTCCACCTCTTAAAACATCATTTTTACTTGTTTTTCATTGCTCAAAATACAGGTTAGTGTCAATTATAAACTTTTTGACAATAAAAATGAGATAATGTGGTGTATATAAGAGAGTAAAAAAAATCTTTTCCATATTATTTTTATATTTACATATAAATGCTCACAACAAAAGTATTATTCTAAAAATGAACCTTTAAATCCTGATATATGCAAAGATCTTAGAATAAAAGGTATTTAAAATGAAGAAATTATGAAATACTCATTCCAAACACATTTTTAAGACATTTATTGCATGCATATCAAGTATTTTTGAAACATTTGGCTGCAAAAGGAAATTTTTTGTAACATTGTTTGATAAGTGCTCTTAAACTATATTTTCATCAAAGCAGAAGTAATATGCTAAGGCCTCTTTTCGTACAATTTTTCATCTTTCATTTTTTTTCGTTTACTATTTTTTTGTTTTCAAAATAGGTACAAAATTTTATTTGTTTAGACTACTAGTTTTCATCTTTTATTTTTTGTTTATGCCCTTGTGGTTTTGTTTTCAAAATAGGTATAAAATTTTGTTTGTTTATACTTATTTAAATAGTAGATTTCATTGCTTTTTTTACATAAATATTTCCGTTTACGACCATTTTCTTTGCATTTTTCCCTTTTTCCAAAATCCCTCAGTGTTTACAACTTGATTTACCATAATGCTCTCCACCGGTCAGACCTGTCATCTGACTTAGCCCGACGTATTTGGACTGCGACCACTGACCTCTTCCTCTCTGGCCACTCGAGAGCTTCCTTGTCCCAAATTTCATGTCAAATTTGCAACGGTCGGGTAGTAGGGGTGTTAAACTCTTCTTGTCGAGCTGCTCTTTGAGGTGCCGCTCATCACGTCTCGAATGCTTAGGGTTTTTTCGGTTCCCGGGGCTATCATCTTCCACGGAACGCTTTTTCTGCTCCTGATTGCTCTGTTTTTACGTCTTTGGTGAGTCTCCAACTAATCTTCTGCTCGGATATATTGGTTCTCTTTATCAGAAGGGCACACATATTTCCTGGTGAACTTTTTTTTGGCAAAGAACACGAACTTGGACCTAGGTTGGAGGGTTAGTAAAGATGCTGCATATTTTACCGACTAGTCCAGGTTTTCGTTCTCTAACATTGATGTGTTGTAGCGACCAATGTAATGAGATAAAGACTCACTCTTCTCTTGTACAATGCTGAGTAGGCATGCTGAGTTCTTCCTTCTACAGCGGTTACTAACAAAATGATTATTGAAAAGGTTTGAGAGTTGAGAAATAGAACGTATGGACCTTGGCTCTAGAGATTTAAACCTTGCATGTGCAATTTTTGCAAGATAGTTGGAAAAGCGAGACATATAATCGCTTCTGGGACTTACAGATATAATATATTTGTCTTGAACTGGTACATGTGTTCTCCAAGGTCGCTACTGCCATCATATTTCCATTAAGGCATCTTGAAGTTTGGTGGCAGCTTTGCATTCCCGGCGGCTTTGGATAAGGGGAATCCAAAATTCAAACTTGGAGGAGATAATCCTTGAGGACAAGGCTCATAGATGACTTCATGAGGATTCTGTCCTTGGGGACTGTATTCATAGGTCGTGTTCCGAGAAGATCAGCCTTAGGGGCGACCAGCTTTTCAACGATAGTGCCCTTGAGGGTTACTTGCCTGTATTAGGGAGGAATTCGTGCTGTCCTCCAATGATGGGTCCCTATGATAACATGAAACATTCCTTGTGACATATTTCCCACTTTTCTTTTCCAGCTAATATATTTGGTTGGCCTCCGATTCATACTTGCGGCTGGAATTTGACCTTGAAGTGAGTCTTAGGTGAAGGTCACTTGGATCAAGGTGAGGATGGTTTGTGAATATTGAGGCTACTACAACATCTAGGGTTTTTGCATAACATTCACAACGCCTTTTAACTCATGAAATTCCCTTGTGAGATCTGCATGCGAGGTTTTAAACAGCTTGTGGTTGAGTCGATGACGAATATCACTGTTTTGCAACATAGTAATCGACGGACAATTTATGGGAGATCCTTTGTTCACTTGGTTGTGCTAGAGATTATGTTGACGTGAACGCCCTAGCTGAGGCGGCGTGGCGATAAGAGGGTGTCGAGCATCGATCGCTAGCGAGATCGGGTCAATGAACACTATTTGATCGTGCATGACAATCACGGTTGGTTCAGCTGATTGAAGAGTCCCTGGAAGACGAATGATTGGCCATGTTCCCTGACGTGGTCCAGCAGATAGAACCAATCTATTGCTGATAAAAAGTTGATCATGAATCACGACTTCGAATGAGACCAGTAAGACAGAAAAAGAGTGACCGCTAGGTGGGGTTCCGGTGGGAGAACTCTTTAATGCTTAAGTCAGAACGCAGTTACGGGGTAGAACTTTGAGAAAGCAAGAAAAGATGAGGTGTTTGTGTGTGGAGTTGTTTGCGTACCTAGAAGAATCCTCTTTATATAAGTGTGGATGTAAGAACCCTAGTGGAATCATGCGTTTGATGGTTGGGCCTTGGACCTGAACCTTTGATCACGTTAAGATTCTTTCAAAATCCTAATTTCATAATAAAGTAACTACAAACTTCGTAGTCGACCAAGTTTGACCATGAGTCATAACTGACATGTGTTGTATGTTGATTGGGGGTGTATTATCTCACTGATAAAATAGGATTTCTATCTAACTATATTGGGAATTGGGGTGGTAGTTTGAGGGTGAAAAGTGATGGCCTAGCATAGTCACTACCGATAGTGATAACAAATTTAAGATACTTGTAATGGCTGGTTCATGTATGCGAGATTTGTTGATGCAAGCTGTAGACTGGATGTGCAGTACTAATTATGTGTTGTGAGTTTATAAGAGTAAACAGTGACCAGAATCTAGAGAAAAAGGATATTATATTTATCGAGTGTAGAAAATCTGGGCCCGGATACCTTTCAGATCAGACTCATGTGCGGCCACATAGAGCTCCAATTTTTATGGAGAAAATGGTGCTTGCACACCATCTACCGAAAGGTTGTGAAGGAACCGTTGCGATGGTTTCCACGTACCTGTTCACTCTCTATAAATATATCCATCTTCTCCAGGGCGACATAACATTCATGAGCAGAAATCTTCACCCTAAATCAATTAGTGCAAAAGTGCCCTTGGCTCTTGATCTGTGAAATTATAGAAGTGACTCTAGTAGCCATCTTTTTTCCTGGCGAGTTTGGACAGATTTGTGACGGGTTCAAAAGCGAAATGGCAATCGAAACAAGTCGGGTTTAACGAACAGTTAAAGGTACGCTTCCACTTCCTCAAATGCTCCGGTCATCAATGGTATCAGAGCCCCAAAGGCTTTTTCGCGTTCTATAATTGTTTTTGGTATGTGTTATGTGATGTATCAGTAACTATATGCATGAAAACCTCGTTTTTCGTTAAGGGGACTCGCATGGTGTCACGCTAAAGGTTTCATAAATTTGAATTATACTGACATATATATGTTCAATTTCGAGTTCAATGTAACTGATTTGATGAGATTTGGACATCAATTGATTTGTTATGAATTTTTAAAATGTGCAAAAGAAAGTTAGGGTTTGTGTGTTCGTGTTGGAAGAAAGGGGATGACACTGTAGCATATATTTTTCGGTATCCCATTTTTTTTTGTGGTCTTAGCCCAACTGTGGACTGAATAGCCCAATTGTGGACTGAATGTCATCCACACCACAAGTGGGCTTGGTGGCAATGATCCACTTGCAGGGCTTACACACATAGACTCCTTAATGGGCCTTGAGTGTGGTCTCTTTTTCTAGAGGATTCGGACCAGGCCCACACGGGTTGGAGTTCATGGCATGATCTGACAGTATAAATGGCATTGTGCAAATGGGCTTGGACGGCTGGACTCTAAAATGGGCCATTATTCAGTCTATTTTTATGGGTTGATTTTATGTGTTTTTTTGTTAGTGACCCATTCAATAATTAGACATATTTTTTTTGGATAGTATATGTATAATTTGGTACAGGCTTTCTAGTAAGCGCAAATGCATTTTAAATTATTACCATATACGTATGTATAAATATGTGGGTTAAATGAGATATGTTTCTCATATTTAATTTTGCGCACAATAAACTTAGAAGTAATGTTTAATCCGTAGACATAGGTGGTGATTATGAGCCTAGCAAAATTTGGATCTTATGTTCTTGGGTTATTTATTGTATTTGGGTTATATTGGTGCCGCAAAATATCGATAATGTGTGTGTGCTAATATATGTGTGTGCAATTCAAATGTAATGAAATGACCTTTACAAACATTGTTGCGGTCCTCGCCAAAATTGAGAAACTGGATGGCAATAACTACGATATTTGGCATCGTAAGATCCAGTATCTCCTAATGAGCGAGACATCTTGAAAACAATAACCCATAAAAAGATGATACCGCCTAACATAAGCATGACATGGAAACCTATCAGAATTGAGAAAGACGGATCGAAGTGCACGTTTCAATATGTTGAACTACATGCATAACTATCTTATTGGCCAATTCAAAGGTTACCAAACTGCTAAAGAGATGTGGAATGCCTTGAATTTGACTTTTCCAGGCACTTCAACAACAAGGTTGCGAGTCTTGACTCTTAAGTTTGAGACTTATAAGATGGCTCCTTATGCAAAAATGGTAGACCAATTTAGAAAGATATCGGTTATGATTCGCGACCTTAAGCTAGCGGACAACAATCTCTCAGATGAACAGAAGATTCTTGGAGTGCTCCACTCCCTGCCAAATTCTTGCGATCGGATAAAACTCACGATGATGAACAATGAAAGCATTAAAACTTTTGCTCAATTGTCGCATTGTCCAGAGTTAGAGGCAAAAGGACAAGAGGCTTTGGGCAATGCCTTTATGTTTTTTGTCGAGTCTAGCTAGCACAAGGGCTCTACATCCAAGCGCAAAAGGCATGATAAAGCAAACTATAATAGAGATGAAGATCATGCAAGAGGAAAAGGGGTGGAAAGAAACATAAGGGCAAACGTGGAGGCAAAATGGATAAGTCTAAGCTAAAATGCTATAACTGCGAGAAGCCTGGTCATTTTGCCCGTGAATGCACTGAGCCAAAGAAGGTACAGACTAATCTTTGCCCTCAGCTTGATTGCTCATTCCCTTTCTAATCGGGTTGTTGATACTGGAGCAACAAGACATGTTGCGAGAGACGGAGTAGGGTTCATCGAGTACCGTATTCCTAAAGGGAGTCAGCATATCTATATGTGGAAGAGCACTAGTGAAGAGGTGGTGGAAATTGGAACCTACCAACTCAAGATGAAGACTAGTCGCTCGTTACTCCTTTACAATGTGCTACGAAATTTGATGTCTGTAGTAGCGATGGCTGGACTAGGATTTTCTTTTAGTTTCAGTGTAACTTTGTTAGCCTTTATTTACATTCTGTATTGTATGGTAGCGAACACATCATTGGTGGGTTTTATGTACTAGATGTTGATGACAATTTGTATTTGATACGGACGTGATTTCTAGTACTAAAGATGATGCGTTTTCTTCTATTACCTGGGATAATAGACTTGGTCATATAGGAAAAGATCATATGACAAGGTTGTCTAGAGAAGGACTTTTGGGTCATCTCGTCAAAGTTAACTTGCCAACATACAAATCTTTCTTAGCTGGCAAGGCTACTCAAAAGCGTTTTGGTAAGGCTAACAGAGCTACGTCTCCCTTGTAGCTAGTCTACTCGGACATTTGTGGACTAATGAATGTTAGGGGATGCCGTGGTGCTAATTATTTTATCACATTTATAGATGAACACTCACGATTCAGTTATGTGTATCTTATCGCTTACTAGTTTGAAGCATTAAATTGCTTCATACGATCTGTGAATCTTGTAGAATCAAAAGGAGAAGAACCTTAAGATTCTCCATACTGATCGAGGTCGAGTGTACTTATCTGAGCAATTTTGAGGTGCTCTGTAAAAATAAAGGCATCATAAGGCTATTGGTGATTCCTGGCACTCCGTAACAAAATGGTCTAACGAAGAGAAGGAACCGTACTTTATTAGATATGGTTAGATTGATAATGGCGCATGCTAATCTCCCAATTAATTTCTGGGGAGACGCTTTATTAAATGCCGCCTACATCCTTAACAAAGTGCCCTCTAAGTTAGTCACGTCTACTCCATATGAGTTGTGGACAAGAAATAAACCAAAATTGGACTTCTTGTGACCTTGGGAATCGACAGGATATGTCCACATAACATCCCATCCTCATGAAAAATTAGGTCCTAGAGGCCAGAAGTGCATGTTCATTAGATAGCTAGAAAACTCTAAAGGATACGTGATGTTACATGAACGACCCGATGGTGTTCTAACTAAAATTGAGTCTCGTAGCGTGAATTTCCTAGAAGATGTGTTTCCAAGTAGGGGTGAAGTCAGAAAAGATGTAGAACTTTATGAAATGGTCGAGTTAGATGAAGTCTCTATGATGTCTTTGAATAAGGGTAGGGATTTCAATTACTAACATGGTCATTATGACCCTATAAGTGTTGAAGATAGTGGGAGTGTCCCATTAAGTTCTCAACACGATAACCATGACCCTATGAGTATTGAGGATAATGGGAGTGTAATTCTCACTGCGGTAATGATGACCCTATGGGTGTTGAGGATAATGGGTGAGATGTACCAGATAACGGGAGTATTCCATAAGATTCACAATCTAATGAGTACACACAAATTGTTGATGACTCCCATGAGCCTCAATTGTGTAAGTCAATGTGGGAATATTCCTCATCGCCATTTTAGGATTGAGGAGCACTTGATGATGAGCCTAGTTCTTATCATGAGGCTCTTACATCACCTCTACTAAGGACTTGCTAGCTACCATCCAAGAGGAAATGCGTTCGATAGAAAAGAATCAAGTCTCGAAACTTGTTGATCTTCCTCTTGGGCACAAATCTATTGGAAACAAGTGGGTTCTAAAGATTAAATGCAAGGCAGATGATTTGATTGATAAGTATAAGGCTCGTTTTGTGGCGAAAGGCTAATCCTAGAGCGAGGGTACGTGTAGATACGAGGATACCTTTTAACCTGTTGTGAAGTTTAACTCTATTTGCCTTATTCTTTCCATCGTCACTCAATTGGTTTTAGAGCTCTTCCAAATGGATGTAAAGACAACTTTCTCAATGGAACTAGATGAGGATATCTTTATGGACCAACCAGTTAACTTTGTGGTTAAAGGACAAGAGCGCAGAGTGTGCAAGCTCAAACATTCTATAGATGGCTTAAAGAAGTCATCTAGGCAATGGTACTTTAGATTTCGTCAAGCCATGATTTCTTTCGGCTTTAAGATGATTGAGGAAGACCATTATGTTTGATGATATTCTATTGGTTGGAAAGGACATACGAATGATTATTGCCACTAACGAGTGGTTGTCCTCCAACTTTGACATGAAGGATATATGAGAAGCAAATTACATTCTTGGGATAAAGATCCCGTGGGATCGTTCAGGAAAAAAAATTCTTGGTTTTTCTCAAGATACTTACATAAGAAAGGTTTTTGAGTGATTCCATATGCACAATGCTACACCTATAAACACCCCTGTTGAGAAAGGTCATAACTTGAGCCTTGATCTTTATCCTAAGAATGAAGTTGAAAAAGATAAGATGTCTTGTATATCCTATGCCAGTTCTATTGGGAGTTTGATGTATGCCAAATGTGTACATGGCTTGATATATGTTATGTTGTTAGGTTAATGAGTCACTTCCAGAGCAATCAAGGAACTACACATTGGAGAGCAGTAAAAAGGATCTTACAATACCTTCATGGCACTGTCGACTAGATGCTCTATAACTGTGGAGGTAACATACATTTGCAAGGCTATAGCGATTCAGATTCGAGTGCTGATTTGGACGAGTGAAAGTCCACTTCAGGATATGTTTTTTTGCTCGGCAATGGTTCCATTTCATGGTCAAGCAAAAACAATTCTGCATAGCATTGTCCACGATGTAATTTGAATATATCGCATGTTTCAGCAATTGTTCAAGAAGCTGTTTGGTTGAAAAGATTCTTGCAATGACTTGAGATAGTAACACATGCTATAGATCCTATGACTATCTACTGTGACAGTATGGCTGCTCTTGGGTATGTGAAGGACCCTAAGTACCATGGCAAAACGAAGCACATAGAAACTCGTTCATAGAGAGGTCGTACTAGAGCATATCCCTATGAAAAGGATGGCGGCTGACCCATTAACTAAGCCAACTGCTAGGATCCCTTTCACCACCATGTTAGAAGTTTGGGTCTTCGTAAAATCTGATACATGATTGGTTTAAGTGTACCCTATGTACTTGTAATACCTCTTAATATTTTGATGTTAACTTGAGTCAATAATATGCTACATTTCTTTGAATAACTTGTCTTTTAAGATAAGTTTGATGACTTAAGATATTAGCGAAGCATACAAATTATCATGATCAAAATAATGGATGTCATCAGGCTTATACATGGGTTGCTAACTCACAGAACAACCACCATGTTGCCTGTGAAGCGAGCGAGATGAAACATAAGAGTCAGCTTGTGAAGAACTCTCTTTATATACATGTTGCCTTGGCATGGCAAAGATGAGATTTTTTGTAACCTCCTTTTGAAAAAAAAATACCCATTTTTCAAGTAGCCCGAGAAAGCCAAATGTGAGATCTGAAATGGATATTTTGAAAATATGTCCAGTTTGAGAATCTCAAGTTAGACACTTAGGTAGTGACTAGACCAAGATTTGTACAGTATACGACGTTAGAAAGTGACATCCCCATTTTAGTGAGTATAATACCATAGCATGTGCATCATGCTGCATGTGCTTATAAGTCGACCAAAAGGAAAGTGAGAAATTAATCCCTGTTTTCTCATTGTGTGAGCACTTTAGGTCATTGTCATAAAGTTGAGCTTTGTTGTTGCTACTTTAGTATGTAACTTATGGCCTTGATTGATGCAGTCTAAAGGGACATTTCTAGGATAGCAGTCAAACCAAGGCTAAGTGGCATGAGAGCTAAGGGAAAACATCTCTAGCAACACTTTGTTGTATAGATGCAGTGTTTGATGTTCATCGATGGCCATCATTTTTTAAAACCTCACACACACACACACACACACACACACACACACACACATATATATATATATATATATATATATAAAAAATGAACATGAGGACATTACCGCAGTGAGAGGTTGAGCATGTTTTAAGTTTCGACTCTTGAGGGATTAGAAGTGCTAAATCCAATGTTCCTAAGTTTGTTGGGGCATAGATGAATTTTTTCCTTCTTATTTTTAGGCATGTCCCAATGTTAGTTTGATGGAGACTTAATATGCGGTTGCCACCTTGTTTATAGGTACTCGTCGGTTGCATGGATCATTAACCAATATGAAGAAAATATGATGTGATTTATAAGAGATGCATTGTCATTGATGCCCTCTGTGCACGAGTAGGAGATGTAGAAAACCTGGGTCCGAATCCCTTTCAGATGAGATTCCTCCAATCTATATAGAGAAAATGGTGGTTACATACCATTTGCCAAAAGGTTGCGAAGGAACCATTGCGATCGTTCCCACGCACCTATTCACTCTCTATAAATATATCCATCTTCTCCAGGGAAACATAACATCCATCAACAAAAATATTTACCCTAAATCAGTGAGTGGAAAAGTGCCTTTGGTTCGTGATATGTGAAATTATAGAAATGACTCTAGTAGCCATTTTTTCCTGTGAGTTTGGACAGACTTTTAAGGGGTTAGATAGCAAGACGACAACTGTAAAATAAGTCGGGTTTAACGAGCGATTAAAAGTACGCTTTTGCTTCCGTAAATGCTCCGATCATCATGGAGAAATAAAGAGGAAGTTTGGCTTTTGTAAGGTTGATGATATACTGGTTGTTACGTTGTAGTATAGCTGGAAACTTGCATGGGCTTTGCGCACAATGTCGAGTCACAAAATGCAAAGAAAGTTTACCCAAAGTTGGGCCAACATTGCAACAGAAACTTGATCCATTTTGATTATAGCTAGTTTTTTTTATATAAAATAAGTTACACGTGCGCGCGCACGTAGATAGACACACACACACACACTTAAAGGTAAAAATTGGTTTATTATATTTTTTATTGTTTCAATGAAGACTATATTTCTTCAAAAAAAAAGATATTTAGATTAAAATGAAAATAATTTTTAAAAACAGTTCTAATCAAATTTACACAGAATAATGTTCGACAAAAGCTGCAAATACTTGTTGAAAGAAAGCTGTGGAAAGTGTTTGGTTAGAATTGTTGAAAAGAATTTTTAATGTGAACAAATGACTTAAAAAGGCATAAAAGAGAAAAACACTGTTATTTTTAATAGATGCATAATCCTCTATATTTCTTAAACAAATTATATATTTTGATTAATTCTGCAACTGTTTTGAACAATGCATAATCCTTGTAATAACCACTATAAATATTTATAAGAATGATTAGTTAAAAAAAATTGAACTCATCAACAATTAAGTTTAAAGGACGTGCAAAGAGCCAAAATAAAATATATGTGTGAATAGATTCACTATTGATTAGTAAGTCCTAAAATAAATGGTCTCAAAAGAGCATTCAATGTACTTTTTCAAATAATGTGAGGGTAATTTACGTTTCCTGGTCAAACATTCTACAAAAGTGTTCGAAACGAGAAATGCAAAAAATAGTAGGGTTAAATGCACGTTAGTACCCTGAAAGTACTACCAATTCTCATTCGAGGGTCCCAAAGTTTAATTTTTACACATAAGGGTCTCTAACTTCAAATTTGCAATAAGTTAGGGCATCCGTCCAAATGTTTAGTGATCTAGCCCTTTCTGTCAGGGACAATTTTGGGATTCCATATTAGCCCTTTCAAATTTGGACAAGACGACAAGGGTGTTGGGAAACAAGAAAAGCAGTGAAATCTAATCAATAGATTCACTATTGATTATTAAGTCCTAAAATAAATGGTCTCAAAAGAGCATTCAATGTACTTTTTCAAATAATGTGAGGGAAATTTACTTTTCCTGGTCAAACGTTCTTCAAAAAGTGTTCGAAACGAGAAATGCAAAAAATAGTAGGGTTAAATACACGTTAGTACCCTGAAAGTACTACCAATTCTCATTCGAGGGTCCCAAAGTTTAATTTTTACACACAAGGCCTCTAACTTCAAATTTGCAATAAGTTAGGGCATCCATCCAAATGTTTAGTGATCTAGCCCTTTCTATCAGGGACAATGTTGGGATTCCATATTAGCCCTTTCAAATTTGGACAAGACGACAAGGGTGCTGGGCAACAAGAAAAGCAGTGAAAACTCATCCGCACTGTCGACGATCCCTGAAGATGATGTCTTGTCATCATCAACACCGCCGACGATTCCTGAAGAAGAAGGGTCAAATAGCTACTCTCCTGAGATACAACCAGCCAAAATACACTACTTAGATCCACAGACTGTGGAAAAAGGCCTGGGGTTGTCATCAGATTTTTGGGGTTTGGAAACACCTAATAGCTTTGAATCATTCTTCTTCGAGTAGGAGTGTCTGGAGAATTCTGCAAGATTAAGTTCTCAGCATAGATTATGCACTTCTGCCTATTCGATGCCATTAAAATGGGTTTATAGATCTTAAGGAGTTTTAGATATTTCATTCTGGGAATTACCGCACCATGACTCGCACCATAGCCATTCTTGTGGCAGCGAAAAAATTGGTCCAGTGTGCTAAGGGTAGTTTGGGATGGCGGCGCAGGGTTGCCGGCAGAGAGGGCTAGGAATCATGAAGGAGGGAAGAAAGGGAGAAGGGCGATGGGGCGTGGGACCGGCGATGGGCGGCGTGGGGCTGGTGGCAGGGATAAAAGAGAGGAAAAAGGGCGATAGGGCATGGGGGTGGCGATGGGGAGGGGCGACAATGAGGCCGTAGGGGTGGCGGCAGTGCCAATGGGTGCGGCGCGGAGAAGGAGCTATTAGGGATTTTTTTGGATTAGGGTTAAGAGAGAGAGAGGCAGTGTACGTGTCAGGTGGATGGGTCAGGTTACAGGTTACGGGTCTAGGATTGGACACTGGCTTTGTTAAAGGAAGAGATACGCGGGCAGGTCACACGCGGGTCGGGCAGCACGGGCGGGTTCTCGCGCTCTATGTTTTCTTTTGAATTTGAATTTTATTATTATTATTTTTTCAGCCCCAAGGAGATTTTTCAAATATGGAATCCAAAAATTTCCCCTGATGGAAAGGGCTAGATCGTTAGAAATTTGGACAGATGCCCTAACTTATTGCAAATTTGAGGTTGCAGGCCCTAATGTGTAAAAATTAAACTTTGGAACCCTCAAGTGAGACTTTATAGTACTTTCAGGGTACTAACGTTAATATAACCCAAAATAGTATTACTGGTTCTAGACACTTTTTTCTGTTTTTGAAGGAGTATTTTAAACACTTTCTTTTTTTTGGCTAAACACTCAAGAAACTTGCTTTAAACCGTTTGGAATAAGTCTAACTACTTCAAAATCCATCCCGAACACCCTCAAGTAGTATACTTTTCTTAGTCAAGTGTGTGAAAGTGACTTGTTTAATTTGAAGAAATTTTTTACAAATTTACGAGAAATGCAAATGCTTAATTTGGAGATTTCACTCAAGATTAAACACAAATTAGTATCTCAAAAGTGCACAAAAATCTCATTTGAAGACTTATGTTCTCAATTTTACATGTCAGGGTCTAGAATTCTAATTTTGCAACTACTGAGTATTTCCGTCGAAAGTCCTAACTTTGTTCTTAAAAATTCTGGGGCAAAAGCGTCAACCCAGGTTTGGTTTTTCTTTTCTTACTCTTTTTTTATTTTTCAATTCTTATCCTCGTCAGGCCACTCTACTAACACTGTTGCCACATCCCAAGCCCCACATATCCACCAACACCACCACCACACTGAGAGGAGGCTGCTACCAAGAGAAACACTCTATCATCCCTAACATCCACCCACTCTCTTCGGCCACCACTCGTTGTATTATCACCCAACGTCAATGCCACCAGTTCCTGCCATGGATATGGTATCCTACATTGTATGTGAAACACTTTGTAATTGGCCTTATAAGACCCTGCTCATGAACTCATAAGTACCTACTTGACTAGCCCTTTTTAAGGGAAGCAATGCCCTGTGTTGGGGCTATGGACCGGGTCGTTATAGATCGTATCAGAGCCAACTCTCAAAAGCTTAGGCTATGCTATCCAGTCGGGTTGCCGATGGTTAGGGAAACAAAGGCAAGTCCTGGTATATCCCACATCGAGATGATGGTTGGAGCAATGAAGGGTGAGCTAGGTATATCCTACATTGGTTAGAGAGAAGATTATGGGCTATATGTGATCGAGCCTTAGCGGGGACACTAAGATATAAGGAGGGAAGATTGTGGTATCTCACATTGGATGTGGAATACTTTGTAATTGGCCTTATAAGACTCTGCTCATGAAATCATATGTACCTACTTGGCTAGCTCTTTTGACGGAGATAATGTCCAGTGGTGGGGCTGTGGATTGGGTCGTTATAGTGGACTCCTACCTAGAGATGCCAATGGGCCAGCTTAGCTAGGCCCTGTGGGCTTTTCAAAAAATTCATTTGCAACCCATAACATTTTGATCAGTCTTGCGAATAAGATCCCACGTGGAATTGCGTAGCAAGGCATCAAATTCAGTGGACATAGCAGTGCACTAGTGAAAGTCGTTATGGGAAAGGCAAGTAGGTTTTAACACAATGGATAGTGGGTGAGTAGTGATGTGATTGATGTACTTGGAATTGAAGTATTTTGAATTTGGTTAACGGGTGTGGATGAGACGTATTATGGATTGGTGGGGGAAATTAAGCAAGAAGGCATGGAGAGGAAATGGAGAAAGATGGCAATGGTGTAATGAAGGGAGTTTCAGTGGGAGTGAAGTATGGATGTGGTAAGCTAGCGTGGGGTGTAAGTATAGGTAAGAGAGGTGAAGTGGTGGATGTGGATATGGTTTGAGGGAAGTGTAGGGCGAGAGGGATAGAGGAGGGAGACATGGAAAAAGATAAGGGTGGGTATAAGATGGTTAAGCATGACTTATTCTAGGATTTGGGTTAGATGGGGAAGACGAGGCTGGTGATATAGAAAGGGGGAGTGATGGACAGAGAAGTCACTTTGTGCATGGAGGGTGTAAGATGCTGACTCCTACCTTGCATGAGAAAAGTATTTTCAATGAATTTGACATGATAAGAGATGCAAATATTTTTAGAGATAGGATCAAAACATTTGTCCTAGATCGGGTGGTGGAATAACTAAGAAAAATGCATGGAGTGGAGCAGTGTTGTAGTTTAGAAGATATGTATGGACAGAGCCAGATGTAGCAACGAAAATCAAAGATTGTGAGACGAGTGCAGTTGGGAGTACGATGAAAGATTTTTTTGTAGGGAAATTAAAGTTAAGCCAGCTATAGGAAGACAGTTTATGAGGAACGCGGAAGTGAGAAAGGTGTAAAGCCAAAATGTGTGGGGAAGAGATGCAGTTTGGAGGAGGCTTGTGCCAGTTTCAGCAATGTGTTGGTGGCGACATTCAGATGTACCATTGTGTTCAGGGGTATGTGGTGGGGTAGAAGTGGGAAATTCCATGAGTTGGTGAGAATTTTCTTCATTAGTGCACATCCACCACGATTGTCAAAGTACTTGGAAATTAATGGTAATTGAAAAAATTTAACTTGGAATTTTGAATTGAGGAAACAAGGCGCTAACATTAGAATTTTGTCGTACAGGATATATCTAGATGTATTTGGTATAATGATTGACAAAAATGAGATAGTAGCGGAAATGACTCATGAAGAGCTCAGTTTGTCCCCAAACAATAGTATATACTAATTGAAGCAGTTGAGAACTAGTTAGTGATTTTTTAGCAAAGGGAAGTTTGTGACTCTTATTGCAATCAAAACAATTACAGGAAACGAAGTTTTGAGCCTAACATATTTGATTGAAGAACTGAGCTTAGTACTCGCAGAAGAGGGGCATGACCAAGATGTTGATGCCATTCTATTAATTAAGATTTTGATGTGGAATGAACTTATGAAATGAATGAGGTGGACATGCAATAGACTTCACTTACATTCTCCCTGTAAAGAACTTATGCCTCCATGCATCAATCTTTCACTACAAAAGATAGCGAAAAAAATCAAGTGAGACGTTGTTTGAACGACAAAATTTGGCAACATAAATAAGGTTTTGATTGATGGAAAGGAAACAAAAAACCTCATCTAAGGTAAAGGATGCGTATTGGGTGCAAAGTTTGGTAGTCTAACATGTGAAATTGCCAAACCTGTACCATCACTGATATGGATTTCGCCCGGGCCTCTACAATTCGAGAAGTGTGAAGATGATCAGTATTAGATGTAACATGATGAGATTCTTTGGTGCTAAATAGCTAGGATGATGAGGCTGTACAGTGGAATGCAATTGCATTGGTAATGGGTGTGGCAACATGTGGTGACATACAAAGTGCATCTTTTACACATCATTCTCGTGGAGAAGCGAGCGAGTTTGTGACACTCATTTGTAGCATGTTCGGGACGATCACATAAGTGACAGTAGAAAGAGTACTATGCAGTATTTGAACCATTATTAAAGTCACTATTGCGACCAGAGGACTGATTGCCTTAGTGTGGTGTTATGCGAGATGAGAAATGATTTTGTCAATGAGTATAAATTGATGTTGCAACGTAGAGAGAATGAGTAGGATCTTCTTTCTTATAATCCCCAAGTTTATCATAGAGTTCATTGAGGAGATTGGGGAGTCACGAGCCCAAAGGGCAGCGATAATTTCTCTAAATTAAGGGCCTAAACTGGCAAGGATGTAATGAACCAAGTCATCCTCAGAGAGAGGATTTTCAAGTAGTGCAAGGTCATCAGCAATGGTGCGCATGTGCTGGAGATATTTTAAGTAAGGGTTGTTGAAAAGGCGTTCTTTGAGTGATATTACTCGTGAATGAGATTTGTTTGGAAAGAAGACAAGCAAGCATTCCCATTCTTTCTGTGATGAGGAAAAGATGGAGATATGAGGCTGAATAGTGTCAATGTAGCTACCCAGCATAGCAGTAAGGATGAGTTGTCTTGGCAGTGACATAGGATATATTCCCCTTGTGGAATACGTTTGGTAGAGGTGACGATTCTGAAATTTTTAGGGAAGGTGGTGGAGGTGAATTATAAATGAAGCCAAGCAGGTTAAGACCAATTAGACATGAGTAGAGTTGAGTTCTCCACACGGTAAAATTGGTGTAGGTGATCTTGTTTAGAAGGTGAGACGGTGCATTGAAGAAAATGAGAATTTTTCATGGATCGGTCATAGGAGCTGTTAGGCAGGAGACTGCTGATACCATATAAGAAATGTAGGTAATGAGTCTAAAAAATGCTATGTATTTAATTATTCAGAGTGTATATATGTATGCGTTGATGTACATTGATATCAGAGATAGTTTGAGAGAATCATGGGATGTGTTTCTATTCAAATAAGTAGAGAACCATGCCACGTGTTCTCATTCAAATATGCAACAGATCAGCAGTTATGTACAGCTGTTGGAGAGAATCATGGGGATGTGTTCTCATTCAAAAGTGCATCAGATTAGTCATGTGAAAATGACGAATCATTATGATGATTAGGTCTTGTCGTGCCTGGTGGATGTACTAGTAACAAGGCGGCAAGGGCTCCATCAGATTGAAGAAGAAGGGGGATAAAAAAAAAAATAGGACCCATGGGCAAGGGCATTTTGGGCGGTGAAATTGGCTGTTAGACAAAAAGCATTAAAAAGAAGGCATCTTAGCTGTCTATTATGCGCGTGAAGAGCTAAAATGTGCTGGAAAAAAAAAAGACTTTTACGACGATAGATTTGTATTAGCCTTCTATTTAGGTAACACTATGAGGTGTCGTACACACACGATGCATATGCGACTCATTCATTATGTAACTCCTAGAATAACTTTACAAACGACATCTAATAGAAGTAAAAAAACACAGATATAACATCATAAAAATAGAAGGAGTCTATCTAAATTTCCCTATGAGACATAATGCCTTTCCTTTCAAAATAGTAAGCACAAACATCCTTCCATAGATAAACATGTTGCCCTCTGTTTCCTTTCCGTCACTTTTTCTAATTATTTTCCTGAAGCTTCAGCCGTACCCCTGCAGCATATGGTATACGCATAAAAACGCTAATACTTTATTTACATATACTTTAATTTGGAACAAACTATTTATTTTAGGGAGATCTGAAATATTTTTTTATTTCTTACATGTTCACTGAATGACATATCATTTTATATTCAGCAACATGCATCTTCTTTCTGCACAAGAACTTGTTGAAAAGCTATGAAAAGATGGATCAACAGTGAGTTTCATTTTGAAAAGAAGAACGGTTAAGACAAAAAGAATGTAAATTCCATTCAGAAGGATTTAATTACCAATTTTTGTTTTTACTATCTTCCTTTAGTAGAAGGTGCCTCCAATTGTTTCAGAAAATGTATTGCAACTTATACAATAACGCTATTAGAAGTGTAAATATGGATTATGTGAAAGTGAATGTGTTGCGATATATTATCTGATTTATCATCTTCGTTAAGTCCCACTCAATCTTGTGTGCTACCTTATTACTGTAGATGTAGAAAATAATTTTTGAAGCAATAAGTTATATGTATAAATAGATAATGTTGCAAGAGATTGTAAATGTACCGCTGTTGTTCTTGCTTTCTTAACTCACGTAACACCATTCATTCGAAGACAAATCTAGACACTCTCACTACGATGGGCAACACAGGCATAGGACCCTGTTTTTAATCACCTATAAACGAATACAACTAGATGTTTCTTTTATGTGAGATGCTTTAGCGTACAAGGCTAAAAAGTCTTTTTGCATACTTGGGCTTATTCATTGTGCTTCCATTGTCGCATCTTATCCACATGTAGCAGATATCCATTTAATTGAAAAGATTATTGGAGGTGTAGTTATTAGCTCTGACGCTATAGATTCCCGCTCAACATAACTTCTTATATTTACAGTTGTAATGTCAAACATGCAGAGTCTTTATCACATTCGAGGTGAATGTCGAGACATAGTTTGTCTTGAAACTATAATATGCTTGTCATTATGATTGCACCTTATTTGCGTGAGTACGCCGATTGAATATCAACTCTCTGAGACTTCATTTATGTTCTCTTTGATGGTGTCTCTCTAAATTCCTTGAATCAATTGCATTAACCCTGTGGTTGGATAACCTAAGTTTACATCTTAATTGATGAAAACTACACATTGATTATGTCCTAATATATGCTTTGAGTGGATTCTTAGTAGGTATACATACACTCATGAAGACACATTTGATCAAAGCTAGAGAAGCTTAGAGCTATAGTGGACATACTGTGAAAGCTTCATCATTTCCAATGTCAAAGAGTAACAAAGAATGTATAGGCTAAGTTACTATGAATAGTTGGATAGATGGGTTAAAGCCAGAGAGGATTAAAGCCAAAGAAGCTTAAAGTTATAGTGGACATGCTGTGAAAGCTTCATCAAGTCCAATGTCAAAGAATAACAAAGAATGCATAGGCTTAGTCACTATGAATTATGATTGATCTTTATTTTTATGTAATTAGTCTTAGTTTGATCCTCAGATTGATGACTATAACCTAAAATGACCTTAGGACACCTTATGCATTGCATATGAGTTCATAACCTTTCAAAAAATGTGTTTTTCGAAAATAAGTGAACTTCGGAGCTCACTCATACTTTCTCAAAAATATTTTTGGTGCTAATATTTTTATATTTTGATATAAAATTTTGCTTTCTAACACAAAAAATGGCGCTTCAATTCAATTTTTATAGAGAAAGTTATGCTCAAAGAAAGAAAGAGAGTTTCATAAGGAGTCGAGTAATGAGCAGTAATGCAATGCAGTCGACTACATTCCGAATGCAGTCGATCTTATTAGCCGTTGGATGAAAAATAAGGCTAGTTTTGTCCAAAATCATGGCAAATCTTTCGATAACAGCTATATTTGATATCCACCTTATATAAAGGGGCTTCATCGTACACCATGAAAATCACATTTTAAGCCTCCATTTATTACAGAAACATCAAGGCTCATAGATTAAACTTTTCTCTCTTCATATTTATGATTTAGCATCATTAAAGAGAGCATATTTGTGAGCAATTCTTTGATTGAGAGTGAGCATTCTTCAAGTCATCAATTCTCTCATATCTCTATTGTATTAGAGCTTCATTTGTACTAATTTCCTTTCAAGAAAGTTTCTTTCTAGGGTCAATTGCACTGGGCACCCTCAAGTTATCACGCGGTAGTGTGGTGCACCATAAAGTTTTTTTTAGCTACCTTACACCCCATAAGTGTGGTGACCATCACCCCCCGTCCATTTTCTGGCCAACAGCCTCACCGGAGAGGTAATTTAACTCAAAGAAAAGGGGTATTTTGGCCAGAACGATTAGAAAAAAATGGAGGAAAGTTTGTGTTGGGTTTGGTGCCCAGAGTTGTTGTCTTTTTCCATCTATACATACATATACCCATTTATATAGAAAAAAAGGAGGAAGATATAAAAGAGAAGAAAGAAGAGAAAAAGGAGGGAAGAAAGAAGACAAAAGTGAGGGAAGAAATCAAATATGGCTGATTTTTGTCATTGTGGAGAGAGAACTGTTCTGATAACATCATGGACTCCTCGGAATCCCGGTAGAAGGTTCATTGGTTGTGCTAGATATGGAGTAAGTTTAAAATTAGTGTTGATTTTCTATGCTTTTAAATTTGTTTAGTTAAAAAACTGATCTTATGTTCTCAATTTGCAGGATGTTGCAATTATTTTGCGTGGTATGATCCTGAGATGTGTGAAAGGTCGAAGAACCTAATACCAGGGCTGCTTAGAAAGATTAACAGTTTGGAAGAAGAGGCAAGATTAAAAAAGCACATGATCAGGGGAGAGAAAGTGGCTTGGGTGACTTTGTTCATCAGTTAGGGAGTAATTTGTATGTTGTGGTCCCAAAAACAATTCATAAGATAAATAGGGCATTTGAAGGTGTAATGTGCTGTGTAATGTGCATAATGTATGCACTTAATTATGGCCATCTTATAAAACTGTAATAGATGTTTGTACTCTTGTGCAATGATATTTGTACTCCTGTTTACCACATTCCACAAACATCATTCAAACACAAGACAACATCAAAACTAACTCCTATGTGGAGTACTTTATAAGGGTCAAAAGCAGTGGATGGCTTAACAGTTTACAAAGAGGCCATCTATGTTCACAAAAGGAATACCCTGCTCACAGATTGTGGCCATTTACAGCACAACAAAAAAGGATTTATACCACAAAGAAAGGCCATCATAATGTTGACAAAAAAGGCCATCTCAATTTACAGCCCGACACTATCATCCCAAAAACCAGTACCCTAATATGCAATTCATAGCAGCCTCTCTACCTAGCAGCCTTCCCCTTGGTAGCCTTCTCTTTAGCAGCAACAACCTTCTCTTTAGTAGCAGCCTTCCCCTTGGCAGCCTTCTTTTTAGCAGCAGCCTTCTCTCTAGCAGTAACAGCCTTGTCTACTGCAGCACTCTCCACTTCAGCTTGGTTTTTTCTTCCATACTTCTCCTTGTAGCAGCCTTTAGTTTAGCACACCTCCTTAGCTTGTCAAACTTCTGTGTAGCAGCTTGCAATGCAGATAAAGACACAAACTTTCTTGTGCCTTGACTGAATGAGATTGTGTCCACATTAACTCCACCAACCTTAACAGGTTGAAACTGATTCTTTGGTACCCTAACATGTACCCCAGTGCTCAAGAAATGTGTATTCTTGAAGCATGGTTGGGACTGAATTACCTGCTAATAAATAGATGTCATTTATTGAAAGTCATCTAAATTCATTGTGCATTGTTCCTTGTCAGACAACACAATAAATAAGATGAGTGCATACCAAAGGCACTGGGCCAAGGACATTTACCGATGGGGTTGTTCTTGTTATTTTTGTAGGTGGCAAATCAGTAGCCTTTGCATTCCTTGTCACATACACTTTCTTTTGAGTTGGGGCAGGAGCAGCAACACTCTTTTTCACCTGGCACACCATATTCTTCAGTTTTCAAATGGTTAACATTATACTACACTAAACATAATGAAAAAAAAGTACTCACAGGTAACTTCCTCCTCTGTACTCTACTAGGTTCAATGTTGACAGTTTGAGATGGGCCTTGATTGGCATCAACAGCATCACCCATTGTGCATGTTCTTCTATTATGACCTAGTGTCCTACACTTGCTGCATTTTAATCACATTCGCCCTGTCTTCCTTAATTTGGTAGCAGTGGACAGTGGTGGTTGTTTCTCATCTAACTCCCTTTTCCTTCTTATTTTAGGCCTACCAAGCCTATTCCTAAACTTAGGAGGTTCAATGGTAGGCATCCCTGACTTTGGCCACATCTCAGGCCCATTCATTGGGTAAATCATGTGTTCATAACCCTTCATACATGTGCTCATCTTGTAACAATCACAAACATATAAGTCTAGGTTGATCCCCTTCCAGTTCATAGCAGCAATAGCATGTGAACAAAGGATTCCTATCAAATCCCACCTCATACATGTACAAGTCATCTTATCAATGTCACAGTAAAACTGCCCTGTTCCATTTGTCATTGTAACCTGAAACATCCCTTACCTTGCCCGGCTTGTACCGGCATTAGCTGCATACACTTTGATCTTCTCCCACTTGTCAGCACTCTTTGGACAAAAAGGACCATAATGGAGTTTCTGTCTCATTGCTTCCCTCTTAACCCTTAACCTTTTCATCAAATAGCTCTTAATCCACTCAAGGCAACTGATGATTGGCTTATCCCTAGCTGTCAACAACCTAGCATTAAAAGACTCACACCAATTGTTCATTAAAATATCACATTTTGGGAATGTCCTAAAGTGTGATCTGCTCCATTGATGAGGTGGCTTGTCTGCCAACCAATTGATTGCCACTTCACTAGCATCACTGGTCTTTTACATCATATTCTGAAACTCTGTTTCCCTACTTGCTTTTCCAACTGCTAATAACATATCCTTCATGGCCTTGCCCCTGATCCTTGTCCCATCCTAGAAGTTACTATGTAAATGCCTTAAACAAAATCTATGTTCTGCTGAAGGAACAACAGACTCAAGGGCATTGATTAACCCTTTTTGCTTATCACTCATGAATGTCCAACCACTATCATTTGTTATTTCCAAGTCCCCAACTAACAGTTTTAAGAACCATTCCCATGATGAGGTAGTCTCACCCTCTACTATGACATAAGCTACATGAAACATGCATTTATTAACATCCACAGCTGTAAGAATTTGCCCAACAGTATTTTCCTTCAAATGGCATCCATCTAACCCTATGAATGGTCTACACTGCTCTAAAAATTCCCTTTTCAGTCCTCCAAGACACACACACACACACATACATACATATATATATATATATATATATATATATATACATACATATATATTCTTTGTATTTCAACTGTTGAATTAGGATTTGTTCTCTCTAACTCTGCCTTGTAAACCCAAAGTTTTGCATATTGTTCTTTAATACTTCCATGAATTACAGAAATGACTTTCCTCCTAACTCTATAAGCCTGCCATTTAGACACACCTACAACATAATCTGTTTGGACTGTTTCTGAAAATGAAGAGTGTGACCACTTTGGATTAGCTCTAAACTTGTCAACATATCTTTTTGCAAGCCAACTTGAGTTTACATAGTGCAGGTCAAAGCTCCTTCCACAAGTGTGCTCTTTCTACACAGACTTTATCTGCCAGGTTGTATCATTCTGCCTGACAGAGGCATACACAAACCATGGACACTCTTTACACACAGCTTTAATCTTTTTCTCTTCACTCCTTCTAAAGCATATCACCTTTCCATATTTCACACCATGCATGTGAACAGCCTCTCTAAATTTACTTTTGCTTGAAAAAATAGTTCATACATTGAAGTCTAGATCCTTAATATGTTTAGCACCTGTAAAATCTAAAGCAGAATTATCAAACACCTCATAAGTTGAGGGCCAATTATCTTCACCTGAACCATTCAAACTATTCAGCTCATCAGACTTACAATCTTTAGTCTTATCAATACAATCTTCAGTGGGGTCATTCTCCTTAGATACACCTCCTAGTTCAGAACTTTCAATAGAAGTATCAATGTTTTCATTAAACATTGCATTATCTCTCTCATCATCATTTGTTATCTCACTGTCATGGAAATCAGAACCACTGTCACTGTCCTCTTCAACATTCTCAACACCTATGGCCACCTTATCCCCACTCCCCCTAGCTATATCTTTATGCAGCTCAACATTGTAAACACATATGTCCACCCTATCCCCATTCAGCCCAGCTATATCTTAATGCAATTCTGCATAGCCCCAACTCCATGCACCCCATTAACAGAGCCATTTGCATTAGCCCCAACTCCATTAGCCCCATCAACAGAGGCATCTACATTAGCCCCAACTTCATGCACCCCATTAACAGACTCATGATGTTGGTTATTGTTAACACCCTGACCTTCTTGGCTAGATGGAAATGCAAGAACTTCTTCAGCCTCATCAAGTGCACCCCCACAATGGTCCACGTACACTAGAGCTATTCTACTATCTTTTAAGTTACAAGTGCACATGTTGGAAGCATCCTGATTATCTAGCAAAATCTGTATCCCATCCTTCATTTGTTTGTTAGGTTTAAGATAATATGCTACTATATATTGTTGAACATATATTTGTTTTAGCATTTGATGAATCTCAATGACTGATATCTCATCAAGATCTAGGTTGTCTATATAAGCAACTTTGCCCCCAAGATACTGTAAGTTGTCTGAGATACTATTAAGAGCCCCCCCCCCCCCCCCACATGGTGAAATTTATCAGAACCATCTGCAAAATAATATTTTATGAAATTTGATTAAAATAATATTTTAAGCAACTTTTCAGGACCACTCACTCAAGGTAATATAAATAAATTTGATAGTGCTGTCTAAAGCATGTCTCCATTTCAAGGAACACATTCGAATAAACAATGATTATATGTATAAAACAAAGGCAACCTTTTCACTTCTGATGAAGTATACATAAACAAATCATATCATGAAACCAACCAAATTACTTGGTCTACGTTGCATTTATATAGCCAATATCAACAAAATCAACAAAAAAAAGATGGAGAATGCGTAAATTGGATTGTGACAGTCGTGACTATACTCCTCAGGTCTTACTTCGTACTCAAACGCCATCTAAACGATGACAATCACGTCTGATCGCGATCAACTTCTACCAAACAGAAACCCTAATCGACTTCTCCCTCAATTTGATGAAGTCGAGACCCTAGATCCCCTGCGTTTCATCTCCAATGTTTGAAAAAGAAAAATATGAGAAGGTTGGTTTACAACGGTCCTCCATTTTTTTCCCATAAACTTGATATTCCAACAATGCCCCCTAGTTTAACCGATTATTATTATTTTTTGGCCGAAAAATGGATGGGGGGTGATGGTCACCACACTTATGAAAGTTTGGGGTGTAAGGTAACTAAAAAAAAACTTTGTGGTGTACCGCGCTACCGCGTGATAACTTGAGGGTGCCCAGTGCAATTGACCATTCTTTGTACACAATTGATCTTATAAAAGGATTATGATCAAGGCTTGGGTTTGTCAAGTCTTTGGTGAGTTTTTTGGTTCAAGGCTTGTGCTTGGTGTGGAGATATCACCAAAGTATTGTAAGGGTTTTGATCTTAATGCAGATGAAGATTGTTGCTATTGGATTCTAGTGCTCTTGCAAAGGACTTCCTTGAAGAGGTGGATGTAGGCTTGAGGGTAGTTCAAACTGAACTATTTAAATCTCCTTATCAAGTACCTCTAACTCAATCTCTTTACTCATTGCTTGAGATTGTGTAGTTATCATCTTCATTGAGATATTACTAGGTTTAATTGAGATTCATGATTGCGTTTAGTTTAGGTTCCCAATTAATTTTTTAAAAACCCTATTTACTCCCTCTAGGATTAATGTTTGTTTCAAATTAGTTCATCTGTCGAATTTATTTTCATATATAAATATTAAAATATGTCAGTGACACTTATTATTTTCGTGTTTTTTTAATGGTATGGCAAGGTAACGTGTTTGTAAAGGTAGATCTATGGCAGGTCGGCCATATGTGTAGTCATTTGATGCATAGAACTTTTACGTTTTTTTTTTTGGAGGTTGAGGAATAACTTATATTTGACTGATTATCATATAAATGAGAAATACTATTTAAGCTAATTATTATATTATGTAGGATTGTTTACGTGTCAACTTTAATGTTATTATACTAAAATGTAAAAAACATAAGTTTCATGTTATTTGCCAAATACAATTTTTTTTTCAGACAACCTTTATAATCTATCTACTTCAACTTTACAAAAAAGTTAATCAAGATCATTATTGGAGATTTCTTACCACTTTACAAGCAACCGCCCCACCCTACTATAATTAACACTTGTTCGGCATATTCGTTATTCCAATCAATCCACCCGACTTATTCAACCATCAACATTGTTACTGCATTTCGACTGCTCCTTCCCTCTCAATCCTGATGTTCATGGTAAGCTCATGATATTTTGTTTGTATATTATTTTAATTGCACACACACATTGCGTGTGCCGACTATGCCTAATATTTTCTTAGAAAATAAGTAGGTAGTTATGCAACCTTACAAATGATTTCATAAATTTTGTATAATCTGGAAAAAAAAAAGTGATCGTTCCTAGCCTCTTGGTCCTCACGTTCATGATATAATGATATATATATATATATATATATATATATATATATATATTATCAGTGAGTTTTACATATGCCAAGTATTTTCTTAAAAAATGACCGAGTACTTGTGTAAGCTTACAAATTATTTCATATATTTTGTAATATCTAGAAAAAAAAAAAGTAACGTTCCTTCCCTCTTGGTCCTCATGTTCATGGTAAAATCATAATTTTTTCTATATGCACACTATTTTACTAGTTTACCAATTAAATTAATATAGATTTTCTTTAACTGCAAGTGCATCGTGTGTGCCGGCTACACCTAGTATTTTTTTAACAACGAGCAAGTATTTGTGTAACCTTACAAATGATTTCATAAATTTGGAATACCTGGGGAAAAAACTTTGACCATTCCTACCCTCTCAGTCCTCATGTTCATTTTAAAAATAATAATTTCTTTGTATATGTATTTGTATTATTCTATTAATTAACTGTAGACGCATTGCGTGCGCCTACTATGTCTCGTATTTTTCTTAACAATTACCAAGTATTTGTGTAACCATACAAATTATATCGTAAATTTGGAAATATCGGGGAAAAAAGTGACACCTAAACTATGCACGCCAAAACTAAGGAGCGCAATGTTGTGCATTATTGTGGTGGTACCAAATGCATTAATAAATGGATGCATCAACTAATAGATAATATATCGTGCAATGTGAGTGTCATTTGATAACAAATTGCAAAATACCCTACAGTTACCTAGCACCGCCGCACCCACCTACCCACAGCCTGCAGACACCAATCACTACCCACAGCCTGCAGACACATCCCCACATCCGCGACATCCACAACCACCAATCACTCACCATTTCATCTATCACCACCCATTTGCACCCATCACCACCCACTGTCCACCATCCACAATTTTTAGCACGCACCACTCACTAACCATTTACCATTACAACCAATCTACCGGCATCACCATGAACCAACACCACTGCTATTTGCACCTATCGCCACCTATTTTCATCTACCACCACTCACCACTCACAACCCATCACCCACAATCCACCATTTTCACCACCACCCACCAATCACTCACCCTTACACACCAATTTGCCACCATCCCAATGAACTAACACCACTGCCATTTTCACCCATCATCACTTACAATTTACACCCATCACCCCCGTTTTCACCTATTACCACCCTTCACCCACCAATCCGCCGTCAGCACCATGAACTAACACCACTGCCATTTTCACCCATCACCACCACCACACACCATCGCCGGCCACAACATCTCCACAGCCATAACCACAGCCCGTGCCTGGCGGCGTCCGACCACCGAAGCCACCACTGCAACCATCGCGACGACCTAGCACCGCCGGCCACCACCACCTCTCGAATACAACCACCACTACCTCCACAATGATTCATTGACCCCACACAGCCATGTCAGTCCCACACCCAAGACCACCCACGACATCGCCTCCAACGATCTGGTTAGGAATCGTCTACCCACGACCACCAGGCCCACACCCACGAACGTCGATTTGCCGTTGTCGCTCGAATACACCACCAGGCATCCATCCACCGCCACGCTGCCACGTCTTCCTTCCACAGTGAGTTAAGCCAGAAAAACACACAGGAATGAAAATGCATGGGAAAAGGAAGATTAAGGAGAATACATGAAACAAAATTGGTAGCGTAAAGTTTAACGAAGAAAACAGGAGAATTTGATGCAAGCTTTGGAGAGTTGAAATTCTAGGAAGACTTTAGGGTGGTCTGTCGCTGATTTGAATCCACAATGGAGATGGAGGAGGGAGGAAGATATGCTGATAGTAGTTGCGTGAAATAAAAGGAGAGGGTTTCTGGTAACTGAAGGTTTGTGGAGAGTGGGCTAGTGGTTTCTGAAACTTTTGCCTTGATGGTTGTCTGCTGGATGAGTAACTAAGGAAAATTATACATGGTGTACACTTGCATGTAGCAGGATGAGTTGAATGCAACACCAAAAATAGTGTATTACGGAATATCAGAAAGTCCATTCTCTTTATACATAGTATACACAAATAGATAAATATAAAGAAGCATTACTTCTCTTAGAAGTGGGTTTTAAAGCACATGCTAATAGGACCTCAGAATTTGTATTCTAAGATCTAATGAAGGATTTCACAAGTGTCCATATCAGATAAAGAGTTCCTACTATTTTTCTTTTCTTTCACAGGTATATCTGTACTGAATATTTAAAGGTGTGAGCCATAACTAAGGCGAGGTGAATCACAGGCAACACAAGCATGTGCCTCCTCTTGTCCCATGAATAGGATTCAATTCATTTTTCAAGTAGAGAAGGAAGTCGTGAGCAACTTATAGGGAGGAGGGCAGGCCAGTGAGTCATTGGGGAGGCATGTGGGGGACCCCTCTTTTTAGCCCTAGCAGATGTCACCTTGGCATGGGTTGCTCCCCATCCCCACACCATTTCTTGTGAAACCGTGACAATTATCCACCTAACCCAGCAACTGGCAAGAAACCCTACCAAAGATGTAGTAGATAGGGATCGCTCCAAACAAGCCCGTATGGTCCTTGCCCTACAACCCTTGCTGTCCAACAGACGAGTACCCCTCCGAGGAAACACCAAAAGATGCTGCACACGAGTGTGAGACGCAAGGGTCTCATAGAAGTGGTTACCATCATGCCGTTTTGTGCTTGGATCTGCATCGCTACTGTACTACACGGCATGCCTTGACCATGGCCATCAATTGGGCGGGCCCGTGACAATGCTCTCTCCGCTCTCTTCAATCCTCGTCGTATGAATTGTTAGATGGGCTTTCATGTGTTCTCTGACATTAGAGCTTTCTCGCCCATGGTATAATTCTGCGATGTCTTACATTTACTTCAGTTCGAACAGTCCATGATTTGTGGGGGGTATCTAAATTATGTAAATTTGAAGGTTTACGGGTAAGATTTCTCAAATAATTTGGTCTTCTCCCTTATCATCTTAATTTAAATGGTACAACCTGACCACGTCAACTTTGTTATCTTGGCTTTCTGATATTTGGTACCTTTGTAGTCATGGAACAAATTAGAGAAGAAGATAGATAGGTTCATACAATCACAAATCCGATGGACATTCTCATGTAGATATTGCTGATTATACTCAAATGAGATCCTTAGACGCTAATTCAATAGATCTGGCGGTGTCTGAGCAGTGTTATATGATCGGCGCAAAATCCAGTGCATTAGACTGTATAATTAACGTCACGATTGTTGTGCAGCCTAACGCCTATATTTTCGTGCACACCCCTACAATGAGCGTCAATACTATGAGACTGTGACAATACATTATGGCTGCAAATTGGAAGTACTTTGGTTAATTAGTGAGCATGTATTCTTCAAGTTTTTGATAGCGAAAATATGGGATGAACGAGATTCCTCGCTAATAGATCTCTCTCAAGTATGTTTAAACTTTTGTCTCCTCCATTGTTGGCATATTATTTGATACAAAACTTTTCCACACTTTGCATGATTCACCCTATCTAAGATTTTACGACATCTTTTTATTACTACATGTAAACATCGAGATATTGAACTCAAGAAATAATAATAATAATATTGAAGTAAAAATGTTGTTTGGCAATTTGCAAAGCAAAAAGATCTAGTGAAAGGACAGTGTGACAATCATTCTTCGTCAAGAACTTTTACAAGCAAGAAGACTTCCGGTAAGTGGCGCGAAGATGGCGAAGGCACGGCAGTCGTTGACTCTTGCGCTGACTTGGATGGAAATTCTGAAGAGCAATTATCTTTGGCAGCTCGATCTAGCAGGTTGGCCTTGCCAGAGCCATCCCTGAGCTCCTGCTCACGCCTTTGCATGTTTGCCACGTAACCTTCTGCCACCTATTTTTTTTATCGTCTGCACCTTATAATATGATGATTGCCAAAAGCATGTAGTAAAGTTTAATGAACCAAACCCATAGTTGAATTTTGTTTTGAGTTGTCTCGGTTTAGGGTAAAATAGGCAACAAGATTCTAGCTTTGGATCCCGTAACATGTTCAAATCTGAATTATCTGGATTACAATATCAGGTTAATAGTATTAACACTTGATTATAATCTGAAAAGAAAAAGTTATTATTCAAAGAGACGGGGGAGTCGTATTTTTTTTGGATAAAAAGGTCCTTTTTATTTCATTATGTGCTGTACTTTCCATTTTTGTATGTTACATACACTATCAACATTTCCGCTAATCACCTTGAAACATCAGATTATTCAAGTCATTGGTTCCTGCTTTTTGTGAGCAGCCTTTCATCCGCTCCCCGTTCTCTCCATAGCCTTTGATTCTTCTCATTTTCCATTGCTAGCAATATACTGTTATCAATGGAATCAGGCTTAATCAAGTTAACAACCAATATATTCTCATTAATCAAAACAACCTTTAATATCTTTTGCTTCAAAAAACTAAATCACTTATCAAATCAGCCGCTATTTTTAATAATTTTTATCTTAATACGATTTATAATTTTGAACCAATTTGTTAAAGACTTTACTATTTAGCAAATTTTTCGAAAATCAATTTTAAACTGGCTTTATTTGTTATACTCCCTCCGTCCTACATAATTTGATCAAGTTTTTTTTTTCTTCTGAACTGTCCCACAAAAATTATTCATTTTTAAATTAAGAGAGATCTTATAACTACTTTTATATATTTACTTTTTTTTATACTATTTTATTTAAATTTCTATTGACTCATTTTCTTTTTGACATACTTTCTTACATATTTTTATTTATTTTTCTTTTTACATTTAACA
The DNA here is from genome assembly GCA_033070095.1 of Escallonia herrerae. Lineage (NCBI taxonomy): Eukaryota > Viridiplantae > Streptophyta > Magnoliopsida > Escalloniales > Escalloniaceae > Escallonia > Escallonia herrerae. The sequence continues at coordinate 785,690 of JAVXUP010000053.1, read as the reverse complement.
CTCGACTAACTCAATTTCTCTATTCCCCTCCTTTTTTTTGGGCTAATTACACCTATGTCCCTGAGGTTTGGGGATAATTACACTCGAGGACACAAAGTTTCAAAATGTAACACTTATGTCCGTTGACAAACGGAACCCTAAAAATTCTAACGGTTTTAACAAAATGACTTTATTACCCCTGACTTTAAAATAAATTACCCACTTAATTTACTGATTATTCTTCCTCTCCCCACACCCAGCACCCATACCCCCCTCGCCCCCAACCCCATTTCTGTCACTTCTGCATGAACGGAACGGGGTCAAGGACAGCCCCCAATCGCCACACCCCTGCTGTGGGGGAGAAGAGAAGAGATGGAGGGGAAGAGCAATGGCGACGTCGTCGGTGGTGGATCTGCTTTGTTCGGCGAATAACAGAAGGGACTGTCAGAGGAGAAGGGGGCTGCCAGGGTGAGGGAAGGGGACTGTCGACGGGGAGGGAAGAGGTTGTCGGGGTGAGGGAAGGGGCTATCGGCGGGGAAGGGGACTGTCGGCGGGGAGTGAAGAGGTTGCCGGGGTGAGGGAAGGGGCTGTCGGCAGGGAAGGGGACTGCCGGCGGGGAGGGAAGAGGCTGCCGGGGTAAGAGAAGGGGCTGTCGGCAGGGAGGGAAGAGGCTGTCGGGGTGAGGGAAGGGGCTGTCGGTGGGGAAGGGGACTGCCGGCGGGGAGGGAAGAGGCTGCCGGGGTGAGGGAAGGGGCTGTCGGCGGGGAGGGAAGAGGCTGTCGGGGTGAGGGAAGGGGCCTGCCGGCGGGGAGGGAAGAGGCTGTCGGGGTGAGGGAAGGGGACTGCCGGCGGGGAGGGAAGGGGACTGCCGGCGGGGAGGGAAGGGGCTGTCGGCAGGGAGGGAAGGGGCTGCTGGCGGGGAAGGGGACTGCCGGCAGGGAGGGAAGGGGCTGCCGGGGGTGAGGGATTGGACCTAATTTGAAAATTAGGGTTTCGGAAAAACCCTAATTTGCAAATTAGGCTTTCAACAAAACCCTAATTTTGGGTTTTAAAACCCTAATCTTTAATTAAGGCTTGAATTTTTAATTTAAAAAGGGGTAGTATCGTCATTTTAAAAATATGTATTGATGACATCAGCAAAAAAATACACTTTTTGGACGGAACCCTAACGGATGGACACGGCTGATAAATTTGAAACATGTTTGGTCACGGAATGTTACATTTTGAAACTTTGTGTCCTTGACTGTAATTACCCCCAAACCTCAAGGACATAGGTGTAATTAACTCTTTTAAAGAGTTGAATAAAAATACATAATACCATTTAAATTATGTACAAAAAATTGATCAAATCAAGTGAGTGAGAAGGAAAAAATTATCAAACCGGCTCACTATATCAATTGAAAGAAAAGACGAGACAGACAGTAATTGTACTTCTCCGGACGGATGAGTCAGGTAAGCACCTTAGCTATAGCTAGTAAATCGTGGACTAAGGGTGTGTTTGATAACACAATTAAGCACTTAAAACTTACAGTTTTCAATGATTTTCAATTAAGTGCGTTTGATAACGCTAAACCTCATATCACTTAAAAAATTAATTCTTACCAAAAATAGACTAAAATTTTAAGTCAGGATGGTCTTACTTAATACTGATCACTTAATTCTAAGAGAGATGGTTAAAAGTTATTTTAACATAAAAAAAATTATTACCACCACACTGCCGCCAATTTGCTGGTAACCGCCTCCACCACAATACAACAACCACCACAACCATTATTTTTTTTTTTGCTACCACCACCAACAACATCACCACAAGGACACCGCCACCTCCACAATACCATCGTTGTTGTCACCATGTCCACACTCCCCAAAATTATCTAAAGATCCGTCACACTACAACCACTGTCATGGCGGTCATGTCGCCACCTATCGCTATCATAACTTACCAATACTACGTCTTCAAGCACCATTACCGCCACCATTGACACCTTTTTGCCGTCGCTGCCACCACCACCACTATTACTCCATCGTCACTGCCGCCACCACCACCAACACAATTTTAACCCGCTAAAAAAAGTTATGAAGTACATAAATAAATGCATAATTTTGGTGAAATGGATAAATTTGTAAATAAAAAATTTTCAGATATCTGCTTTTGAGTTTAACAAACAGGTTAACTTATTTTTCAGTAAAAATTCAGTCGCTTAAAGTTTTCAATTTTAAGAATTCAGAACTTAACTTTTTCAGCACTTAAATTTTAGTTTTATCAAACATCCCCTAAGTCTGACCGTCAAACGAGAGATCCTCGCATCCTAAGCTGCCGCTATTTGCATGCGGCTCAAACAAAACGTATGCAGCTGAAGAAACAGTCATTTATCAATGTCAAAATGGATGTCTCAACCCAAATTAACGGATGCCAACCCACTTAAGAAACAAGGGACTGGGATTCAAGAGTTTATTTATCTCTAAAGCAGTTATATCAGATTACAGTCTCATCATATATAAGCGAGAACTTGGTTACAACTCTCAATCCAATACATAACATCTCCCAGGTTCAAATTACAACCAAATCCAACTTCAAAAGGACTGGTAGGACAGACTCAAATTCAACAATAGACTCACAAAGGAATAATAGCACTGTAAAAATAATCACAACCTCCCATCACATACGCATACACTCTTCGTATACATATGGATGGCCTGCAAACAATATCTACAAATTATTCATGGACTTCGTAAATATTTTATCATCGTCGTCGTCGTCATCATCAACGCTGCCACCATTGAGACCAAAGATCTATGTGAGAAGATCATTGACCCACCCCAAATCTGGACCTGCAAATCCACTGTCGTTGGACTTTTCATCCATTAAAAGAGTCCTCCTGCTTGAATAATTGCCAGTTAAAGGGTTCCGAGTAAAAGAATTCCCAGCTGAAACATTTGGAGTTGAAGGAGACAGAACGAACTGATGCTGATCATCACAACCAAAACTACCATCCATCCATGACATATCTCCATTACTAGAACCTTCATCCACGTTCATTGCCTCCAAAGAGCTCATCAACTCAGTTAATGCCTCTTTATAACTCAACCCCCCACCACTATTACAACCACCACCTCCACCAAACCTATTCAACCGATCACCAAATCGAGAAATAGGAGAAAACCAGCTCATGGACCGGGATTTAACCGGCGATAGAGGCGGGGACAGCGGCGGAGACATAGGCGGTGACAAATGAGACATACCCATCAATGTTGAAGTAGGAGAATCGGTAACACAGTTACAGTAAGCGCAACAATGGCTCGTATTCCGATACTTTTGCTCCACAGGAGGAGGAGAGTTCACCGGAGAAGAAGACGCATCCAAAATCCGAAGCTGCCTAGGTGTATGGGCGAAGAAACAGACCTTCCTCTTACAGTTCTTGCCGTCCTTGCACGCCTCGGTTCGATACCGGGCCGGGTGCAGCCAGCACTCGAACACCCCGTGCGCAAACTCGCAGTTCTCGCCGCGAGCGCAGCTCCCGCGTCGGAAGTCCGAGCAGATGGTACCGGAATAATGGTACCGCCTCGGGTCCCTCCGGCGAGCCTTTTCGCCTGGATGCGCAAAGGGACAGTCGGTCCAGTCGTGGCTCCGGCTGCGCGTGCACCGCCGCACCTTGAACTCAAGCATCCGAAAGTGATCCGACGAGTAAGGGTCGCCGTCGTCATCATCATCATCACCGTCCACCTGGTTGTTGTACGGCAGGTACTTCTGGTGGAGGGTCTCTTCAGATCTCGGCGACTCCACATACACATCGGCCGTTTCAGGCATAGCGCGGCGGGTGAGGAGCTTGCGCGGCGGGATGTCGATCTCGCGGAAGGGCTTCTTGGAGAAGTAAAGTTGGTGGGAAGGGTGGAACTTGTGATACTGCTCGGCGCAGATGCTGCCCATATTTCGGATATCGTTGTGGTGTTTTCAGGTGAGGGGGGACATGAGAGAAGTGTTTGATGAAATGCAAGCAGTGGTGGGATGCAGATATATAAGGCGGTTTTGATGGAGGGGGATGACGAGGATGGTGTGAGGGGGGGGGGGGGGGGGGTATGGGGGAAGACCTGCGTGGCTGCTTAGTATTAGGGGTTAGCATGCAGAGGGATGTATGTGGCAGCTCGACGTTACCCACAACATGCAAATTAAAGTCTTTGTTGTTTTTGGTTTTGGTTTGCCTTTTTGTATGACTAAATGCAGAACTGCATGCAAGTGAGGCCACTGTCTTGTTTTGTAGGTAGTGAATGGTGAGGTGAGTCAGTTTGTCTTGGGATCACAGGTAGGACGGGCTTTTGGTGTCTCTGCCTTTTACATATGATGATGATTGGTCACGTACTGTCCAGAATATTTCTACCCTAAAAGCTAAGAACCTCGAGACATTATAGCATATAGGAGGGTAATTACTTATTCGCTCCTAAAGTTTGGTTTGGGAATCACTTGGTCTCTCGTATTTTTTCCGTTATCTACTTGGTCCTTCAACAGATCGTTCTTTTATAGCAGTTTCGTTAATGCGTTAACTGAATAAATCATGCGCCATGCACATGACCCCTTCCAGAGAGGATGAGGAACTGATTCCACAAATCGGAAAACTGGCCGCCTAATTGCAAAGTCGAAACTATAGGTGCTATGTGCTGATGGTCCGTTTGATGATGTGGCGGAAATCTCGTGTGTGAGCCTATAGTGGCTAGTATCGTGACATACAAGAACGCATGGTCTTAGAGAGATGAGCGACGACAGTGAGAATGAGGTCTGAACTGGGACTAGGCAGACATGAGCGAAGGAGGTACGGTTTGAGGTCATGGAATGAATAGAAGGTTATGTACCGACATAACATGTTTCATATCTGTTCAAGTACGCTTTATGTAGACCTGGCAAAAAGGGAACCGTACCCGTTACCCGACCCGTACCCGGTCCAAAATTCCGGGTACGGGTAGCTATTTTCAGTACCCGCCGAAATTGGACCCGGACCCGAACCGACCCGTAAAATCCGGGTAGGTTCGGTTCGGATTTCGGGCAACCCGAAATTACCCGGATTTCTTGAATATAAATGGAAAATTGGAATGTGCCCTAATTTCACTACATTCGTTTCTCAATTCTCTCACTCTCACATAGACGATAGACCCATTTCTCATTTCTCACGCCGTCGCAAGCCAAGACGGCAACAATCTGTCGGCGACGGAGCCCTCCGGCGACATAGCACCCCGGCGACAGAGCCCCCCGGCGACAGAGCCCTCAGATCTGCCGGCGACCGATCGTGAACTCGTCGAGACGGCGCGACGCCATATCGGTAGATCCAGACCGACCATCGACCGACCACTGCCGTAGCAGCGTCGACAGCCGCTGTTCAAGCCGTAGCAGCACGCCATCGACCACCGCCGTCAGCCTCCGTCAGTCCACCGCCGCTGTTCACGCCGTACACCACGGAACTCCACCTGGAAGGTTGGTTAATCTATCCTCCTCCTAAGTATAAGTTCTCAGTTCTCACATGATGAAATGGATTTATTCTTTCTTCTTTCCCTATAAACTTTGGTTACTAGAACTTCAACCTTTCAAGGGAATTTCGGCTGGGATTGGTTGGGTGGCCTGGATTGATGTCTTGGGATTTGATTCCTTTGAAAGAGGTTGGTAGGTCTTGGTTGAGGCTTGAATATGAAGCATGGGTGTGGTTGGTCTGCCTTTGACCCTCTTGGGAAGTTGACTTAGCATAAGTTTGCCCACATTACCGCTGAAGCTTGGGAAGTTGACTAAGCATAAGAGCATTCTTCTCGAAATTCAACATAGATTTGATTTTGTTTCTGTTGACATTCATGTGGTTGTTGAACTTATTTTCATAGTACTTACTCGTGAATCCTACGACACACAAACACAAAAACAAGCACGGTGATTTCTGCCATTAATCCGTTATATACAAAAATAACTGATCCAGCGACATTTTTCATTGATAGAGGGATGGGGTGAGGGCAGTTATAGTGAGGAATTGCAGTCTTCATAAAGGGGTGCTATTACAGTTTAGACTATAGTTTCAGGGTCATCATTGCCAAATTTCGTTTCTAATGCAGTGTTTTGGGTGTCTATGCTTGATGCTTTGCCTTAAATGGTTATGTAGCGGTCGAAGTATTTTGGTCATTACTTCTTTCGCGTTGTTTTCTTTTGTTCTTAATTTGTTTAAACCTTTACGTCAAATAAATACGGTATTTATAGTTGCAATTGCATTGGGGGGTTTAGAGTGCTTCAAGGTAGAATAAAGCATGTGGTGGTTTGAGAGGCTCTGAAGGGTACTGAAGTAGAAATTAAACACTGCACTTGCAAGAATCGTATTGGGACCCTTCTTTAAGGAAAAGCATCAAATCTAGATCTTGTAAACAGATTGGGACCCTTCTTAGTGGTACCTATTTTTGGATGCCAGTTTTGGGGCTTGATTATTGGTTTACCTTATCTGATAGACCTGGAAGTTGCTCCTTAGCAAGCTTGCACATATATGGGGATGCTTTTATTGGCATCCATTGTTTGATGGTAATTATTTTTGGATGCCACGTAATTGGTTGTATGGATTCGCAATTCAAAGTAAGTAATTATTTTTAAAGCATTTGAATATGAAGTTTATATTTATGTTTTGGGATTTAGTCTAATCATATTTGCTTAAATTTAGGTGATGATCCGGACGATAATGACCTTGAGGTATCTTTGCCTATCAATGCAAACATGGATGATTCGTTGGACTTGGATGCAAGAAGCTTAACGGAGATTTGAAGACTTGAAGTTTTAGTTGACGCCGGTGGAATTGAAGACTTTAATTTCAATGAATTTATGCATGTGATATTGTAATATGATGATGTAATTGTTGTTTAAAGTTTTTGGATTATAGGCGGGGATTTGGGAATGGGGTTAGATGCTTGAATTTGTTCATATGCTATTTAACAATTAGTATGCTAGTAAGTAATTAGTAGTAAGTAACTAAGTAGGAATGTAGGATATTATGAGTTTTAATGTTTATGTGTCATAACATAAAATAACCAAAGTGAAAATTGTTTTTACAATAACAAATTAACAATCAAAAATAGGAAATGTGTTGATAAAATAAGCAAGATAACCAGCAAATGCTGTTTTTGAATGAGTTAAAATCTGTTTTGAATTATAAAAAAAAAATTTGCCAAGACCCGCGGGTAATACCCTACCCGTCAGGGTAGGGTACGGATCCCATATATTCGTACCCGGGAAAACCCGGGTATAAATTACCCGACCCGGTTTTATCCGACCCGTTCGGGTATTACCCGAACCCGCGCGGGTCGACCCGTTTGCCAGGTCTAGCTTTATGTGCAGACTAGTCACATGCATCTCCTCTTGTAATGCTTTGTGGATTGGATAAAAAAAAAAAAAAACTTGGGGTTTTTATTTCGTGTTGGCAAGAAGATAAAATGTAGTTGTAGATAATGTATAGAATAAAATATTTTGATCAACAAGAAATTGCCCCTCCCCCACCTCACGAAATAATTCTAACCCCGCTCTGAACCACAATAGAATAAGAAAATAAGCATCGTTACAAGAAACTTTTATGTGTTCAAAAGAAAAATATGAGATATATGAAATTAACTAGCTTAGTTATCTTTTTTGGATTTTTTCTGGAGTCCTTTTTTGGAAGATCGAAATATTTTTTTTTTCAAACTATTAAACTTACACCCACACTGCAATTGATTTCTCACTTGTTTCCAGATAGAAACAAATAATTAGAAAACTTGGTAACTACATCCAAAAAGATTGGGCACATGTCACGCCTTAGAATGGTTTCATGAAATTCTTTGTGAAACCGTGGCAACGCCACTGCAATTCTGACCTTTGTTTGAAAGGTGTGCAGAACTTGTCCTTTTCTTCTTATTTTCTTTTTTGGATGGGAGTGATGTTTTTGTCCTTCGGATATTTGCATGATGTAAGCCGGGTTATGGGCACACACTAAAGCCTGCGGAGCCAGGTTCAACTCGCTTGGGGGTTTGGCTTCGTAGTCAGCCCATGGTAAGGTGCCTCGTGGTGGGCTGCCAATAGCTACTCCCACGTGACATCCACGTGGAGACACATGGACCTCCACGTGGTTTTCATCAGGCCGCTGCTGAAAAGTGGTAGCATATGCATGGCAAACCCTTGTGCCTTAAATTGTTTCGTCGCATCGACGGAGTCAACAATTATGGTCTGAAAATTTTTTGGTTATATTTTGTGTTTTTTTTTTGTAGCTAAAAATACATTTAGGTGGTAATTATTATCTTTTTAGCAATTAATAAGGCAGTATGAGAAGCTTTATTTATCTTTTTCAAGATAGTAAGGGAGATATTTTATAAATATAAAGCAGAAGTGAATGGTACAATAGAACAAAAACAACATGGTACAAAGACAAAACCTTAAATTTTTGGAGGGGATCGCAGTCCAACTTGTAATTGGCTCTAGGGAAAATTAGGAAAATATGAAATTTTGGGATAAAAACTTAATAGAAGGTGAGTTTGTTTTGAAAAATTATGAAAAAGTGGAGCAGCTTTTTTAAATTTCTGAACAAGGGAAGAGGTTAGAAAAAAATGAGTTTTTTTTACTCATTTAATTTGCTCTTCCCAAATTACCCCTGCCCCCAAAAGAATGACCCCCCTGTTATAGTCCCTTCCTCACGCCTGATTTGCTCCCTCCAAAAGAATTACCGATCTGATTTGCTCTCTCCAAATTAAATCTTTCTCTCCAAATCAGTGTTCTTTCTCAGCTTCTCCCCAATTTATTCCATCTCTCTCGCTTTGTTTTGTGCTACTCTCTGACATGACTATCTCACTCTCTCTTTGTGTCACACACGGCCATTGAAATTCAACAACGGTACTACACGAAAACATGCATGTAGCATCACTCTCTCTTTATTTACAGTTCTAGTATTTGCTAGACCATTTTTCTCGTAGCCCGGCGCGTGGGGTGTTGCGGATTGTTACCTTCAGTGTAAATATCGTTGGAGGTGTACATCTTTTTTGTTTATGATTCTTGTAATTAATGTGTGAACACCTCGTGCCATTAGAATTGTTGCTCTTGAAACCAAAGGGAGGCAGGGGAGGGGGAATGGCTTCAGCTTGTAATACATTCGGTATCTTTATGTGTCTTCTGCCATTTGGTTGGGTTGCAAGATGAGATTTGTAACTTAGGCCAAATTTTAATTGTGAGAGCATGCTATATAGACCTGGCAATTTTATATCCGTACCCGTGGGTCTACCCGTACCCGGTCAAAAATCCCGGGTACGGGTACATATATGTACTACCCGTGGAAAATAGACCCGTACCCGAACCGAACCGTATTTTTCGGGTCGGATCGGGTCGGTTGGCGGGTAACCCGGTTTACCTGTTTTCTCGAGTATATATAAAGGACCATTGCATTGGTGCCCTAACCTTCATTTTCATTTTTTTCTCCTTCTTTTCTCACTTCTCTGCCGCTGCCCTCTCACTCTAGATCTACGCCACCCCTCTCACTCAAGATCTACGACACCCTTCACTCCTCTTTCCCCACACTCCCACGTCACGGATCTACAGCAACTCCACCATCGTCGATCCTTCACCGCTGCCACCGTCGTCATCCGTCACCGCAGTCAACGCCGTTCGAGTAGGTGAGCGATCGTAGAGCCTCCAGATCGTCACTCCGTCATCCATCGTGGTTTGCCGCTCCGTCATCCATCGTGGTTTGCCACTCCGTCGTCACTATGTTCGATCAGATCTATCATTTAAAGTCGACGACCGTCACTCCGTCGCCGAGTACATCTACCGTTGACCGTCGCTGGCCAATCTTGAACTTTTCTTTTTGTTTTATTTTGCTTTTTCCAGATGCCTAATCTTGATTTTCAGTTGTGTTGTGTAGACTTTTGATTCTTGTGTAATGGATCTTTTACTGTTGAATAATGATCTTGAACTATTTTTTGTTTAGTAAAAAAGATTAGTCTTGATTTTCAGTCTTGTTGTGTAGATCTTGTGCCATTGTTGTGTAATGGAGAATATTGAAGTTGTGTTTGTGTAATAAAAGAAAGTAGAAAGTAGAAAGGAGAAGAAAAAGGAAGGAATATTTATTAAAAATAAATAAAAAATTAATTTTTTACCCGCGGGTAATACCCTACCCGCAAGGGTAGGGTACGGATTCTAAAAATGCCTACCCGGAAAAATCGGGTAAAATATACCCGATCCGTTTTTATCCGGATCCGATCGGATTTTACCCGTACTCGCGCGGGTCTACCCGTTTGCCAGGTCTAATGCTATATGAAGAACCAATACTAACTCTATCAAGCTCCTATGGAAACTGAAATCAGCATCTAGTGTTGTATTGAAATGGAGTCACTGCAATAAATTGAGGCGAAGAATTGGCCTTTGAAGGTCATTACACTAGTTGTTACTATTTATCAGCGGCAGCGATTTCATTGGATTTAGAGGCTTGCTTAGGATTTCGGGGTTTTGCATGTTCACTCAGTGGCATGGTCGCCCTTTATCGAGCCAAGAAATTGATTCTCCTATAGACAGATGTTGATATTCTCTTACAACGCTTAGGAAGTTGATTCTCCAGTAGGACAACAAACCAAAAATGCAGTACTTTTGTTCTTAAGCTAATACGGTGTAAAGATGGTTTACTTTAACACAAGTCATTTTTTGAAGAATGCAAGTACATATATGCAAAGATGCTTGTCAGTTTCTGCAAGAATGCAAGTCATTTTCTATAGATCGGTAAACACATCAATAACTCGGAAGCGGATCATTTTCTCCTCAACAACTACGTGTAATCTGGCAGATAAAATGAGGCGTAATGGAGTGGTGACAAAACGTTATGTTTTTCATTACAAAACAGAGGTATCGCATCCATCGAGAAATCCCAACCCCCTTGGCAATGTTTGTGTATAGTTCTCGCAAGGTCATCCCACGTATCTAGGAGTCCCACTGAGAAAAACCATGCACCATTGTGCCCCCCCCCCCCCCAAACCCAATTTCTGCATAAAACGACTGAGGCATCGGCACAATCCGACATGCACTTTTGCACAAACCGACTGATGTCTCCGCAGAAAATGACTAGTGTCACCCAAATCGTTTGCGTCTACACCGTTCTTCTATGATTGATCGGTGAACAAATCAACCACTCCGCATTGGACCATTTTTTCTCAACAACTACATGTAACCGGGCAGATAAAATGCGGTCTAACAGAGAGGTGACGAAACGCTATGCTTTGCAACCAACAAAATGGAGGAATAGCATCCATCGAGAAACTCCCAACACCCTTGGAAATGAGTGTGTACAGTTTTCGCAAGGTCATCCCACGTATCTAGGAGTACCACCGAGAAAAAAGCATGCGCCTGTCCCCCCCCCCCCCCCCGCCAGTAATTTCTGCATAAAAAGACTGAGACATCTGCACAATCTGACATGCACTTTTGCACAAACGGACTTGTGTTTCCTTAGAAATGACTAGTGTCACCCAAACCGTTTGCGTCTATACCGTTATTCTATGATTGATCAGTGAACACATCAATTACTCCGCATCGGATCATTTTCTCCTCAACAACTACGAAAAGTTACCTTGGGGTGCTCTGACATGAGCTACTTCCCTATCAAAAACATTTTTAGTATTGCGTATGCGCAGAAATGACTTGGCCACAGCCATGTGCATACAAAAAGTTACCTTGGGGTTCTCATGAGCTAGGGATCAAAAACATTTTTAGTATTGCGTATGCGCAAAAATGACTTAGGCAGTGGCACATTTCGACAGGCACCTTTGTGTAAAGTACTTGCATTTCTGCAGAAACCGACTTGTGTCGCCCAGAGCAAAGTGCTCGGTTTTTCTTCATAAAACTATATGTGTGTCACCTAAACCGTGTACAACCTTGATTAAATGCATGCGCAAATGACCTATCCATCCCGCAAGGTGCTCCACTTGTGCAAGGTGCGATCTGCCTAGAAGCTTGGAATCGGTTGTGTCACTTTTTGGGACTTACACATGGTTTCTTGGCTACCACATAGATCTCACAATCTATGTGGTATTGTGCCCCACCATGTGCTTTGACCTCGTCAACGGGCTCCAGTGATCTATGTTTCCAGTCGAACAAGGTGGACGAAAGCCGCTACAATATTAGATACACAACGGGAGCCGGATCATCGTTCATCAAAACCTGAGAGTTTTATCAATGCCAAATTAAATGGTTAATCATCTGAGCACAGATAACTTGACGGTATTTATCGATTGAGTGTCGCTTGATCCTACTACTTATAAGAGTGAAAAAATGGAAGAGAACAACAATATGACGACACGTTAACTATTAGTAAATACGGTATTAGTAAAACAATAATGATGCGATGAATATGGCGCCATGCAAATAACGTTGTTCCAGTAACTGGCTTACAAGCATAGGAATGTTTACTGTCAACCCGTTAAATAAAATTTTAACGGGTTCTTAAACCGACCTGTGTCGCCCCAGCCATGTGCATACGAAAAAGTTACCTTGGGGTGGTAACATAGACGAATAGTAACACAGATTGACAAGAATCATCATGTAAGGTGAACATAAGTTGGAAAATGGGGAGCATAGTACAGAGCTAGATGCAAGCTACATAAAGTTTTGAATGGATGAGAAACTACATAGGTGCTATAATAGACGCTAGTAATGACGCTAATCCCATGTGTAGCCACAAGAGTAGTACATGAGCAAATGCTTGAAAATAACAGACAAATGCAGTGGTGCGGTTCGCTTAGTACAATCGTCGTATCCAATCGAACGACAAAAGAGTATTTGGAGAATTCAATGTGCTTTCAAGTCAAGTCTCGACGTCACTTGAAAGCTACATTTTCAAATGAAAATGGCTCATGATAGGACCGATGTAGCATTTCCTATTTTGAAACTCTTGCATGCCTAAACTATGGATAAATATTTTGTTGTTAACGATTATGAAGTTATTGCATGCCTAAATATGATAAATGCATTGTTCTTGGACAGTTCCTATTCTTGAAGTATTCCATCACATGTTGTACATAATCTTGAACAGTACACAGGCAAATGTGAGGAAACTAGTCAGAGAGAACTTGAAGCAAATATTGTTCCAGTATTCCTTTCACTCCAAATGGGATAAGCAGTAAGTAGTAGTTTAGAATAAACTTCATGGACAGTACCATTTCAAAAATATCAACTAATAATTTCAAGTAAAAATGAACTTGACAAAGCTTACGGAATAGCTAAAAGCTTCAATCAAACCTGATGTCCTGATGTATTATTAGAAATCCTAACTCTTTGTACATCATCATCTACAAATACTAAGTTGTAAGACAACCTACTAATAATCAAAACTATACAGCCAAGTACACAAAAATTCAACTTCCTTGAGACATTATTCCCTCATTAATCCCTAAAGCAGTGCATAATCTTCGATAAATGCTGTTGTTAGGCCAAGGTGTCCCAGCTTCCCACACGCCATCTATTGTTAGGCTAACTAGCTGAAAAAAGCTGTCCAGTCCTTTATGCTAAAAAAAAACTTGTATCTCTCCAACCAAAACTGCAAGCAAATCAACTTTAAACAAGCCTTGAAGACACCACCAAGCTCATTCCCATCCTATGTTTATAAGTAAAGTCAAAGGATAACAAAGGTAACAAATTCCCACGTGTTAGACAGTGTTGATAGTGCTGAAAATTCATAATATGATACATCACTTTACAAATTGCCATAACATGAGCAGTATGCGATATACTGTAAATTGATCAGGACGGGGCCTTTCTGATGCAAGAAAGTGCAACCACATCGATGCAACTGTTGCATACTCCTACTGTAACACGAAGCACGTCCAAAAAGTAAAGGCATATGCCATCACTATATGTGTCTAAAACCTGCAATCAGAAAGAACATTATACATTGCAAGCAGGTACTTTAGTGATCACTTGAACCTAAATAATAATACCTTGTGAAAAAAGATAGTCCTTAATTGTTGTGGCTATTTCAATACAGTACCACATTGATGCTGCCAATATTTCTACTCATTAATCAGCCAATTAACTATTAGTCTTATGGTATGAACTGTCGTACTCTGAAGGATGTAGTATCCCACCTAAAAATGCTGATATTGCAATTTCTTATCTCTAATTGGTTGCAGCACTCTAATTTCGATACTTTTTCCTTACATTAAACTATTCAAGTGCTGATAGCATCACCCTTACGTAAATGTATATCGCTAAAACAACTATGACATGCACTTTAATATCAACAAGCACATGCCAAGAACATTATAGGAACGAATGTACAAATGTCAAAATAATCGAATTACTCACAATGGCAACACTAAGTGGATTAAAGGTTAGTTACATTACCGATGTAGATGAAAGAAAATGAGGTAGAACATTATGAAGATCGGTAGCAAAACAAGGTTGCTAACCTGTGTGATTTGGGTGGAATGTTAAAAATCGAAAGCTTATCAATGGTGTTGTAAGTCTGTTCGTCGTTGTCCACTTAACTAGAACCAGGATAGCAAATGCCAAGAACATTATAGGAATGAAAATTTTGAGTCTCCATAAATCAATGTGCAGAGCAGAAGATAATTAACTCAACAAAGATGGATTATTTACCTAACAAGGGATTCTCGTGGTAGAAAATAATAAATGAATTGCACTAATCTTAATGGTCATTCATAAGAACCAAATATAGAAGTTTCACAGACAACACAAAGTAGAAAATTCCAGTAATATTTAATACAATATAGCTTACCCAAGTAATCCACAAATAGACAGCACAATCCAAACTTACGTGATCAAGGTGGATGTGATGCAGCCGTAAGGTGCTGTCCAGCTATGTCGTCACCGGAAGGTTCAGTTTGGAGGAGAGAGAGGGAGTCAATGTTGCCAATGGATTGATTTCAGCACCCATGGAGAGAAAGGGTGTCGTCGTCGATGACTATAGATCGATTTTGAAACCCATGGATCGTCGTTGTCGGAAGGTGGATGTGTCGTCGCCGCCGGCAGATGGAATCGGGGGAGAGAGAGAGAGAGAGAGAGAGATAGAGACACTTGGTTTGGAGAGAGGGATGTAGATTGCGTCGCCGGAAGGTGGATGCGCCGTCACTGTGTCGTTGCCAGAAAATGGACGGCGTTGAGGCCTCGTCAACCAATGGAAATGTAAAGAGAGGGAGCCAGAGAGTTTGGCTGGAAAGAGAAGAAAATGCTGAGAATATCAATCCAAAAGTCTGATGTGGGACAAACAAGGGGAGGGGTATTTTGGGGATGGGAAAAGATAGTTTCCAAAAACCTTTTTTTTTCCAACTAACCCCCTTTTTCAGAGATTTTCAAAATATACCCACTTTTTCACAATTTCCCAATACAAATCCCTCATCTACAAATATTTAACTCTAAATCCCATCTTTTCCTAATTTTCCCTTGGCTCTATCCCTGGCCTTGGTTTTTTTTTTTTTTTTTGTTTCTTTTTCTTTTGTTGAGCTTGGCAAGCGGAGGACGAGGTCCAAGTAGTCTTTAGCCTTGTGGGCACTTATTCCTGTTAGCCGTGGTGCATATTTTTCACTTGACCACGCAACTGATCATGGGAGGAAACTCTGAGGGGGCGTATGTTTATGTTTTTTTTGTACTCAAATTTTGTAATGATGACAAAAAAAGATGTTTTTTTTTTGTACTTTTATCATTTTGGGTATTCATTTTGGATACGAAATCCAAATAGTAACAAAAAAGGTGACCTTTTTTCGTTTTTTTCTGACACAAATGAATTCCATGTTAGAAAATTCTTTCCATGCCACTATTTACTCTTCTGTGCATCCTTGTTACAGAGCTAAGGCAGAGAAGAGAGGCATTAGAGAAAAGCTGTGCAACGATCACCGCATTGATCTCAAATCTCAGATTCATCGATTCACTGATTCACATATCAGAGATCAAAGACCAAGGACCCAGATTCATCGATCTCAGATCAAAGATCAAAGATCAAAGACCCAGATTCTCCAAGTGATAGATCGACGACTATCAAGAGACCTAACCACGTAAACCCGCTGCGGTAGAGGTTTTGAGACATCCGTCTGCCCGGTATACTGCTCTACGGGGAGGAGTGAACTTTGCTGGGTTATTCATCATGTTTTCAAAGACCCAGATTCTTCGAGTGATAGATCGACGACTTTTTGGTTGTTTTTGTTGAGTAATTTCGTTGGATTTTTTAAGTGAGGCTTGCGAATTTGTTGATTGTATGCTTTTTGATTGTATGTTTTTGTTGTTGTCGGCCGTCAGCCGGTTGTCTTCGGAGAAGGAGGAGAAGGGAGAATCTATAAGAAAAGACGAATCAGAGAAAGAAGTGGAAGGAGGAGAAGGGGGGAATCGTTTCGATCTCAGATTCATGTTTGGCTTCTAATTTCTTGCTTGGATTGCGTTGCGGGTGATGTTGTTCCTGGATTCATGTTTTCGTCTGTTGCGAAGGTGAACCCTTATGAGAGACGGAACTTGAGGAAGGGTAACATTGGAAAAATTGATGATAAGAATAATGAAAACAGAAATGAAAATTATAAACATACAAAAACTACTGAAAAAGGCAGACACAAAAAAAGTGATAAAAATAATAAAAGTCCACAAGCATAATTTGTGATCGGATACAAAAAGATTGAAAATGAAAACACAATACAAATACTGAAAATGAAAAACGTGGCTGTACAGCCCCTGAGCTTCTAATGATCCAAATATCTCAAAATAGAGTTGTCAAGAGTCTAGACTTGTGATCGATTTTGTCACGAGGTCTTTGATAGATTAAGAGAAGGAAGATGAACAAAGGTATTTGGTGTGTATGTTGCTTAAATAATTTCAGTTAAAAAATATTAGAAGGTACAGTCACTTCAAAACATGCATTCCATTAACAAGCATGATTCCTATATGCTTTTCAAATACGACTAGTTAGCCAAGTATTTTTAGTCCCTAATTTGTCGCCAATGGCCATATTCATGTTGAACATGTCTAACATTCGGCTGTATTGAAATAGTTACTCCAGAATAAACCTCCTTATGAAAGAGGCAATAAAACCCAATCCACCTCACCCCTCCCCCTACACACACACACACACACACATCCATCTCTGTCACCACTGCCGGTTTTTCCAGTGCATGGCGACATGGTATAGAAGATCGCTAGCCTAAATGTCAGTTTAGGGCTTATTAAGGTCGCGTGGACTAACAGGAGTCGTCGCTGCGATGAGTCTCTTTTGGGTAGTCTTTTTGTCTTCCATATATTTGGCGTCAGTCGTGGGTTGGCGATGGAAGCGAGGTGAACTATTGGGGTCCCTGGGTGCTCCATGGTGGGGTTGTGGTGGCCAAACTAGCGAGGGCATTTAGCCGTCAGGTTGTTCCTTGCTTGTTGGTCGTCTTCCATGTTTTCCATCGTGTGTTGTGGGTTTTCTCTTGGTCGGGGTTTTGGATGTTGAGATTCCATGATTTTGAGATAGATTTGAGAGTCTAGGATAGGGTTTTTCTACTAGGGATTTTTACTTCCCCTCTCCCTTAGTTGATCCCCCTTCCCCTTACCGTAGAAAAGTCGATGGTTGTAATAGGCGGCGGAACTGTATTTGGGCCTTGGTAGTTTTGATTTAGTTTTTGGGAAAAGCTGAGACGACAGTAGTAGCTGTAGGTGGTTGACGGTGGTCTACCGAATTGGTGGGCTATAGTGAAGATGGAAATTCTGGCGCGGTTCTGGTAGTTTCCTCGATTTTGGCCGGTCACTTTGGTTTGGGATCGAGTGGTTGCTATTTGGGGTACACCGGACTCCGTAGTAGCGAGATGCCCAAAAAAGGCTAGGATTCCAGCACCGGCATGGTGCATGAGGCTCGAGGCAATGATGCATCGTTGGGACACGTGTTTGGTTCTCGAGGTGATGGCTGGCAGTGTGGTGGCATGTTGTATATTTTTAATTGGCTCTTTATTTTGGTCTTATATTGTTGTAGTTAGTAATTGTCTTGTCTTATTTGGTTGTTTTTAGTAATTAGTTGTTTTTTTACTTATCCCGAGATAAAAAAAAAGGGTTTATTTGTTTTGTAGGTTTAGTTGTTTATTGTGTCTCCATAAGAAAACAAAAAACAAAATAGTTCTTCTTTGTCTTTTGTCTGCTTTAATTTTGTGATTTATTTCTTTTTCTTTTTTGGTGCTACCTAGGTTGTCATCCGTTATTTGCATTGTATGGATGTGTAATCCCAGAGGCTAGGGATGTTAGTCTCGTTTATTTTCTGATGGTATAAATTTATCATAATTCTCAATATATGTGTGTGTGTGTGTGTGTGTGTGTGTCTACACTCGGTCCTACCTATTACTCGGGCAGCCGCATCCAACTAATTAGCTCTTTATTTGTGCAACTTCTGCATATTTTGTTACATCACGTTACATATGTTAATGTTATAATGAGTGTACTCTCTCATAGACTTCATGTTGTAGTTATAAAAGTTTATGTATAAATCCATCTTATTTAACTCCAAGGGATTGACCATGTTTGTTCACCTCCTTGACTTCTTGACTTCAAACATTAGAGCCAACACTTGGTCTTAATTTATGTTAAAGCGGGTCCTTGGATACTCCGTACTATCCAACTAAAAAATTAAGGGTTAAATACACCCATATCCCTGAAGTTGGGGTAAAATTACAGAAGTGTTCATTAGTTTCTACATAGAGCACTTATGTCCGTTGGTCAAACAGAAATTTAAAATACCTAACAATTTTAAGAAAATGGCTTCATTGCCCTTAGCTTGAAAGGTCATTTGTTTTCAAACGCCATCCCTTTAACTAACCTTTTCCTTTTAAACAACTCCACAACCGCAACACCGTGTGGCACTATATCGGTATCCTAGACCGCGACCACCACGCCCACCACTGGAATGACAAGATCCCTAGATCTCTGTCGCCTTCACCGCATGCACCTTTCTTCACGACAGATTAACAGTTGGCACCACCATGTCCAGCCTCTTCTAAACACCACCACGTCAGCCTCTACCAGCCTCGTCAACAACCCATCAACATCATCCCCCACCACTGCATCATCGAGTTGCCACCATAGTGTCACCCACCCATTAACAATCCACCCACCACAGCGTCACATAACCATCACCACCATCCACCCAACACCACCAACACAGAAAAACCACCACACATAACTGTCATCGTCACTCAACTGCCATCAACCCAACACCAACTATGTCGCCCACCAATAGATTAGCCATCGTTGCATATCCCTTCACCCCTTAAATCACAAAAAGCACCACACAGACCAACAAACTAGACCAGTTAATTTGGTATGGAAATTAAATTAATTCCAAGCTAAGGATGAAAGAAAAGATTAAAGTAAGAACAAATTCGGATCCCTAGGTATATTCCCAGAACATGAGCCTTATCGACTTTTCAAGTATTCAATTAACATTATGTAAACCCAAAATTTGGAAGTCAAATAAAGTTGCATATAGTGAACAATATTAAGCTATTAGCTTCATTCGATGTCCAAATAAAAGCATCATGATCATTGTTGCAATTGGTGGATGACATGTTATGGCACAGACGGACTCAGAAAGTCTAAACAGAAGGACCGAAAAAAGGCATAAAAAGATTGATGGCTAACATAAAAGAATTTACGTCACTTTTGAATAAGTTAAATTCAAAATAGATTGTTCAATTTGACTACTAATCATAAAATTCAACTATTCATAGTGAGTTGTTTAATAATCAACAACAAATTATTAATCTTGGATGAATGAAACTTAACTCTTGCTGTATATATGTATTACTAATATGTATGGTTATTAAGTGTATCGAGAACAATAGTCACATATAAGTTAACAGACTAGCTATAAGAGTTAAAAAAACAAAGAAAAAGAACTACTTTGATTTATTCGTGAAGATTTGAAATTTATATTTTGCAATCAAGATGGAGCAAGAGAACAAGAAAGGCAAAGACTATGACGGTCAGTGGCACAAAAACTAAAAAATACAACAAAATGAACCCTAATACATTAATTTTACAATATAGTGGCATTTTCATAAATATTTTAAATACATTCTATCCATTATTCGAAATTTGAAAAAAAAAATTCCCAAAAATTTTGGGTGTGCCATGGCCCCCCAAGTCATGGAGTCGACCCCTGTGTTTGAAGATTTTGGGAAGTTCAGTGTCCACTATAAAAGAAGCTCAGATATATAAAATCAACATGATGAGCTCAACTCGACCTAAAAATTGAAGTAGTACTTATCCACAGAACTATAGACTAGAGTGTAAGTCTCGAGTTGCAACCACGTGTGCCATGTTAGAAAGATTTGAGGGAACCTGTATCTATCGTGAAGGAGGTTGAACCAAACTTGACTTACAAGTTTAAGTTTATAGGACTTGGTGCATCAAAATATATATGTCTAAATTATTTTGAAGGGACTAAATGACTACCACATTCACTCCCGACATTACCAAGTTCGTGTATGAGCCGTAAAGAAAGCACAAGAGAATGTAGAACGAGGGAGGCTGTCGAACTGCATACTTTCGGTGTTCACGTCCACAATGAAAAAGCTAATTGCACTTCTCCTGTTCAACTATCAAAAACAAAATGAAGATCAAGACATGAGTAGATGATGCTTCGGCATTTTAAAATGGCAAATACTAATCATATTAACACATTAATTACTAGAAACACAATTAATGTCTCTGTAATTCAAATCCCAAGGAATTTATAACTTTTGACCCTTTTGAGATTCACATTTGTGGGGAGGAAGATGTCCTGCTATAACTAGGGTTACAGCAGCAGGGTGCTGTAACCCTAGTTACAGCCGTCCGATTAAAATGGAGGCATCAGATTCTGCCACATCACCAAACCCGCGAAAAGCACATTAAACGGTGCATTACGGAGTTCGTCTTCTCACTCTTTCCTCTTTCTCTCACTCTCTAAAACCCCACTCTCTCTCTACAATATATCTCTTCTTTGGACGGATCATCCCTACTCTTGGAAGATCTCTCTTGCTCCTTGTATCTCTCCAGAATCATTCTCTCTCTAGAAATTCGTTTTCTCGAATCGACCTCATTTCATCCCTTGTTCTATCACCCTAAAAATTACCATGTTGAGAGCAATTTTCGTTTGTACCCGTCACTCCCTCTCCTCTAAAAAACCCATATGAAAGTGGTCTTCAAGCATGCACACAGTGCCCCTTTCTCTCCTCCAGGAAACCCATATGAAAATGGCCTTCACGCATACACAATTGCAGACAGTGCCCTTTTTCTTTCATTAGATTTATCTTTTCTGTTGCCATGGGATAAGTGTAAAACCGGCTGAGTCACTGAGGGCCATAGAATGCAAGTCAAGCAGGAGGTGTTTTGTTCAATTAATTGGTGTGTCAATTTTATGTTTCATTCTTGTATTCAAGGAACTTGGACTTTATTCCATCACCGGTGCATTGGATTAGTAATCTATTCTTGATATAATAAAATGCTTTTGCTTATTCTTCTTCCTCCTGTTTTTGGTGTTTAAAGTTTAAAAGTGGGTTGTAATGGAACTGAGTAATTTATTCACTTAATGTCTATGTTGTTGGATTAGTACGCAGATGTAGGGGATGAAGATGGACTTCTAGAGGGAGTCTTTCTGGAGAGAGAGAGAGAGAGAGAGAGGATTGTTTGTTTGACAGAAGAAGTTTGGTCCGTGAACTCCAAAACGCACTGTTTAATGTGTTTTCAGTGGGTTTGGTGATGTGGCAGAATCTGGTGCCTCCGTTTTAATCGGACGGCTGTAACACTTCTGCTGTAACCCTAGTTACAGCAGGGGATCCGCCTCCACTGCTTACTAGGAAAAAAGAAAAGCTTGTTTCCTTGTGTTATATATGAAACCTTGAAGTACCCTTTGGTATTACTAAAGGATAATCATCCTAACTCCGAAGGCCAAAACCCAAAGGTTATATGGACTTCACATAATGGAAAGTCTCGAGGACTCAACCTTGAGTTGACTCAACCTGGGACTCTTGATGCTAAAGTCTCTATTGTTGTTCAGGAGAGGACACTGGTTTCAGCCTAATTCTTTGGCACTCAGGGCAGTATTATTGGCCACGAAGCGTACCGCTATGGTGCCTAACCCCTCCACTTATTGTTACGGATGTTGTCAAATGAAAATAGGGCCTTCTCAATTAGCTCAGCGTGGGAACACCTGAGACCCCGTGCTCTGTTGCTCCATGGTACAAGCTGGGCTAGAGCCGTGATAACATTACCAAATTGCTGAACCAAGGCAGATTGCAAAAGTGGGGGGTCACTGGAAAATGGCAGTTGTACATTTTGCAACGAAAATCAGGAGATTCAGCCGCGGATTTCCTGCGGGTGTTGCTTTTTCCTGCAGATCCAGAAGAGATGCCTTCGAAGGAATCTCATGACGGTTAGAACCATGTCGAGGGAAGATAGCTAATATGCGCGTCCTTCGCCACTGCAGTGCATTACCAACTTCCAAATTCCAACTCCATTTACCAGCTATACAACCGTTCAATTGTAGTAACCAACTACACTTTTCCAGTATAGGAACAGGTTTCGAGTAAATAAGAAACTATAGAAGGCATGGTTTCTATCTCTTTGCATATTACTTATGTTTATGCAGCAGCAGAAATATCATAACCCTTTTGCCGCACTTCTTCCAGTTTGCCTCTTTAGTTCTTAATGTCTTCTCAACTAGCTATCAATTCTTCCACTTCAAATTTTACCCTTTCCTGAAGTTGAAAAGAAAATGACAAAAGAGAGAACCTAACACAAAACTCAGTGTCCCAACCAACAATAACAAACCAACCTTTCAAATTGGGGATATAGTCTTGTAAATCAAAAACCAATTCCCTTCAAAAATAGGCGAAAGGTCAAGACTGCTTTTGATTTACGGTTACCAACTAGATAGCCAATTGAACACTAATACAGAAAGGAAATTTCGTATTCATCACTTACAATCCACCGCCTACATTCCAAACTGCCTCGCGGTTATTCATGGCCTTGATCATCACTTCTTATTGTCCATCTTTCTGGTACCTCAATTGAATCCCATGAAATTGTCCTCTTTGCAGCAGCAACACCATTACTTAGCAAATTTGTCTCGACAAAAGTCATAACCTGACAGAGACTTTTTGGCCCTTGGATCTTGCACGCTAGACCCTTCAGCCTGTGGATCAAACTCAACATAAACTTTGTAATGAACCTTATAAGAAACAGCGATTTCCCCTTGAAGTCCACCAGTCTTTACGTTGAGGGTAAGAACCTCAAGAATATAATGGTCCGCCAATGAGACTGAGTAGCTCGGATAACAGTTAAAATAAATGGGACCATTACTTATGGAGGACTCAGCAATGGCTAGTACAGAATCAGTGAACCTAAGATTGCGACAATCACGGAGACAAACCAGCACAGAGTTGTTTAAGCCATTTCTAGTCAGAGGCTGCACAGCTACTTGGACTGATCCCAAATGGAGGGCCTGATACTTCCTTTTGTGCTGTTGGATTATGCTTCTTTCCAGTAACTGGAAATCTGCGTACTCACCTTGGACTAACACGGTTTTCTCTATGGTTTTGATCTCATAATCCATCTTGCACTCGAGTAACCCTCTTCTCTTGTAAAGGTCACTAGAAGAGACCTTTGGAGGACTCCAATTCTGAATGAGCTTTTCTATATCTTGTTCTTCAATGACATTGACACTGCTTTTCCTACACAGGTTCGTCATAGCACTCAGGTAATGCAGAACTTTGTTCTTAATCTCTCCCTCAAGCACAAAAAGAGTAGCTGTAAATACGTGGAATTCGGGACTTCATAAATCGGACTTATGATGATTGGAACAAAAGCTAAGGAGGGGCAGCCGGCCCATAGTTTCTCAATCATATAGTATGCAGCTAGTGACCAAGTAGTCAATTTCGTTGAAGTATCAAGTGTTGCTTTAGGCTTATTTAATCATTTTAAGGATCTTTGCTCGATTATCTAAGCAATGCTTTATGATACTGTATTTTCTTAGATAACATAGACATGTTTACTCGTTAAACTGTTCTTGAATTTAATAAATTCACAATCATATGGTTAATCTCTTAAACAGATAGTTCTGACTCCCTGGATATTACATGTTACAGAACTTTACACTAGTACTTGAATGAATCAACTCTGTCTTGTGTAAAGCCACCCAAACCAGAAAAAAGGTGCTCCACAAGCCTGTCTTAAATTAGTTCGACCAAAAGAATGTACTCAAATCCCTTACTTCAGCGTTAAATAAGAAATTTTCTTGTTCGCAAAGAGTCAAATCTACAGACCTGCCAAGCATATAGTGTACTTAACCATA
Organism: Escallonia herrerae; assembly: GCA_033070095.1. Taxonomy (NCBI): domain Eukaryota; kingdom Viridiplantae; phylum Streptophyta; class Magnoliopsida; order Escalloniales; family Escalloniaceae; genus Escallonia; species Escallonia herrerae. The sequence goes on along the minus strand of JAVXUP010000053.1, from coordinate 761,412 downwards.
CTTATATGCCGTTTACCGATGTAGAATGTGAAAGGTTGAAGTATGAAGTCGCGCAGTACAAGGAAAAGAACTATACAGCATTTCGTAAAAGAGTTGAAATCAGGATGTTCTTCTGAAGGCATGCACTGAAAATAACAAACGACCTCGCTTCCTATCAGCTCTAGACCACACTAGTAATCATTTCTTCCTCTGCATATGGACTAAAACAACTTTCCACCCTGATTTGGCTCCCCTCCATTTGTCATGGTAGATGAAGGTTTTTCCTCTCAGAGATCCAGGAAATGGTTATGGCACGTAGTAGGAACAGTGTCTGATGTAGTCTGCATCTTAACTGTTCAACTTTCTAAAGGGAGGAAAGCGATCTAGGATGAACTTAGTAGTTGCCGCACTGAAATTATTACACGTCCTAGTAGATAGAAGATAGCGTGTTCAGCTATATGATTTACCATGAAAAAAAGATTTCTGCTCTTAGTTCTCTTCAAATGAACGCTTTCTTCGTTGTTCAGTGGAAGACTTTTTTAGTCTCATCTTTGAATGCTCCGCATGTTAACCAATTGTCTCAGAAAGACATGCAATCCTTAACATTGTCAACTGTAAGTCCCTTGCATTGCATCTACCATGTCCGTTCCAGAGGATCTAAAAGCAATAACGAGAGGAATGAAAAATAGGCTTAAAGGTAATATTTTGAACTCGTATGCAAGGTAGAAGTTCCTTCAGACCACAACGTACTAGCAGAAGTTCTACTGGTTCTAAGGGCCCATCGATACTAGATACAACGTGATGTTCCAAGATAAAGAGTATAAAAGAAACTATGACCTGACAAGAAAATGATTGTAAAAGAAAATAACCTGTACATTATATACATCTGGGAAAAAAGGAAGTGTCCCCTTCAACCTAGCATTTCGATCCCAATTTTAGGACATGCTTTGTCTGAATCACCTTGTCCAGGAATTCACTAGGAAATTACAAGCTACGTAGTTAGACTTGCACATTAGTTGGTTGATTTGGTCTTGAACTTTAAGTAATAGATCACATTACAGAACAGCCCACCAGCAGTGTAGTCCTATAAGGTTCTGATTCCTACTAAAATCTTCAGAAAGTATGGCTCTTTAGCTGCACAAGGTAGGTGTCGTCAAGGTGGTAGGACTGGATTTTACATGTTCAGTGGACTTCTCACTAAGCCAAGCAAAACCCACCGTTAATTAAAAGCACTCTGAGACTTGCTTAAGTACTAGACTGTAAAAACTGGAAGACCTCTATGATGGGCATGGTCCTATTTTAAATTGGATTAAGCACTGACAAATAGAAAAGTGTGAGCTTAATGAGTACCACCACAAACATTTGTCGATGGTGCCATGTAGTAAAAATTTCCTTCTTTTTTCTTGATCAGAATGTAATACTAGATGTCCTATCAAATTTAACTCTTTATCTTTATCACAACTTGATGCCAAAAAAAAGTGGGTCCGTGCCTACGTGGAGGTGTCACAAAGGCTGCAGTTCGAGTCAGCTTCCAAGTGCGCAAAGTGAGAGACAGCAAGGACGGAGCAAGGGCTGAGAGCAAGGCTCCCCAGACAGGCCGCGAGGGCTGGCAGTGCTGCGCAGGCAAGACGAAGGCGAGTAGGGCTGGCGACCGACAGTCCAAGCTAGGGTCGGCGTCAGGGGTGCAGCGTCAAGAGTCCGATGTCGGGGGTCCGAATGTGTTTCTCTCTCTAGAATTCCAGAGAGAATGAGTTTTTAGAGAGAGAAAGTGAAAATGACAAATGAGATCTCCCTAAATGAAATCCAAGGTCCCCTATTTATAGGGAAAAGTGTGGCGGTGTCATCAATGTGTCATCGGCTGACACGTGTCACCCCCTGGGAGTGACATGTCACCAGGGGGTCCACAAATATCGGTTCTCCGTTGGACTGCCAGTTCCCGAATTCGCACTGCCTTGCCCCACACAACATCTCTCTACCTGTCTGAGAAGACTGAAGACACCGTGACGGCGTGATCAGAGTAAGCTCGTTGCCCTAGCCTCCGGTCCAAGCCCTTACTGAATCCCACAGGCCTGGCAGCGGTGGGGAAGACCCGACGCCCAGCTGCCAGGTGGACTAGGCGCGATGCCCTCCGAAGACCTGCTCCCGTCTCGGAGTGACCCGGGGGGTCATAGTCCCTAGGGGTGCCGACGCGAGCCCCCAGTGCCAGAGCACGTAGGCCAGTCACGAAGACACCCTGGCGGAGATAGTGTCCCGGAGGAGTCGCCTATCCCGCGGGTGAGTCCTTGTGCCGGAGCACTCGGAACGCATCAAGGTAGCATCCCGGAGGAGCCGTCTACCTGGCGGAAGGGGAGTTAAAGAGCTCCCTGACGGAGATAGTGTCCCGGAGGAGTTGCCTATTCCGTAGGCCGAGCTAGCATCCTGGAGGAGCCGTCTACCTGGCCTGCCGAGGTAGCATCCCTGAGGAGCTGTCTACCTGGCGGAAGGGGAGTTGAAGAGCTCCCTAACGGAGATAGTGTCCCGGAGGAGTTGCCTATTCCGCAGGCCGAGGTAGCATCCTGGAGGAGCCGTCTACCTGGCAGAAGGGGATTTGAAGAGCTCCCTGACGGAGATAGTGTCCTGGAGGAGTCGCCTATTCCGCAGGCCAATGTAGCATCCAGGAGGAGCCGTCTACCTGGCGGAAGGGGAGTTGAAGAGCTCCCTGACAGAGATAGTGTCCTGGAGGAGTCGCCTATTCCGCAGGCCGAGGTAGCATCCCGGAGGAGCCGTCTACCTGGCCTGCCGAGGTAGCATCCCGAAGGAGCCGTCTACCTGGCGAAAGGGGAGTTGAAGAGCTCCCGGCGGAGATAGTGTCCCGGAGGAGTCTCCTATTTTGCCGGCCGAGGTAGCATCCCGGAGGAGCCGTCTACCTGGCAGAAGGGGAGTTGAAGAGCTCCCTGACGGAGATAGTGTCCCGGAGGAGTCTCCTATCCCCGCGAAATGCTGCACACTCCGGAGAGTGGGTCGAAGCATGTTCCACGACCAAGGCAAGGTGCGCATGGTGTGGTGAAAGGTACCGTGACAGAGAGCCAGGGGGCACGACTGTATTAGTGGAGCGGCACATGGGCGCGGCGGAGTGAGTAAGGTGCCGGGGGCGCTGTAGTGGAGACAGAGAGCCCGGTGGCTCGGTTGTATCAGCGGCGCGGCGCAAGGGTGCGGCGGAGTGAGCATGGTGCCGAGGACACTGTAGAGTGACAGAGAGCCCGGGGACACGGCTGTATCAGCGGCGCGGCGCAAGGGCACGGCGGAGTGAGTAGGGTGCCAGGGGCACGGCTGTATCAGCGGCGCGGCGCAAGGGCGCGGCAGAGTGAGTATGGGCGACGGGGGTTGCGGAGTGACGTCCGGGCGACGGGGGTCGCGGAGTGAAGTCCGGGTGACGGGGGTCGCGGAGTGACGTCCGGGCGACGGGGCACTACCGCGAGCGATGGTCGTCTGTTGTCAAGGTAGGTGGCCGACCCCTTAGGGTGGCCGACCCCAAGGGTGGAAGGCACGCCAAGGTCGCTTCACGAGCAGTTCGCGTGACTTGAGCATGCGTTGCTTTGACCGGCTCTTGAGCGTTGAAAAGTTGACCGTTGAATGTGTCAACGTGTCATGAAAATTGGGACCCCCAGTGGGCCCTTGGGTGCGTCCAGAATAGGTTGGCAACACAACTTTGAAGCAGTTTCAGTTTCCAGCAAAATGCAGCACGATAAATAGGTCGTTAACATTCTTTCCAGTACCATAAACAGGTTGGCTTGTCTTCCTACGAGCAATTGTTAACTTTAGCCGAGCTGAAATTCTCCGTCTTCCTTAATGTTAGATGTTACAGCATTCACACAAATGACCTCAATAATCCCTTTTTAAAGTTGAAAAGTTATGAATGAATACCTCTGAGGACTCCAAGTCTGAAATAGTTTTCCTGCATTTTTTGACACTATCTCTTCATAATTCTTGACAGCAATAGTCACAGTGTTTTGTATATGCTTCCAAGGTCATATGTTCTAATTATTATGCTGAAACTTAAGGAGTTTGTCAAGGCCTAGCTGCAGTAGAGGGCAAATACCCTCGAACAGAAGGACTAAACAGAAAAGCACGATCCCTGCCAGATCAAGACTTTGGAATATTTCCAAATGTGTCATACCAAGAGAATAATCAGAAAATCAATAAGTTTCTGCAAGGTAGACAACAGTGGAATGAAAACTCCTTTTCAAGGCCCATTATCTTTTTGTATTGAGGATCACTATTCACTCTACTAGCTAAACGTCAATACACATTCAGACATCAAGGTCTGGACTTTATAGCCACTATAACAAGTCATAAATCTGCTTTCTTAAAGTTGTTTGTCGATTCTTAAAAGCTCTTCTAATTATTGTAACTACGCATTTTTTAAATCATTTCTCGACCATCATTTACACTCATTACCCTTAAAGAGGTAGAAAAGAATATTATTGTATTTGTTGTTTTTGACAAATGAAATTCAGTATCTTTGCCTTTTTCCCTTTTGTTGATTCATAGAATGTGGCCAATTGCTGGACGGACCAAGGGTTTCCATCAATCTAGTAGAATGAGTCTGCCCTATCAGCTGAACGCTCCAACCCACTCGTTGAATAGAATGTGATCAACTAACCAAAATACCAGATGAAAGTAGACCGGTTTTCTTTTCATACAGCCTGGGTAACAAACTGTCATCAATGATGAAGGAAAAACCTCTGTCTGATAACCTGATGTCCATGTAGATTAGTCGTAAATGTGCTGAAGAAACCTAATTTACTTGTTGCAGCAGTCAAACGGCATTTCTAATATCTCCCTCAAAATCAGAATAAGTAGCTATAAATACACGAATCAAGGTAACAGACACCAAAACCTGACTTCAGATTGTTCTGAATAAAAGATCAGGAGGGACAGCCGGCCATGGTTTCTCAATCATATGCTATGTAGCTAGTGACTTAGTAGTGCAAGTTTCTTAATGGTTAAGTTCAACTTTAGGCTTATTTAATCTTTCAAGGGTCTTTCCTGGATATCTTCCATTAGGATGCAGCACTATTTGGGAGACAACACTTGATGCTATTGTACTAATTAGGCAAGTCTTAACCATTGAACTTTGGCGACTTAATCACTTCAAGACGATCATATGGTTGAACTTATAAGCACATATGTTCATTTCCCTTGATGTTACATGTCGGAGAAATCAACTAGCACTAGAGAATCATTCTGTCTTTTGTAATGCCACTAACAAAATGGTTACATCAAGCTTTCTTCAAGTGCCACTAAAATAGTTCAACTTAGAGAGTATGCTGCAGGACAATCTTGCTCTATTATATGAACAAATTCCTTCCCTGCCAAGCATTTAGTGTCCTCAAGCAAACTTTTATACTATATACATCTGTAGACATGCCAAAAGAATGTCGAATATGTTAATATTAGGCGTGTACTGCAAAGAAAAACCTTTGAAAGAGAAAGATCACAAGCAGCCCCCTTTTCCAATCAGCTCTAGACAGCATGGAATGCAAAATACTTCTTGAGGCAAGTTCAGGTACATAGCAAATGGCGATACTTGTTTAGGTTGCGAGAATGACTATTCACTATTCTCTGCAGCCCAAAGACATAAAGACTAGCCAAATATCAATAGCATTCAGACTTTGAAGTCGGATTTTAGAGCCATAAAATATGTTGCAGATCTGCTTTGGAAAGTTGTTTGTCCAGACTCCGAATAGAATGTAGTGATCATGCAATGATCGTGTAATCAATATAGGTATATACGTAGATCATACTGTTTCGTCCATGATCTATGCACCGCATCAAAGGGAAAAAGAAATACTCTGTAATTGGTATCATATCGTTTTGACTGAGGGCAAACTTAAATTTACTTGTTGAATACTTCCCAAGTGTCTTTGGCAAGTTACTTTTTGCTTGCTGATTCACAAGGTGTCCCGAATGAGGCACAATCAAAATATATCTGAAAGAAAGGTAGGGGAAAAAGAGAAGTTAATACTTCAGATAACCTCACAAAAGAGGTAATGTCTGCATGACAGATTATATTTGTGGTCCATTTAATCGCCTAGCTTAGTAAAGTTTACCTTCTTTTGATAGGCTACCCGTTTCTTATTACCAACCATTTTCTTTATGAAATATAGGTTCACAATAATTCGGGGTAAAAACTCTCATTAATACTGAAGATACCAAAATTCTGTCTTTGATAACCAACTGTGTATTTATCGTTCTTCTGGTCATGTAGGCCAGTGGAAGCAAGAAGTTATGGTGAATATAAGCTGAAAAACAGATTAGGATTGGATTTTAAGGCACATTTCCTAGAAGCAGCATGCTTCTTTTCCTATGGCTAGGATGGTACCAGAAGCCCGGTTTTGCATGTCTTAGCCCCCTTTCTGCATGGACTTGGTAGAGGAGACAACTTGGTCCACTTGGCTAACCTCTGGGGACCACTACAACCTGACGTGATCTCTTATAAGTTCTAGCTGCTGATATAGAAGTCGATAACTTTAATGACAAATTAAATTATCCACTCTATTGCTGCACAAAACTGATCGATCTCTTGTAGATGTAGGGGACTGGACTTCTGTTTATGCCTGAGCTTCTACATATGCATATTTAGGTTAGCTAGAGAACTGAAGAAAGATAGTACTCTTGAATTGGGGTTAAAAGGATGAGCTACGGAACAAGGACACTGTCTGGCCAGAAGGTCATCTAATGTCTAGGATTACCATGCATTTTTTCCCCTTGTTATTAGATGTTCTATTTCCGTTTTCTTTTCAGTTTGGTAGATTTTGGGCAAAATTTTTAAAAATTGTGTCCTTTTTTTTCAATAGCTTATTGCCAAAATGATGTCATTTAAGACTTCCACAGACACTATCAGGTTAACAGACACCTCCTGCAATTACCATATTTCTGCACACTCACATTGAATATTTTGGCCCAAGTTTCGCATAACAAAAGCAAATCACCAACAGCAGCACCTTAATTTCGAGCCAAAAGGCCTACGAGATTCATTAAAATTTCCTACTATCCAGAACATTACAAATCACTAAAAGCAGCACCTTCATTTCTTGCCAAAAGGCCGATGAGATCCATTTACATTTCCTACTAGCAAGAACATTAAACACCAATACTGGTCTATCACTTCCATTACTCACTAACTGTCCATCTTTCTGGGAATTCAACTGAATCTAATGCAATAGTCCTTGGCACAGCGACAGTATCACTAAGCAGATTTGTCTCGAAGAAAGTCGTTTTGCTCACCAGGGAAGATCTTTTGGCCCTTGCGTCGAATATGCCCGATACTTTGTAGTAAATCCTGTAAAAAACAGCAATATCCCCTTGGAATCCTTGTGTTTTTATGTTGAGGGTGAGAACTTCACACGGGTATATGGGCACTCTAACGACACAGGGTAGCTGGGATAACAGTTGAAATAAATAGGACCATTGTTCAGGGAGGACTCAGCAATGGCCAATAGAGAGTTTTGGAACTTGGTATGGCGACAATCACGGAGACATACCAACACAGAGTTGTTCAAGCCATTTCTTGTCAAAGGCTTGATGGCAACTTGAACCAATCCCATATGGAGGAGCTTGTATCTTCTCCTATGCTGTTGAAGAAAGTTCCTTTCAAGAAATTGAAAATCTGCCTACTCACCCCGTACTAAGACTGTTTTTTCGATGGTTTTGATCTCGTATCCAGGGTGGGACTCAAAAATATGTCTTCTCTTGTAAATATTACTAAGAGGGACCTTTGGAGGACTCCAATTCTGAAGGAGTTCTTCAACATCTTGTTCTTCAGTACTATGAGCACAGCTATTAAACAGGTTTGCCATATGCCAACTATCAGCAGAACCTAGGGATGTAGTTTAAGCAGACCCCAGAAGAGAAAAGAAACCACTTTCAGAACTTAAAAATCAATACTCAAAAACATACAAATAAGTACTGAGGCAATGTTGGCAGTCTCTACCTCAAAGGTAGTAAGCCATATAAATGCAAATTTTGAGGATTCCAAATGCGGACTTCAGATTGATCCTAATAAAAGATGAGGAGGAAGGCGGCCATGCTGCATATATTATTCGTTAAGCTAATGACTTCATGGGTCAAGTTTCTTGATAACTACGTTTTGCTGTGCCTGTGTATGTGTTAGCTAGTGATGCAGGAGGTCAAGTTGCTTACCATGTAAGTTTCGCTTTACACATTTTTAAATCATTTGTTCCAGATATGGCTCCACTCCGTTAGATTTTGCTCGCACATTCGGGATATAAAACTGCATGAGTAACAACGTATTTTAAAAGTTTGGCAATTTTGGCAACAAAATTTTGACGAAATAGAGTATCAAATATTTAGAAATGTTGGGTTGACAAGCAAGATCAATATTTCTGTTGAGAGCTTTATCGAAAGGAATTCCAAATATGCAGGCTTTTAAAGTGGGCCCATGGGCTCAAAAGTTCACTAATATTACAATTGAGCTAGGACATTTGGAGTAAAATAAAAGACTTTTGAATTTATCTTATAAAAAATGGATAAATTTTCATTCATAAGGCTCAAGTCCAAGATTTATCACGTGCGCTTGTTCTTCCTCCAAAAAGTTTCGTCGAAGCTAAAAACATTAAAATTGTTTATTAGAGACGGGATTGGAGAGAAGAGGTACGAGGAGTGGGGGGGGGGGGGGGGAGAGGAGAAAGGGGTCCTCTTGGCAGAAGCAAAACAAAGAGAAAAGAGAGAGAGAGAGAGAGAGAGAGAGAGAGAGAAGAAAAGCTTCGGCAGAAGGAAAAAAGAAAGAGAGAGAGGAAAAAGAGGGGAGTTCTAAATAAAGTGAAGGACTACCTTTTATTGGTTTCTCTTGGTTATCAAATATAGAGTCGCTAGGAAATAGCTTTCTCTCTACTCTCTATATGTAACTTTTTCTCTTCTTCCTTTTAACGTTTCATGGTAATAAATTGGTGTATTTAGTCTCGTTATGTGGACCGCATCTACAATGATGTTAAATATTTGTAGACAAGGTGTTACTTTTATAATTTGTCATTTATTTGTGTTTCTTTATCGTAGGTTGTTGTGAATGTAATTAACAGTTGACTATAGTCAGTTTTGAGAATATGAGTCCACTTTTATACAACAATTAAATGTTGTGTATATATATATACACGACGGGGTTTAGTGGCACAAACTTTCAACGAGCATTAATAGCGCGAAAAATATGTGTCATGAGGTTTACATTAGATTAACTAGAGGAGCTTTTAACCGATATACTCTAGCTGCTTTTTGGAAGTAACAAATTTCCGTTGACCTGAGTTCATATGCTATTCCTGAATTTTCTTCCATTTTCCTTATATTTTTTTTTGTTGCAGCAATGAATAAAGCTTACAGGGAATCAAGTCTGTCTTAAGAAATACCATCAAAAGGATGCTAGTGCAAGCATATGCTTCTCGCTGTGTTGCTAAATTATACCAAATGTAATTAAGTCAGTTGATAAAAAGGTGTACTTGGTCCATATTGAATGAAATTTGAGACTAATCCGAGTATTCTTGTGCATGATTACTTATACTATAAAGGAGAAAAAATCACGTAGACGTTAGTCCCAGGATCTCGTCGTTATTTCACTAAGCGTATTTGTAAAATATTTGGGAATGGAAGCGGTATTGGAATGCGCTAAAAGCACGTCTCAACGAACATCATGAACAAGCACTCTGTGGTGGATTAGACTACGCTAGCCCGATCCATATTTTTTCTGTCTAAAAGTCTTTCTCTCAATTTTGGTAGGGCTTGAGAAGAATGGAGAAGGTCTGAACTTTTTTCATCCTTTTTTTTCAACCAAGAGTCGTCTCCCTTGTATTATCTCACAAAGAGACATTATTAAGAAATAAATCCTACGGCTTATGGTATTCTTCGGGTTTTCACCATTAAGTACCTCCAATGGTATACCGGGCTAACCTCGAATACCAACATCTCCCACTGGCACATAGTGGGGATGGCGTTGCTGAATGCATTCTCTCCACGCTTCTTTGCCAATGAGCGGATTCATATGGACCAATAGACAGTGCGCAGCTCACCTGCAAGTTGGGAACTTGAAACCTGTTAAGGTTAGAGTACAAATGATTCCTAAACTATGGCCCATTTTTTTTTTTAGTAAAGTCACTGACTAAGTTTGTTTCATGTTAGTCACTGAATTCACAAATTTGTTCAATCAGCCCATTCATTCGGTCGGTATTAATTTTCTTCCGTTAAGTGATTGGCATGGGGCATCACAACAGGGGCAAAACCGTCACTTCACTTCAATATCTTCCCCACTTTTCTTTTTTCCCTTTCTTTTCCTTCTTTCTTCATTTCATCACCAACAGGATATTTTTTTTCTTCATTCGTCGGTCAGCGGCAGCAAGATCCAGGCGTCTCGGAGGTCGATGCAGGCACGGTGGCGATTGTCGTTGCGGGCTTGGCCGATGGGTCTATTGATGATGTGGGAGATGGAGGTCACAGGAAGAGGAGGAGGTCGGCACTGGCTGAGGGTGATGTGCGCTTGATGGTGGCATTGCTTGGGGAGGAGAGGGGAAGAGGAAGCAAGGAGGGGGAGGAGGAGGAGGGGAGGAAAGGCCCAAGTGTGATGGCTATTCTCTTTCTCTCAAACACATGAACATACAGATCTACCATTCTCTCTCTTCCTCTCGATTTTGGGTGGTATTTGCGGCGGGGCTAGGGTGGTTCTAATTGGGTGATGGTGGTGTATTTGTGGTGATTGAGTGGCTGATGTTGGTGTATTCTGTGGCGATTGAGTGGGTTGGCTTCAAGTGTGATGGCCATTCTCTCTCTCTCAAACACGCGCACACAGATCTGCCATCTCTCTCTTTCTCACGATTTTGGGTGGTGTTTATGGCGGGGCTTGGGTGGTTTTGATTAGGTGATGGTGGTAGCTGATGATGGTGTATTTGTGGCGATTGAGTGGATTGGCTTCACCTTTTCATTGGCGGGGTTTTGGGTGATGGTGGTGGAGGGTGGTGGTGTTGTGCTGTGATTGAGCTCCAGATGGTAGCGGCAGGGAAAAGAAAAATAAAGTTAAAACCCTAAATTGTGGAACAGTACTGAAATTCACATTTTTTTCGTTGCTAAAAGCTTTAAAGCCAGCTTTGATGCTTACTTTTAGTTACAAAAAGATACTACAATTAAGTTAAAAAATTATTGGATTCACTTTTACCTCAAAAAAGGAAATAAAGAATTAGGTTTGGGAGACGATTTTGCCTCTGAGTTAAGGAGCATGTGTCTCACATATGACCATTTACCGGGACTCTTTCTAACGCCTGCTAACAGAATGAATTAATTGGACAAATTAGTGAGCCTAGTGACCAAAATGAAACAAATAGAAGTTTGGTGACCTTAGTTAAATATAGTCGTAGTAGAGTTACCATATGTGCCTTTATTCTTAAGGTTAGCATAAAAACATCAGCCCAAAAGAAACTAAAGAAGTGACTCATAATGCCCCTGATCATTTCGATCACATCAGTCCAAGCATCTCTAATCCCTCTAAGAGCTATGCTCGACTCCCGGTGGTAGAGATGTCAAATGGGCCGGGTGGCCCGCGGGCTGGCCCGGCCCGGCCCGTTTTTGGGCCCGGGCTAGCCCTAACCCTTAGGGCTTGGGCCAGGGCCAGGCCGAATTCTTTGAGAAACGGGCCCGGGCCCGGCCCAGCCCTAAAACGGCCCTTTTTTGGTCCGGCCCTAAAATGGCCCGGGTTTGGCCCGGCCCGGCCCCGTTAGCCCCCCCCCCCCCCCCAATTTTTTTTCTTTTCTATTTTTTTTGAAGTCTATTTTATTACATTATTATTTTTTTGATATTTGGATCTTTTTAGTTAAATTAATAGTTTTTGAGGTGTTATTGAATTCATATGATCAGTATTTTCTTTAACATACGCAGAGAAGTATGGGTGTGTGGTGACTGTGACGTGTTTTTGATGATTTCTGAGTGGGCTTTCATTTAATGTATTTTACAGAATTTGCTTTGTGTTCTACATCACAAGCTAAGGGAATAATTATAAAAACAATTATCATGTATTCTAAATATAAATAAAAAATTATGTATTCTTTCTGTTTCAAACCAAAAGAGGTGAATTGAATTTTAAATTTAATTTCATGAAGTGGGTGACGTGTTAAAGAGCCTTAAAGAATAATCTCATGTTTCTTTAAATGACCAAAGAATTTGAATGTAACAAGAAAAGATGTTATTTTATCTTCATCGATCTCGTTATTGTTTTTGTTTGATCTACTCTATTTTTCTTTGACATTTACAGGTTTTACACCATATTACGAAAGAAATTGAATTTTGCACTTAAAATCAGTATGTAGGGCTAGAACAACTAGTTTTTGTACTTAATCCGTAGTTAATGGTCAATCAACATCAATTTGCCTTTTCGAAAGGGAGTTAATTCGTGAAAAAGTGATTGTATACTCGGTGGTCCGTTTACAAAAACTTTGCTCTTTGTTGAAGAAGAAGTCTTTATAATAAAAAGTTGGGAAGAAAGGAAAAAAAAATTGGATTGGGCCCGGGCCCGGCCCAAGCCCGGCCCTAAATATTGGGCCTAGGGCCTGGGCTTGGACTGGGCCCATATATCCCAGGTTTTAGGCCCGGCCCGGCCCGTTTTTCATTTGTGAGGCCCGGCCCTGGCCCGATTTCATTGGAGGCCCGCTGGGCCTGGGCCGGGCCGGCCCAAGCCCGGCCCATTGACAACTCTACCCAGTGGCTCCACCATACATTCACAATTATGTCTAGCCAACAAGGTGACATGATTGTTCGTTCGGTGAATATAATTGTTGGATGTGTATTAGAAAGATCTTTCATTTGCCCTGCTATCACTTGGATACAGACTAGTTTTCCTAACATTGCTCCTTTAAACCAAATCAATCATGGTCATTGATAACACGCCAAGGTAGCTAGCGCTATTCTTTGTCTTTATGATGTAGTCAAAGGTCACAAGGGCATTAGTTGAGGTTTAAAGTAACTTATAGGACTCACATGCTGAGGAAGCAGGGACCATTCACTCATCTCCTAACTCGGTCGACCAACACATGTGTGGTATGAAACACATGCTATGGTGAAGTGTCTCACATAGAGTGTATGTCAAAAATCTTACGTAAATGTTGTACAGATCTTGGTTCAGTCGCTATCAAGTGCCTAAAAGTGAGTTCTCGTGACGCCATTTAACTAATAAGCGCTCAATTGAGATCTCACATATGGCTTCCATCATAGGCTTATATAGATTATGGTTCTATCTACACTCAGTCTCCCGACCAAGTTATGAAGCCTTATCTCGGCTCCAACAAAGGCGACATTTTATTCAAGTTTTGCTCCACTCAAAGGCTCCTTAACTTATACTGTGTCATCTCTTCTCTACACGCTGTCCAAGCGCTAGAGGTGCATGATTGCTGTGAGAGTGACCTAACTTATCATCTTAACATGCTCATATACCATGAACTGCAAATCATGGTAATATGTGCTAGTTCTTGTACTAACACCATATATGCAGTTGCACGGTAAAAACATGTTGTATGCATTAATCATGTTTGAATATCCAAGTGATGATCAACTACTCTTAGATATCACTAACTTTGAAATGACATCGTCTCGATCATGGGCATGATAAGCACACATGAAAGGATTGGACCCGTGGGAATATGTATTAGGATCATCTAATGTTTGTGTAACCTTAGTAAGAAAAAAATTTATGACCCAGCCACGGTAATGTATAATCCTTGGTTAGAACAGTCGTGTAATGACCATACTAAGTCATGGACTCACTCAAGAGAACCGCGGCACCAAGACGCTCTAAGGATCACCGCAAGGATAAATGGTTGTATAACTGCCTTATGATCAACCTTAGCAAGGCCTTAGGTGCACTCTTCTACTAGCATGCCTTCCACCAAACGAGAAGTCACATGGATCTAACTTTATAATATAAGTGTGAAACAACTTCATGATTAAAACACTCTAGTGTCTATTAAGAATCTTAATCACATTTTCACTAATGAAATGCATTCTAATTATTCCTATTCTGACTTACGACCAATGCAATAAGGGCGAGGACAAAAATTGTCTACACGTAATGTTTTAGAGCCGTCCTTTAAACTCTTGCTAGCCAATTTAAGGAGAAATACCTCAAAAACTCAACCTCAAGACTTAGACCGATAATACCTTGTACCTCACTTCAAAAAAAGACATCCACTATGTAGTAAGGACACAAAGAAAGTGATGTCATAATTACAGCACAACTTTTGTCACTCATCGAAATAGATTAATGATGCTTTGCTTAGATAACTGGGGAATAGCATGATCACCATAAAGCTCATAGATTGATGAAATATTTCGTATCCTGCACTAACGACATGTCTACCTTATTATCGTGAAGCCCATAGCTTGATATACAAGGTCATGCTAGTTTAACAACTAGTTATATGTTATGATAGAAACACTTCAGCAGGCAAGCTTTGCGCTTTACTTCCTTTGACCTAATAATGAACTATTGACCTCCCTAAAATCATTCCCTCTGCTTCTCCATCGAGAAGGGATCTCAATATTATGTAGCAGAAACTTCTAAATCTCCTATGTGACGAAGTTGAATGATATATGTTACTCAACACTAGGCCCTAGTACCCATACTCACATGCTACATCTTCTGAGAAAGCCAACACCGTGTAAAGGCAAGTTACATGTTAATCAATCCTACACCTAGGTAGAATATTAATCATTCCCAATCACAAATTATTGTTCAAATTTTGGTCACGTGATCTTATGGAACTATTTGTATTACATGCAAGTGACATCATAACTTTCATAGAAACATGAGACAATAGAAAATGACTATTCTCTTCAATCTCGACAAATATGACATTGGAATGTTATTGTGGTCAATCACATAAAAATATTCCCATCAAAATCTAAAGGACGAGGGATATATATATATATATATATATATATATATATATATGTGTGTGTGTGTGTGTGTGTGTGTGTGTGTGAGAGACTTGCATCAACCATTGATCTGCCTCAGTAATACACTCCTACTGACCGGTAGACTTCACTAGACCGAAAAATCCATTCTATTTACTTAGTTGTCTTCTTGTCCCGACTCTCCTTTAAGAAGTTACATTTTACTTTTCACATCTCGTGACTTTAAGTCAATCACACTCCCACAAGCTAGTTCACAAGCTATTTATATTCCCTTAGTGAACAATGTTTCTTGTATTAAAGACACATTTATGCACTTTTGCATCTTCCACTAGGAAGAAAAATTCTCGACATAAATATACGAATCTATGATTTATTGTTTATCCACGAGGGGTGTACAAACAGTTTATGGTTCATAAGTAAGTATATTAACTTGAAAAGCACTCATTTTAGGGAAGTAGGCGACATTCAATAAATTGAGTCTAGTACGTAGGGGTTGTTTAACAAAATTGAAATTTAAGTGCTAAAAGGTTAAGCATTGAATTTGTAAAACTGAAAACTTTAAGTGACTGAATTTTTACTAAAAAATAAGTCAACATGCTTGGTAAACCAAAAGCAAATGTCCAAAAATTGTTCCATATTTAATTTATCCATTTTACTAAAATAATCCACTTATTTGTGTACTTTTTTTTTTGTTGCAAAAATCGTGTTGGTCGTGGTGGCCAAAATTGTGTTGTTGGCGGTGGTGGCAATGACAATGTAGTAATAGTGGTGGTGGTGGTGGTGGTGGCGGCAGGGGCAGTAAGGTGTCCATGGTGGTGGTCATCGTGCATGAACACGTGGTGTTGATAATTGTGATGATAGCAATAGGTGGTGGCATGGCGATCATGATAGTGGTTGTAGTGTGATGGATATTTAGATAGTTTTGAGAGACATGGATGTCATGATGGTGGCAATGGTGTGGTGGTGGTAACGGTATCCTTGTGGTGATATTAGTGGTGGTGGTAGTGGCTAGGTAGTGGTAATTATGGTGGTGGTAGCAAAAGGGAATGATGGTTGGGGTGGTGGTTATGGTCACTACAAGAAAAAAGGGTTTTAGTGACAGAACGACTTCCGTCGCTAAAGGTGTTTTCAGCGACGGAATTTTCGTGGGTAAAAACATTGTCCAAAAAAATATTTTACCGACGGATTAATCCGTCGGTAAAACCATGCCCGATGGACGTTTAACGACGGTTTAACGACGGTATAAACCGTCGCTAAATGGTTTTACCGACGGATCTTTAGCGACGGGACATGTCCGTCGCTAAATGTGTTCTTAAATACCCAGATTTCTCTCTCTCTCTCTCTCTCCCCGTCTTTCCTCCCCACTAGCCCCCCACGCCGGCGACAGGCCCCCGCCTCCGTCCCTCCCCACCAGCCCCCACGCCGGCGACAGGCCCCCGCCTCCGTCCCTCCCCACCAGTCCCCCACGCCAGCGACAGGCCCCACCTCCGTCCCTCCCCACCAGCCCCCCATGCCGGCGACAGGCCCCTGCCTCCTTCCCTCCCCACCAGCCCCCCACGCTGGCGACAGGCTCCCTGCCACCACCACACCGCCCTTCCCTCTCCCCTCAGATCTGCCGTCCCCATTGCCACCTCGCCGCCCCCCAGCTACCCCACTACTGCCACAGCCACCTCACAGTCGCACCACCATCGCCACAGTTCCTCCCCCTCCGCCACAACACCACCCTCTGCCGCTGCCTTCCGTGCGCCACTGTCGTCATCCGCCTCGCACCACCACTGCCTGAACTCACTTTTTTTCCCGGTTAGAAATTATTTATCATATTGAATTAATCTGTTGTTATAATGTAATTGTATACTAGAAATTAATCTGTTGTTATAATGTAATTGTATGCTAGAAATTATTTATAGCATTAAATCTATTGTTATAATGTAATTGTATTTAATCTATTGTAATGTAATTGTATTTGATTTGCTATAATGTAATTGAATTTAATTTGTTGTAATGTTATTAAATTTAATTTTTTGTAGTGTATTGTATTGTATTTAATTTGTTGTAATGTAATTGTAACGATTAAACCCTAATTATCCCTAATTTGTTCCCAAGTAACCCTAATTGAACCAAATTAACCCTAATCAAACCGTAATTATCCCTAATCTAACCAATTAACAGTAATTAACCCCGCGTAACCCTAATTGAACGAATTAATCCCAATTAAACCTGATTAACCCTAACTGAACTAATTAATTGTAATGAACCCCGATTCAACCTAATCTAACCAATTAGCCCTAATTAATCCCGATTTACCCTAATTGAACCAATAAACCCTAATTAGCCCTAATTGAACCAATTAACCGTAATTAGCTCCAATTAAACCTGCTTGAACCGGTTAACCTTAAACCCTAAACCCTAATTAAAGCATAATTAGCCCGGATAAACCCTAACTATCCTTAATTTGTTCCCAATTATTCCTAATCAAACCGTAATTATCCCTAATCTAACCAATTAACAGTAATTAACCCCGCGTAACCCTAATTGAACGAATTACCCCCAATTAAACCTGATTAACCCTAATTGAACCAATTAATTGTAATGAACCCCGATTCAACCTAAACTTACCAATTAACAGTAATTAACCCCGCGTAACCCTAATTGAACGAATTAACCCCAATTAAACCTGATTAACCCTAACTTAACCAATTAATTGTAATGAACCCCGATTCAACCTAATTGAACCAATTAATTGTAATTGAACCCCTAATTGAATGCCCTGATCCAACCGAACCCTAAATTGAAATAATTGAACCCCCCCTAATTGAACCCTAAATTGAATGCCCCAAATCAGCCAAACCCTAAATTGAATCAATAGAACCCCCTAATTGAACCCTAAATTGAAGTAATTGAACCCTAATTAAACCCCAAAATTGAATGCCCTAATCGAATCGAACCCTAAATTAACCCCTAATTGAACCCTAAATTGAATGCCCCAAATCAACCGAACCCTAAATTGATTCAATAGAACCCCCTAATTGAACCCTAAATTGATGTAATTGAACCCTAATTAAACCCTAAATTGAATGCCCGTGATCGAACCGAACCCTAAATTGAATGCCCTAATATAATCGAACCCTAAATTGAAATAATTCAAGCGCATCAGATATGTGCATTTTGAACAATTTTTTCCTATTTGAACATTGATAATTTGTTTGATAATTTTAGGTTGTTAATTGTGTATTTGAGAATTGTGATTATTGATCTGTGATTTTAGGTTGTTAATTGATGATTTTAGGTTATTAGCTGTGCATTTGAAGTAATTGCGATTATTAATTGATGATTTTAGGTTGTTAATTGATGATTTTAGATTGTTAATTGTGCATTGAGCATTTGAGATATTGAGATTATTGACGGAGGATGGGACCCAATTGGATTGAATGTGTGATTTTTGTTAATTTTTATTGCATTGGGCGGCATTTGAGAATTGAGAATTGAGATTGTTGACAGAGGATGAGACCCAATTGGATTGAGATACCTGTTAGTTAGCGCAGACACGGACACCACGTCTGATCGACGATGTCCGACATTTAAAAAATAAATATTTTAATAAATCAATTAACCCTAATTAATTAGCTCTAACGAGCCTAATTAGTTTTAATTAACCCTAAGAACCTAATGAAAATCAAAGTAGCTGTAATTAGCCAAAATGAACCCAATTACGCGCATATTGATTATAGTTAGTCTAATTAGTCGTAATTTGCACTAACATAACCCAATTAAGCCTAATTAGCGCTAATTAGGACTAATCAACACTACTCGGCACAATTAAACCCTAATTAGGACTAAATAACCGTAATTAGTCATAATCAACCCTAATTAGCTATAATTATCAGAAACTAGCCCTCATTAACATTAATTAGCCCTAACATAACCCAATTAAGCCTAAGTAGCCCTAATTAGGACTAATCAGCACTACTCGGCACAATTAAACCCTAATTAGGACTAAATAATCCTAATTAGTCCTTATCAACCCTAATTAGCTATAATGAGGTCAAACTAGCCCTCATTAACATTAATTAGCCTTAACATAACCCAATTAAGCCTAATTCGGACTAATCAGCACTACTCGGCACAATTAAACCCTAATTAGGACTGAATAACCCTAATTAGTCCTAATCAACCCTAATTAGCTATAATTAATACTTGTAATTAACCCTAATAACACAGTTAGCCCTAATTAGCCCTTGTCCTTCCCATAATTACTCCATATTGCCCAGAGAAGGTTCAATTACTCGTTGTTTACAAACCCTGCCTTCTTTATATTAGTTGTTGTTTTGAGAAGTCCATTGGCAACGAGATGGTTCAACTCGTTGCCAACGAATTCTATTTAATGTGGAATTGGTAACATATGTAACGATCTTTCTACAGTTTTGATATTTCGGAAAGATTCTTGCATATGTTATCAATTTTTGAACGCATGCATGCATAGAAACCCTTAGTTCCCGTTCAAAGGTACTCATTACAAAGTAATGCTTTGTAATGAGCCTTTGGATGTCCAGTTTGGACAATTTGGAAAAGCTAATTGTTTATAAAATAGTGTTTTGACTCATGCTTTATGTTCTATGTCGTGGATATTTGGTACACGTTCTCGTGTGTTTCTCCGGGTGCATACAGATCTGGTTTTCTAACATCCGTCAAACCTTCTTGAGCAAGGTTAGATGAATGTTAGAACACCTAATCGATGTCGTGTACTTGGAGAAATGCGGGGAGGTGCTGCCGAATTTTTCACAGACATGGGACTAAGCATGAGTTAAAAACTGTTTTATAAACATGTGCTTTTCTGAATGGGATAGGACCACTACATGTTGAAGAGTGGAGGGGAAATATGTAGACATGTTGTAACATTCATGCATTCATATTTACATCGGCAATGCCTAATCACTGGTCATAATTGAAGGTGGTATACAGTACGATAATTCAGTCGTCATGTCAGTCGATCAAAGTTGGATGAAAAGGAAGAATGCTGAAGATTTTGAGTGTCGCGTTGACGAATTTCTCGACTTCGCTTATGCGCATCCTGCACATGTTGACCTTGATAAGATAAGGTGTCCGTGCGGTAGATGTGAGTTGTTGCACTGGAGAAAAAGAATTGAAGTAAAATGGCATCTTCGTCGGTACGGTTTTATGGGTGGATACACAAGGTGGACGCAGCACGGAAAAACGATAGTATTGTCGTCCAACCTGACTAGTCAAACTGAAGTTAGGGAGGAGGCACGATATGATTACCGAGATATGATTATGGATGCTGGGCATGCTAATATTGACTGGGGTGACGACAGTCCACAACCGCCGAATGAGGGGGCTCATCAGTTTTATGAGTTGTTGAGAGCTGCGGAAGAGCCGCTGTGGGATGGAGCTCCGAAACACACACGGCTGTCTGCGGTTAGTAGGTTATTACAGTTGAAATCAGACCACGGGCTGAGTGAGAAAGGTTTTAACGAGTTTGTTACCTTAATCAAAGAAATACTGCCCGAAAGTGAAAAGCTACCGCCGTCGTACTATGACGCGAAGAAGATGATGAGGAAACTTGGGTTGAGCTATGACCGGATAGATGCGTGCAATAACGATTGTGTGTTATTTTGGAAAGAGAATAAGGATTTGTCACGGTGTCCAGTATGTGATCATTCGAGGTACAAACCGGACAAAGGGAAGAAGAAAAACATTGCATGGAAGATATTGCGATATTTCCCGATCACACCACGGCTTCAGAGAATGTACTACTCCTCCAATACGGCTGAACATATGAGGGCTCACCGTGAGACTCGCAGCAACGATGCCGATGTGCTGACACACCCAGCTGATGGAGAGGCGTGGAAGGAGTTTGACCGCAGGCATCCAGTCTTTGCTCAGGAAGTTTGGAATGTTAGACTTGGTCTGGCAACCGATGGGTTCAACCCTTTCGGTCAGTCTACCACGCCTTACTCCTGTTGGCCTGTTATTATTGTCCCTTACAACCTTCCACCAGGCATGTGCATGAAGAAGCCGTATATGTTCTTGTCGTTGCTTATTCCGGGGCCGAAGAGCCCCGGTAAGGACATAGATGTGTATTTAAGGCCGTTGATTGATGAGTTAAAACAGTTATGGAATCATGGAGTCGAAACATATGATGCATCCCTTAAACAAAATTTTCAGATGAGGGCTGCTTTGATGTGGACTATACATGATTTCCCCGCATTGGGAATGACGTGTGGCTGGAGCACACATGGGAAGCTAGCATGCCCTGCTTGTATGGGCGTGAACCCCGGTCATACGTTAAAGCACGGCGGAAAGGCCTCGTGGTTCGGATGTCACCGTAAGCTTTTGCCACCGGGCCATCAGTTTCGTAGGCAGAAGGATAAATTTGACGGGACAATCGAGCGTGAGGTTGTCACACTGGACTACCCATCTGGTGAAGAAGTACTCTCACACCTGGAGGCACTTGATACTGACATACCACACGGTAAGGGTGTGCAGGATCAGAAGATTGCAGGGTTCGGGAAAGAGCACAACTGGAGAAAATTTTGTATCTTCTGGGAGTTAGCCTACTGGAGGACGCTCGTTATCCGAAACAACATGGATGTGATGCATATTGAGAAGAACGTTTTTGATAATGTGTTCAACACAGTGATGAATGTCAAGGGCAAATCGAAAGATCACCTTAAAGCGAGAAGGGATCTACAACAGTTGGGTGTACGCCGTGAATTGCATCCTCGGACAGTCAGTGGGAGGACCATACTTCCGAAAGCACCTTACTGTCTAGACAAGAAACAAGTGGAGAAGGTCTGTCAGTGGGTTAAGAATTTGAAGCTTCCGGATGGGTTTGCGTCCAACATATCTCGTTGTTGCAATGTATCGGAATGCAAGTTCCAAGGGATGAAGAGTCATGACTGCCACGTATTCATGGAGAGATTCATTCCTATTGCCTTCCGGGGACTGTTGCCACGGGTTGTTTGCGAGACTTTGACTGAATTATCTCATTTCTTTCGAGATATATGCTCTTCTACGATCCGGGTGAGTAACATGGAAGTGCTTGAGAAGAACATTGTGGTGACGATTTGCAAGCTGGAGAAAATCTTCCCACCTTCGTTCTTTGATTCAATGGAGCATCTGCCTGTTCACTTGGCATATGAAGCTAAGATGGGTGGACCCGTGCAATATCGGTGGATGTATCCCTTCGAGAGGTAATCCTTAAATTGTTACAGTTGTTCGTTTACACTTAATGCGACATCTGTTATCATTCATATTCCACCTAACTCGATTCGCTAAACTTCTAGGTTCATGTTCCATTTAAAGAAAAAAGTCCGTAATAAGGCTCGGGTTGAGGGCTCAATTGCGGAGGCTTACGTAATGGAAGAACTTGTAAACTTTTGTAGTCAATATTTCGGGCCTGATGTTGGTACAAGGTTAAATCAACTAGGCCGAAATGACCCCGGAGCAAGCACAAATTTGGAAGGGCAATTGTCAATATTCAAGCAGCCAGGGAGTCCGTTCGGCCGAACGTATACTCGATGGCTAACGGATGAAGAGTACAGTGCTGCAACAATATATGCCCTTCTAAATTGCGATGAAGTTTCGGCATTCGTTGAGTAAGTTAAAGTCTTAATTCACTTACATTGCTGTACATAATTGAAAGTGTGTGTTAAGTGAGTCAACTATATTGGTTTGCAGTGAGTTCGATGCGGAATCTTTAATCACTGATCCCGCTGGACTTGAATCTCATCGGAAATCACAATTTGTACAGTGGTTCAAAATACGTGTAAGATTGTTTAACGAAATTATATTATGTGTTATATACAGTTCTGTGGCCAATTAGTATACTGATTTATCCTTAATTTTTACCGTCATCTACAATAGGTTCAGTCAATGGATAGACCAGTGGCCTCCTGCTTGAAATTACTAGCCGAAGGCCCTAACAAACAAACATCCTGTTACGGAGGCTATATCATCAACGGGTTTAGGTTTAACGTAAAAGATGATGACCGAACAAAACAAACCCAAAACAGTGGAGTCTTGGTCAACGGCGACTGTTATGCCGAGAATTGCATGGATTTTTACGGAGAGCTAGATGAGATTGTTGAGCTAACATATCTGGGTTCCCAAAACCGCCTGGTAATGTTCAAGTGTACGTGGTTCGATGTCACATGCAGTAGAGGAATCCGTGTTAGCTCTCAAGGGATTGTAGATGTCAATGTCAAGTCAAGACTTGCATCAGACGAGCCCTTTGTGTTTGCTAGTCAAGCTGTACAAGTCTTTTACGCGGAGGACGTCGCCAATCCCAAATCTCATTGGTATACAACTATCAAGTCCAAGAAATTGCCCGTGACATATGACAGTGAGCTAGACTCCTTTCAAGCCGACCAACCACGTGTCTTGTTCCCTGTTGAGGTCAACAACGAGGAGGACGATCTTCCTCTTCCAACAACACTTCTTGTAGGAGAAGAAGTCGTAGATGATGACGCGGAAGACGTGGAAAGTGTTGGAGATGATGTGACCGAGTCTACTGATGAAGAGGATGAATTAGAAGATGAAGAGGACGACGAGTCCCACGAAGAAGAGGACGGCGGGGAAAGTGATGAAGATGATTCGCAAACTGAAAATGATTGACTTGTAATGTTGTAACATCACGGGAAAAATGTAGTAACATTTTAGAACTTGGTGTTTAATGATGTGTTTTTGCACATCCGTTCATATGTATATATATAGCTATTGTGCCGATGATGATTTTTGCCAAATTATTATTTTTAACGTGTTAATGTCTTTGTAATTTATCTATATGAAGTCAGATATGGATAGGATACGGGCTATTCGTGGCCGGGCTGGACGCCGAGCTGCTTCCTCCCCGGTGGGTCCCACCTCGTCATTGCCTACTGATGACGAGGCACAGAGTGATCGCGGACAGCAGATGGGGCCCCAGCCGTCGCCGTCGCCCCAGCCCCAGCTCGACGCAGATTCATCCCACACGCGCGTGCATTCTCCATCTTCCGTGGGTTCTACCTCAGGTATAGTTGATAACGGTGTTTCGTACATTTTTGCTAGCCTTATATTTGAACTGTATTAATGTCTGTGTTTTGTAGGATCTCGACGAGGCCGTGGTCCGACACGCGGGGTACGCATCGACCCCCAGCGTAAACAGAGAGTTACGCTCACGCAGGAGGGCCTGTAAGTACTAAAAATATCACCTCATGCCTTATATTTAAAATTTTGGGCTGTTAATTTATATTTGAACTGTATTAATTTATTTATTTACTTCTTTGGCAGGATCCTGGAGAATCAGGCGAGGACGAAGATCGGCGTTCTTGTGAAGGGCCGATTCTTCGAGCCACGCCTGTACTGGAAGGACTGGGATGCCGCTGCGAGGGAGGCCCTATGGGAGGAGTGGCTGGTACGGTGAAGTATTTTTTTCAGCGTTAGTAAATGTTTAATTACAGTTTGTTTTATGTTGTTAATTTGTGTTATTGAATGCCTTACAGGAGGGGTTCACGTTTGACACGCCTCAGCAGCAGGTACTGGGGCAGCAGGCTTTCTTTGCCTACATCGGCAAGAATTACCGCCGATGGCTCCACGATGCACGGGACCGGGCGAAGAAGGCGCTGCCCGCGGGTGCCCCGATGACGGACATGACGAGATATCCCCCACATTGGATATCTCACCGTGTATGGGGGGAGATGATAGATCGGTGGGCTGCGGATCCAGGTTGGGACGCCAAGAGTAAGAGCGGGCTGAGAACAGACAGAACAGAGATCCGACGCACACGGGGGGGTCGGTGCCACACGACATCGTCCGACACATGAACGCGGTCGAGCACCCGGATCTGGAGGAGGATGAGGTCATAGCTCTGACCTATAATCAGACGCACGTGCGGAAGAAGGACAAGGACGAGACGCACCGGGCGGGCGACTATATTTCAGATATTGCCCGGCGGATCGATGTGAGTCAATTTATTTAAGTTGTTAATGTTTTTTCTTTCTATCCTCAATGTCTGTTTCGTTAATTAATGCCCTAACATATCGTTAAACCACTATTTTTGCAGGCCTCGTATGAACAGCTAAGGGGGTCCGAGCAGCAGTCCGGACAGCCATCAGCGTCCACTAGTACGGCTGCGAGTACTGGGGGGTTGAAGCGATGGCTGGATACGCCGGAGGTCGTGAATCGGCCGAAAGGCCGCATACGCGGCCTGCCTAGCACGACTGCTCGTGCCGTGATAGGAGCGTCCTCACCCCCTGCTGCCCCTCCACAGACACCGGCTCCTCGTCCTCAGTTGGACGACGAGGAGATCCAGCGCATTGCTACAGTGGTGGTGAGGATGATCAGGGAGCAGGGCACTGCTGGACAGGCCGAGCCGGCCCCGGATCAGCAGGATCCAGATCCGGGACTCGGCAACCCCTGATGAGCCCCTTCCCGTGCCCGTTCCTAGCTTCCCCCCCCCCCCGCGCCCGGCTTGTACTCTTCTCCCCTCTCCTAACCGGCTGTATCCGGTTCCCGGCTTGTACATATATGAGTTTTTTTTATTATAAATATTTTTTATAATTGATTATATATATTTCTTTCTGTATTGATTATTGCGCGTTGTTGTTGAGAATTGAAAATTGTATTACAGGTCTGGGTAATTGAAAATTTCAAAAAAAAATTGACTTTTGGCGACGGATTAATTCCGTCGCTAAAAGTATTCCTACAATCAGTTATTTAGCGACGGAATATTCCGTCACTAAATAAGTTTTTTAGCGACGGAATATCCGTCGCTAATTAAAAATAAATCCGTCGAAAAAAATGACATATTTAGCGACGGATTTAAAACATTCCGTCGCTAAACTATTAGTGACGGGCTTTTATACGAGGGATTTTTAGCGACGGTGAATCCGTCGCTAATTCTTTTAGCAACGAATTTTGGGCTTTTAGCGACGGATTTGCCCGTAGCTAAAGGCCTGTTTTCTTGTAGTGGGTGTGGTGGAAGTGGTGTTGCCATCAAATTAATTGAGCCGGCATCATGATAGTAATTAATTTTGTGAAAAATATTGTTCAATAACTTTTAATCATCTCACTTAGAAATAAGTGATAAGCATTAAATAAGTCCACCCGACTTGAAGTTCTAGTCTATGTTTGATAAGAATTAATTTAGCAAGTGATGCAATGTTAAGCGTTGTTAAACTCACTTAATTGAAAATCATTAATCAGAATCTTTAAGTTTTAAGTACTTAATTAGATTATCAAAAACACTCACAAACTTATACCTTTAATAACTTTAACTTTTCATGCGAATCTTGATTCTTTCATCTTGCCAAGCCATCTTGTTGCAAAGTGATCAGGAGTTAGTATTACATGCAAGGATTCATCTCAATCACGTAACTCATGCCAAAATAGTCGTTAATGTCTGTGGTCACAAAGCTCTTGTTCATAAGATTCTCAACGAATTTTATAGCCTAAGACAACCAATACTTTTGACCTTTTGGAGACCTTGATTACCAAGTTGTTGTCTAAATTTCTCGACCAAACTTGTGGTCTGAAGCAACTAATGTGTCTGACTTTCTGGGAGATTATTTTGATATTAGCATAGTTCATCTAACTGACCATTGAATGACGAGATCAGAAAACTTCTTATTGCCTTATTCATTAAGTCACTGATGCCTAAGCGTACTAACTTATAATTCATATATGCCTAGATGATTTTCTTCTTGGTTCTCTACTTTATTCCACCAAAAATCATCTTTGCGGGTGGGCAGATGTGCTTTAGCGAGCTAGCTTAAAAGCTATCTTTATCTTACGCATTTGTCTAAGCATGGCTTGATTCAACATGCCGCGATCCAGAGTTATCTATGTAACTTAGAAACGAAAGCAGAAATCACCATAAGATAAGATTATTTATTACAACAAAAAATCCGAAGAAATCATATGTCAATTACTTTTTCAACAATTCCAACATTTGCAATTTGTTCCTTTTCAAGATAAACCTAGAATTTGCAATACTCTGATTGAAATTTTTTTGGCTTAACCCTAGAATATATAAAGAATCTCATTCACATGAAGTGTAGAGATACATACAAACTGTATATGTTATTAGCTTTAGAGCCCGTTTGGGATCGATTTTAAAAAGTAAATTTCTGCTTAAATCTTAATCACTTTTCAAAATCATATTTAATCTACTTTAAGCAGAATCAGTTTGTTATTCGATAAAAGTTGTTGTAAACTAGCTTAAAGCTATAAAAAGTATTTAGATAAAATGTTGAAATCAGCTTCACTATAACTAAAGAGGACACTTAATAAATTAATTTCTGATATCATTTCAGAAAGGTAACATTGACACAACTTTTATTTGTAAATAGCTATAATATACAGATAAATTATCGAAAAGTTATTTTTATTTACTTACAAAAGTCCTTCTTTATTTTTTATTTTAAACTAAGAACGCCCACAATCTCAAATTAGTTCTTATAGTATTATAACTTTCCCCGATTAGTTAAAGGGTAAGTGATTTTCTTTTGTGATATATAGATCAAACCTGACTATGAGAAAAGTAATTATGTCACAATCCTTAATTTTCAGAATTATGAATTTAATCAGTTTTTAACTTTTTGAGTTATACTAAGTCTCTTAATCTTTTTTGCCAAACACCCATGTACCTAGTTTAATCGAGATTAAATCGAGTTTTACCATCTCAAAATATATCCCAAACACCCTCTTACCCTTTTATACACTCAATTAGTAGCAAGAATGCATGATACACTCAGCTACCTTACTTTATTTTTCTAGTGCAGCTTCTCCTAAATCTTCAATCTAATAAAGAGAGATCGAGCAGATCATATGCATATAAGTTTTGAAAAAACTTATATCAAGAAATAATGTTAAGGAGTATGTAAAATCGACTCATTTCAATCACGAAGGTGCATCATAGCTTAGCTTTCATAACAAAAATAGTGCACAATAAAATTAGCACAATTTTTTATTAACTTATTTTTGCCATCTAAAATCATAAAAAAAGTAATGATAACAAAACATAATGCAAAAGAAAAATTTGTGATCCTCGGAATCACATTATGCCACACATGCTTAAGCTATCTTTATTGCGTTTGACTCCCTTAAATTTTGAATCCCATAAAAATAAAAAAGAAGACGGAGTCCACAACTTTAAACCCCTATTGATATTTATGCTCATATGGGAGGTAAAACATGTTACGTTCAAGCAAATACAAAAGCACACCCCCTTAGAAGGCTATCACAATGTACTACATCAAATGTTACGTCATTGACATACCTTCTATAATCTATTTTGCAAAAAATAAATTGAAGGTGTTGCACTAACTTAATGAGAAAACAAAGGTTTACTCCGATCTCTATCCCGCTGGAAAGTGCATATAACCTAATGAACTTTAAATATCAATCCTTTGACCACCACCCATAAGCATGCTCACAAAAGGCTTGTTAGGAAGTTTACACATCGTTCTCCGTCAAAGGAAACGAGCACTATATGTGCTACATGCATAAAAATAACCCCCACTCAATTGGACAACTATGGCATGCGTGAAACAATATCATTCAATCAACTAGACATGTATGCATTTTCAAATGAAGTAAAATCAAACATTTTAGTCGAAAGAACGATGGCTAAACCATTTACTTTAACAACATGAACTAAGCATGCCAAATTTTATCAAGGATGCCATAATCATTGTATCACATCAAAGAAAATATTCTATAGCAAAAACAAAACTTTCAGGCATTTTCTTGATTTTCGCATAATTTTGGAATTACTAAATCACGATAAAAACCAAAGAAAATAAGATTTAAATAACACAAAATATCAACCACAATGCTAAATAAAAAGGCAAACTGAAAACACAATTTTTTTTAGAAACAAGAAATTTTCTCTCTAACAAAAAATAATTTTTGAGTACTTTAAACACCAAAAAAAATTTAAAACATTTAAAAAATATTAGAAAGGTATATCTGTGAAACCAAAAATTGGAATTTGAAAGAAAATAGTCCCACCAAGGACCACGTGTCGCCTGAGGTAGCCTGGCCCACAGCACCTCCCTACGTGCCTACAAGCGCCACCACCCTACCTCCTTTTTTTTTTTGGTTTGCAAGAAACCAAAGCTCACATGTTAGAAGCGGTGCACGATTTTTATGCGTTGTCTTCCTGGCGGCGGTTGGCAACAGGATGGTGCAGTTCTCTATGCTTCTCAATTTTTAAAATGATATATGAGCTTAAAATCTGATTTTGGTCTCGTTTAGGCACTGTTTGGCTCACCAACAAATAGAAAGGAGAGTGGGGAAGAAACCATTTTTCATCTTCCTCCACTCATTTTTTGAAACGACCAAAAGAACCTCAATTTTTTTAAATCCATATCTAACTCAATTCAATCTTTTTTTGATAAATTTTATATCATTAGAAAGTTGCTTCAGAGTAGATTATAATGGTGGCAACCAAAATTTGTAAATCTAATCGAGCTAAAACAGATTTTGGACCAAATATTTTGAACTTCAAACTACAATTTTAAATATCTTTTGATTTACAATTCCGCTGATGATCAAAATTCGTAGATACAGTCTACTTTACATATTCAATAACAAATATAGAAACCAATCCAACGAATCTAAACAACATGTAACATCCCATTAACAGGCTATTTAAATTAAAAAAAAACTTCTAGATGATAGAACAAATGCACAATTTTAGCATGTTAATCGTGGCATTGTGGAACATGTTATAAATGGAAAAATAGCTTAATCAGCTTTGATACGAATGAAGAAAGTTTGAGACAAATTGGAATACGCGTGTGCAGAACACGTATACTATATAAGTGTGAAAAATCATGGAAATCCCCAAGATCTCGTCGCTATTTCACTTGCAAACGAACATCACGAATAGATGCTCCGCGATGGATTAAACTACGTGAGTCCGATCCATGTTTATACCGTCCAAAAATCACCTAGATTTTTTCCATCGTCTTTTTCAATAAAGAGTTATCTCCCTTATGTTATCTCATAAAGAGATATTATTAAGAAATAAATCTTAAGGCTTATGGTACTTTTATGGGGTTTACATCATTAACCAGCTCCAAGTCCTTTGACTTTCTGGGTCATGGGTTGTACTCGACATGGGCGTACCAGGCTAGATTCGAATACCAACACATATTATCGCATTCAATTAGTGGCCAAGTCAGGAAAGTGTGAAACAAGCAACTAGAACAATTCCCTTTACTATTTTAGAGTTTCTAGAAAGAAAAATAACGTAGGTCTTAATTAGTAACACACCATAAGGATAGTCCAAAAGCACTCGATTTCGTCTATGTAGCCCGTGGTCTGTGGCGAGCTTGATTTTTGATCTCTCACGGACGTCAATTGAATTTTTTGAACCTGAATTCCAAAGATTAATAGCCAATTGTTGCTTTGTAGTCCGGATGATTCATCCCAAGGAGATTATATGGTTGTTAGTTGCAGGCCGTACTCACTCAATTTTCACTTATAAGTTTTCAAATTAGATTAGACATAATTTGAAACAACAAGAAGAGATCAAAATTGCCCATACATTGTTGAACATACAACTTATGTGCTTAAACCACAAGTTTGTGGAATCACTATGGCAACTACAAATAAGCTCAATACTGTAACTAAGAACTAAGGCTGGCAAAATGGGTGGGTGGGTGGGTTGGGTTTGGGTGTTAAATAATTGGGTTGGGTCTAAATGAATCATAAACCCATTTAACCCATTTAGTAATGGGTTAAATGGGTTGTCTCTTAAATGGCTGGTTTCACCCATTTACACCCATTTATCCGATAATGAACCATTTACGGGACAAAATTCTCATCTATCCCCTTCGTCTGAAACCATCGCCACCGATTCACATGCTACAGTCATAGCCACGGCCCGTATCCACCTCTACTGTCGCCGTCGCCGCCCATACCCACCTCCGCCGCCATGCTACCACCTCAATACCCACAACCACCGCATCATGCCACAATTACCACCACACCCACAACAAAACCAACAACTACCACCACAACAAGCCTGGATCCTTCATTTGTAACCACCACTAAACAATTGCCATTACCCACAGTAGAAACCACCATATCGTGGCTCCTCCACAAAAACCTAGATCTGCTTTTCTTTTGCTCTTCCACAAAGACTGTGGCAAATTTGAATTTCACTTACAACCTCAATGTGCCTAGATATCTTCTACGCTCAGGCGGTGGGTGCTCGGCCTGGTGGCTATGGATGTGCACTTGGTCACCGATGGCGGCCGTGGGTGTGCAATAGTTAGAGGCGATGGTGGTGGCCAGGGGACTGCGACCAGAGAGGATGCATGATGGTGGCCGTGGGTCTACGAATGGAGGTGACCGGAGGTGATTGTTAGGCAGTAGTGGTAGCCTTCGGGGCCAGATTGGTGGCTATACTGTGGAATATGGCTGCCAGTGCGACTGGGTCAGAGAGAGAATTGCGGCTTATGTGTGTGGGCGCTGATGCATTTGTGTGTTGGTCTGCGGCCAGCACGACTGGAGGCGATTGCTGGCTGAATATGAATCTTGAGGACTATGAAAGGGACTCCATTTGTGCTGGTGGTGTTGGTTAAGAGAGAAAGGAGAGAAAGTGTCTCTGTAACCGTGCCAACTTATTCTCACTTATTTGTTAATGTGCCACTAAGAAGTCAAATAGGCATACGGTTAAATGGGCACCCATTTACAACCCACTTAAACTCACAATTAATTGGGTTGTAAAATGAATGACCCATTTACGACCTATTTATTAAACAGGTGGGTTTGGGTTAATTTTAAGTTGACGGATTTGGGCGGGTAAACGGGTTTGGGTCTTTATTGCCACCCCTACTAAGAACCATAGCTAGTAGATTTTTATGGCTCTCATCTTAACAACTGAGCAAGTCAAGTTAAAAAAGCCGGCACACTTCCATTAGATCATAACACTTGTACTTGTAGGATGTACTTGTAAGATGCAGCATTAATAAATACTAGTAATAAATACAATAATGATGACCCACTAATACAACACTAAAACATCATATTGCAAAAACAAAATAAGTCATGTATATTTTCCATCACCCCCTTTAAACATGGTTGATGACTCCAAGCATTCTTTGTCATTGGGGGACCTAGTAAGTGACAAATTTTGTCTTCAATCCTATCAACAACAACAATCTTCTTTGTCATTCCTTTCTCGAAGTGTATAGCATGTGGATCATCTTCATGTTAGCGATTGTGTGAATATTTGATCTCATCCATTTTCTTGATCTTTTACAAAATCACTTTTTTTTGGGGTGTGAGAAGCGACTCATTAAGGTTAGTTTTCAAAACCTCGTCCTTGACAACATATCCTTGTCGACCTAGAAATATAACTACCAATTTTCTCTTCATATTTTGTGAGCTCGTATAATGGAATCAACCTAAACACATTTTAAGTTGTTCACATCTTGGCCTCCATGAATTTTTCTCTTTATCATTGTTCTCATCCTCTTTTCTTTGGTTCGAGCATTGTCATTACCATTTGTGTTGTTGTTCTCCTCTCTTTCTTCAATTGCTTCATTCCTAATCTCCTTAGTATTTTAAAATTGCTCTTTTCCATG
This sequence comes from Escallonia herrerae, assembly GCA_033070095.1. NCBI lineage: Eukaryota > Viridiplantae > Streptophyta > Magnoliopsida > Escalloniales > Escalloniaceae > Escallonia > Escallonia herrerae. The sequence goes on along the minus strand of JAVXUP010000053.1, from coordinate 728,896 downwards.
TATGAACACTTTTACTGGTACTTCATTAGTACTATTTTATAGTGAGGTAGATCGATCCCTTAGCTTTCGTTCTCATTGGTTTCAAAAGCTTTGAATTTTTTCCATCGTTTGTTTACTTCGTTTTCTTGGCTCCAATGGTGTGAAACTGGTTTTCTTCCTTCATTTGAGTTTTGTCATCAAGATATTCATAATCTTTCTTTGTGTACTCATCTTCCTCTCGCCGCTTGCACCCAATACTTGGTGGGTAGGAAGTCACATCTACCAAATGACATTAATCATTTGACAAACATAAATGGAAGACCTTTAATCTTCGATGCGCATTCAAATCTCTTGATTAACAGCCTTCTGCATTGCATTGAGTGCCTTTTCTTCTTCCTTTTGTTGAACTCTCTTTAACAAGCTACCATGTGGTCTTCATTGACCACATTCCATAACTTGCATGATTTGAAAAACATTAAAAAGGCATGCTTCTTTCTTATATAATTTGGGAGAATATCAGTTTCTCAAACCATATACTGTAAGGTGTTCCCATCCTTTACTATTTTTTTTTTCTTGTTTCTTTTGTTATCCCAAAATATGGGGAAAAAAAGATGCTTCCTAATTTCAGAATTGATTAAAATAATCCTTAGCCCACCATCTTTGATAATAAGACAACCTTAAGAACCCTAATTAAGGTCGGTCCTACTTCAACTAGAAGATTACTAAAAGTACAATAGCCTAAGTCCCAATAATAAAAGGAGCATCTTGGATAATTTTTCAAACCCATAGGATCTCTAGGACACTAATGCCACAACGTCCACTAGGACCATTATACGGAAGATAATAGGTCATAAACTAGGCATATGCAATGAAGAATGTAGGGCTAAATGCCCCCCCTCCCCACGGGGGTACAATAGGCCGAGATTAATATGACCCCACTTTCCTTAAAAAGTTGCACTAAACCTACCCCTACTCCTCGAAAGTGAGTAAATTGGACGGTTTTCATCCAAGTTAACACACTTTCTGGGCGGGAATTGTTCGTCATTTCTTAAAGATCAAAATATTCTTCTCATTTAACAAAAACACATGCGCGCACGCACACACGCAGCAACCCTTCTCCCCCTTCTCTCTCCCTCTCCCTCCCCTCTCTCTCACACACACTCAATCCGACTGTACGTACAGACACAAAACACACACAATCACAATGAGAAACACACACAATCACAATGACAAACACATACCAATACCCACACACACTGAAAATAGACAAACACATCCCCACCTGCACCACCCCTCCTCCTTACACATACATGAAGCCCCCTCCCCCTTCCCATCACCTACCACCACACACATACACGTGTAACACACACCCACCCACCCACCCACACACACACACACACACACACACACACACACGCACGCACACTAAATGCACACACACTAAAACACACAATGACACTAAAAACACTCACACCAATACCCACACACACTGAACACCCACACCTACCTACCCATTTACACATACGCATGTGTCTGTGTGCGTGTGTGATGGTGAGTGTATGGGGGGGAGAATGATGGGTAATGTGTGCAAGTGTGTGTAAGAAAGAGAAAGAGAAAGAGAGAGTTTTAGTGAGAGAGTTTGTAGCAATGCTGGTTTTGGTTCCCGATGTGGTGCGGTGCGTGATCTAGTTGGGGTAGGGCGCGAACATGTGTGTGCAGGTGTAGGTGTATGTAATAGGTGCGCGAAGGGGTAGCCCAGAAAAAGTTAGAAAATGGCAAGGGTTTGAAAATTTTGTAGATAAAATTAAAGGAGTAATTTTGGCATTTCAAGGGAACCTGTTATGAGGTTCAAATTTCCCACTTTCGAGGAGTAACGGTAAGTTTAGTGCAACGTTTTAAAGAAGAGGAGGTCATATTGATCTCGCCCTATAGTACAGAGGGGCAAAGAGTTCTTAACCCAAGAATATGTTGAGAGAATACTTTCTTACCTCTTATCCCTACACCACATACTCCTCACACTTTGGTCTCTCTGCAATCTTACAATTGATTAGACTAGGTAATCCCTTATATCCTTCTATTGCGAGTCCTAGACATATAATTGACATACCACTCACTAATAGTATCTTGCACCGATAATTAACACAATAACAATGTCCTACTAAGACAACACTAACACATTATCTTGCTAAAAGAAAAATATTAGTTTGACTCGTACGAGATTGATTGATTTGAGATTTTCCTTGAGAGGTATCAGGAAGCAAATCATGCTTATTACTTTTACAAAATAATCATATGAACTTATTCTATAAAGAAGACGAAGAAACTAAAATTTGTGAGCAGAACTAGTAGTATCGTAAAAATAACTTACATAGTCAACACTGATCACTTGACAAAATACTTTTTTTTTCCTTTTCCATTTTGTTTTATGGTACACTAAGACAGGCGTATATAATAGTATTTCATTTCTACTCATGTGATAGAGAACAAAAATTAGCAAAAGCAATCGATATGGTTAAAATAAAGGAGGTTGCACAAAGGCTACGAGAAAACCAACTTATAGGTGTACAGTCAATACAGACTACGGAGCATAGTTCTTGACCAACAAGATCAACAGCTGGATGAAGTTATGAACTTCAGAGACGGAGTCCACATCCATCTCAATACAAAAGAGGAAAGCAGCTTCTGAGAAGTTTGTTTGTCAGGCACCCTTCCCAAGGATTAGGGACGTTCTCACACTTACACAGTCAGCTACATGCCTATACCTAAATGAGGCCCTTTAAGCCTTTTTCTCTTAAAAAATCTTTTAGATATCTAAAATTGCCCTTTATCCTGTGACATTACACGTCAGACTCATGTTTGGTTGTCACATGCCCTAAAATGAATCCGTGACAACTCGGACCATTACATAAATGGCAGGACCCGAGATGATCATAAACTTTGTCATCGTAATCCATCCTCGGTAGCCTCATTAGGATGTTGAATCTAGTTGCACCTAAAGCATGAAATTACAGAATTTAGGCCCTACCTTGCAGATTTTGCATGATTCCTATGTCCCTCGATACAAGTTACATTGTGCAAAGGACTTGCATTGATTACGAATTGCTAAGAACCTGCTTAATAGATCAATGCAACTAGCTCGAAGCACTGCACGAGTAGCTCGACACTTGCGATGCATACTAAGGAACTACAAGAACCCCTTAGCTCAACAGTTACGTCATACGTGGCTCACATTTCTTTGCATGTCTTCCTTCTGATCTGTGGGTGAGGTAAGTATCAAATTTGGCTAGACCTGGGTGGTTTGCCAGGTCAAAATCATCAAATAACATAGTAACGCCGATAGAGGACTTGTCGATATATTCATGACTTGGTGAGCCACAACGGCAAGATAGTTAACCGAAATGCCAAAGCTCCTTTGAGCGAATGATGTATTGCTCCTACTTTCTCACACTGACATGGGCTGCCAAGATCGTCAAACCAAGGTGTCCAAAAAGAAACTAATCAGATACGTACTCCACGGAGGAGCCCTGCAGCAAATAGAAACATGTACACTTACTGCACTGTTTAAGACCGTGAAAGGACAGATGAAAATGTTGTTCACCGCCGTGCTAAATTCACAAATTTGTTCCAGATACCCACACCACTTGCACATATCCGATCTACAGTTGATCATAGTATCTACATAAAGTGTTGTGAGAAGGGAAATAATTCCGGTACCAAGCAAATGATGCTGAATTTACACACAAGCAAATCGGCAGATAACACTTATCTTTCCCTTTCTGTTTTCAGAATAAAAAAGAGCTTGCTCTTTTGCAAGAAAAAAGACCACTAGAACCTTACGACTATACAGGATATATCATCCCGGCTTTTTCTAGATTGAGCCGCCTGTGCCAAATGCTTTGCAGCTGCCTGAGCATCCTTTATGTTTTTGATAGAATCCGCTGCTTCTTGATTTGACATCACCTGTTTAGGAGATCAAGAAAGGACCGCAGATTTAAAACTTGAACCATGTTAAAAAGCAGACGTGAATATATATAGAAAATCATTAGGAAACAAGAGAAGACATCAGCATCGTTACGAATTTATTTATTCACCTTTGCCAACATGACCAAACTTCACTTCTTGCTAATTTGAAAACCAGGTAAGATCTAGACAAGAAAACACCAACCTTCCATAACCCATCACTTGCCAAGATGATAAACTCAGCATCATCATCTACCACCTCCACTACAACATCTGGTTCTGAACTAAGATGTCTCTTCAAACTCTTGTCACCAAACGCCCTAGCTACTGCCAGCTGGCCATCAACCCGAGGGACATCACCTGTTAGCATGACAAACCATCTGGTTAAGGGAAAAAATGACATCTGATTGATATGATCTCTACTTTAACTTAAAAATCTATTTGTAACCAAACTAATAACGACAACTTGCATCCAAGATGCGAGTCACGTGAACTATATCTAGCATGTAAAAGCATTCACATCAGAGAATGTGAACAGCAGTGAGCTTTCATTACAATTGAGCTGGTCCAGCAGCAACACAAAGTATTGACGTTAGCCTGCAATAATGGTTCTCAAGGGCCTCAAAATTATGCAGATTGCAGAAACTCAGTTGGCCAAGACCGTATAAAGTCGTTTGGATTGCAAAATCTCGGCGAAGTCTGGTTACTAAAACTGACCTATGCACTTTCATGAATATAAATAAACTCAACACTGCCAAAATGTTTCTCCTTTCATGAAGATCCCCTCATAAGCAGATCCTGAGAGCTGGTAAAGGACAACAAAAGTGGACCCTCTCTCACTTCCTCCCGTCCATCTTGGATCTTATTACGGTGTAGATTATTAAACTATGACTTGCCTGGAAGGTTTGATACAAAGCCACCCTTGCTCTCAATCAACTCCTTTTCCTTGCTTGGCTCATGATCAACTGATAGCTGTTTGGCCAAACCCTTTTTGTATATTACAGCCCGCGAATCTCCCACATTTGCAACAACAAGCTTCTCGCCATTGATCAGTATTGCCGTCACTGCAGTTGAGCCTCCTTTTCCCAAATGAAATGCTTGTTCCAGTATATCCTTATCAGTAGAATGATAAGCTCTCCTTATGGCACTCTCCGTGTTGATCCAGAAGTCATGCTGCATAAAAAAGTAGTTAATCCATGGCAAAAAGAAACTTCCCCGAGTAACTTCTCAAATCAGGGGTGAGAAGAATAATTCGGCTGGAAGAGTTCAACAGTAAAAATGAAGACAATTGAAGACTCCCTAAGTGCATGAACAAGTAAATAGATGGGTAATTTCTATGAAAATAAACTTCAATTGAGCCAGGTGTAACATCTATACCTCCTTCAGTATATTGTCAAATAGGTTCGACTGCAGGTACTTTGCAACATCATGTCCCATATGGCCATCATATATAGCAAATAAACCCAACTCATTGTTGTCTAATTCTTCAAATTTTGAAACTAAGCAATCTTCCATTGCATGGTTTGATTTTCCTTCGACAAGGTGAAAGCCATGTGTGATATGCCTTGATACTCTATTCTTGCCTTTACCCGAGTCTGGAGTTAGTGGAGTGGATATACTAAAGCAAGCTTTTTCCTGAAAGCATTATTAAAAACAATGATCAACAAAACAAATAGCCGAATTATTGATCTGTGGTCACAGAGTAGGATCAACCAGCCACAGAAATTGGTTGAGGCATTCATTACTGGTTTAAAAAAACACAAATACTGATGTTCCAAGTAGTGTCCCAAGTGTCCAATGCATTTAAAAGAGGTTGTGGAAATTGTTAAGAGTAATTTGTGGTGGACTGTAAAGTGTCTCGTTCTCTGTTGTAGTCTCCAAAGCACGAGACACTACGGGATGTAAGCCGAACCCTCATCTGCATATTAAGTGCAAGAACCATCAAACTGCTATCAATTTTCTCTCTGGCCTTCAAACAAACAGTATTTCTGCATACGCCAGAACTATTTGTACAAGTGGGATATATAAATATCTAAACCCCAGGGTTTGACAGGAAGGTTGCAAAGTGCACGAGGGAACAAAAATAGCATTGCCATGTTTATGTTAAAGGAAGAAATCACATGGACGTATTATGATCACCATACTTGTAAGTAGTACTGATATTTCATGGTTCCCTGAGAGTTCATTAAAAGGTCCACACTCAAGGAAATACATCCGGATAATGTTACCTTGAGGAGTGAACCATACACAACTTCAGGTCCAAAAGTTATATCACTGCTGGAATTCAATTTCTTGCTTGTAGAGCAGATACTCTTCTGCAATCCAAGTTGCTATGTTAAAATTCAGAAATTCTGAGTTCAAAGTTCTGTCCAAGGATTCCCTTTAATGTTCTTTTAGGTGGACTTTCCTTCCATCTCATTATAAAAGGATGTACTTCTAAGGCCCATTTTAGATGCTAATAATGTTGTTGGAGACAGAGGCACAAAGCTTGACAGAGCAAATTATGTGCTTAGGAGATCAAATCGATATATTATCACTTAATGTCATTGGGATGGCTAACCAACAGCTCTTTAGCTAAATGTCCACCACTGCACCCACTGGCACTTGAAGTGACATGTGCTCATGTTAAAATCAAAATCATCAAACCGTTTTCCTCCCAACCCCCAGGTTTTTTCTGACTGCAGCCATCTTCTCTCACTCCCTCAATCTCCAGAAGTTTGGATTGTAAAGGGCTGCCCCAATATAAGACATCAGAAATGGTACGCTTTCGAAAGCATGTATAGCAAACCATCTTTCCTCACTCCTCCCTCAATCTCCTTGAATATTGTAAAGCATCACTTCTTTCAAGCACCACTTACTTCCAAAAGCGTAGGGTAGGCAAATTCCATACAGCTCAACTTCAACAGAACATAAATCATTTCAAGACTTTATGAATGTTGTAATGCTCTAAACTCGTGAGTTTTGATTCATGTGGCAAGCAACAAAAGTTCCAAAAAAAAATAAAATATATGATGTGAAACCTATGTTACATGGACTCTTCAAAACGCGTGAAGTACCTGTGTCGGACACTCGACACCTGGACATGGGTAAGGGATATGTGTCCGACACATCTCATATGATATGGTATTATCAACACTATCTTATAATGTTTCTTTTAATTCTTTTGGCTTTGAGATGAAACAAGTTCTCAAGTAAAACCACGTGCATCACAGAAAACACCATTTTACCTTAGAAATAACAAAGAACTAATAATAGATATAAAGTTTTTGCCGTGTCCCTGGGTCTTGTAATTTAGAAATTAGATGGGGATCCAACACTTGGACAGGTATCTGACCCGGACACTCGTACCAAGTCCATGTAACATAGAGTGAAACAACAATTGCGGGTGAAGTACATCTCACTGCCTTATTAAAAACCACCCAATCCAACTGAATGAATTTCACAGATCCTTCCCAACGGCAGGTATGAATCTACCTGTCCTCCATGCGCATGCAAGCGCAAGTGGGGAGGTGGGGAGGCGGCTGCATGGGACTTGCTATCAGCCTCAAGATCGTCTTCTAAAGGAGGGGCTAATGTCTTCCAATGCACGTTCATGAATCACGAGTATCTACCTGGTGCCTGGGCAATATGTTGCCTGTTAAGGGGTTCAAACTCTATACCCCATATTTCTAAGCGCAGAATAGACTCCATTATAAATAATTTACACTTACCATCCCCTCTAAAGCCCTAATAGTTCTTCTGTTTCCAGGGGCTAAGGATGCAGAGCTTTCTTACAAGCCACAAGATATTTCCTTTGCATGCATGGGTTTATTATCCCTCACCTCAGTCCTCAGCAGGTTATTGTTTCCTTTGCTAAAGCATGATAATCCATTGTCAGGGCCAACCAAGTCTTCCTGCTTGCAGCTCCCTTCCCTTTATGTCTGTTATGCCCTCATAAGCAGTTTATTTTTCTATGTTCTACCCTGGTTTGCACCTTTTGTTTGTCTCTAAATGTGCACACATTGGCTTGGCTCATACATGAGTAGTGTGTCAAAGCATGATATGGTATATATTGGTCGGTTCTTAGTTGCACAAAGCGGGGACGGGGGCGGGAACGGGGGCAGGGGAGCGTGAGCACCAAGAAGAATCTGAGGTTGGGAGCGGCTTCAATAAAAAAATGCATAAAGAGTTTTATCATTTGTTTAGTATAGTTTACATAGCCAAAAATAACAGACAAGAAGGCTTTAAGTACTTGAAGGAGGAGAGAAACAAGGAATTGAGTTGAAAAGGGCTTGATTTTCAGGTATTCTCTCACTTGTTCCATGCATCTCTATCCAGCTAACGGGATCGAGTTCCCATATTAGCTTGGGACGAGATCCCATAGAGCTCCTAACTTGGGATCGCAAAAGCGAGTTTCTGAGAGAGAAACGTCACCTTATTAAGAGTTTCCTGCAACTAAGGGTCGGTTACCTTCCTAACAGCTAAAGCTTTGGAGCAAGAGGTAACCTAAAGTTCCTATTCCTTGTTCTTTCCTGCCTTAATTTCATATCTGACAGCTAAATAACCAGTTCGCAATGCAAAAGCGGATGGTTTTGCAAAAAACATCAGTGTGGGAGCGCCTTGAGGGCACCCATGGTGATTGACTATTATAACTTGCAGAGCTACTCCGAAATTCTTCTTACCTGTGGTTTTTTCATAATGACGTCTTTTCATAGGGAAATCAAAACACAGGCAGCTTACAAAATGCAGGCACACGAAGGTTCCATGTGGTGACATTCCAATTGTATGAACTAAATTAGGTGTTGGCCAAGTCAGATCGCGACTTCAAGTAACTAGATTCGTAAATTATCAGCAGTTTTGCACCCAGACGCTAACTAGCTATTTGGGTCCGTTTTGGAGAGCCACATAGGTGAATTAGTGCACTCATGCACTTAGATGCACACCCCTTTTAACCTAGAGGTCACGGGGTTCGAAACAAAAAAACAATCTTTCAACAAAAGTGGAGATAAGGCTGCCTACATCAACTGTGCACTATACTGCGACCACCCTAACATCCACATCCCCAAGATACTTGATATGAAACATGTTTTAGAACTCACACTAAACTTCCACTCACGTCGATTTCTAATCAAACAGGTTTTAGAATTATGACGCAACTGAACATTCGTGAATGAAAATTTTGTTTGCATACGATCGATTTTTATAAAAATTAGCTACTTAGTCATTAGCAGTGAAAGTGACTATATTTTTACACTCTTTTTACTAGAGAAAATCTGAACTCCCTCTGTTTTTCACAAGATAGGTTTACTACATTTAGAAGTTGAATTGAACTCAAATAACAATTACTCATTACACACGTATGATTGGCAAGTCAAGCTAGGGTAACAACATCGGGCAAATTCCATGTTTACATATACCGAGACCCTAGGAATCCGGCAAGGAGTCCAGGGGAAAATCTCAATGAAACCGAGGAACTTTACTTATTGCTGTTACCTAGCTTGACTCGCTAAACCATACGCATAACACGTAGATCCTGCTCGAGTTCAATTCAAGTTCCAAACGTACTAAATCTACTATAGAAAGGCGCAAAAATTCTAAGAGAAAGAATACAATGAAACAGAAAGAGCAGTAATTAACAATTCCACTGGCTCGTCGATCGCTCGTAAACTGAAAAGTACCAGAAAATCACGTACACGCCCAATCCCAAGATCACATTACGAATTACATCAAGGGAAAACAAAGCATGAAGAAGGAAAGTATTAGGCTTATAAGAGCAATCAAATTAAGGGTATCTAACCTTCATCTTGAGAAGAATTTCTCTGCCTCCGGTCATGATACTTCCCCGGCCTCCGTTTCTCTGGGTGATCTTGGACTGGATATAAGTGCGTATGGATGGAGAGATTTTCTGCGTAGAAAAATGGCGAAGGAGGAGAGGCGTTGACTCTGTGACGTGTGACCCTTTTACTTCTTCAACCCGCGTCTACGCTTTCCCATTTCTGCCGTCACGCGCTTTCTTTTGCCGACGATTTTTCTAATACTACTAACTGCTCCCGCTACGCAAAGTTACGAAACTGCACTTTGTCCCCCTCGTTACGGTTGTCCGATTCAAAATTTGGCGGCTGAAAAGTCAAAAAAAAAAAAAAGTACTCCCCTCATCTTATTGAATTTTTTTTGCTTTTGATTTTCCAAAAACTCTAATGGAAAAAATGATCGAAACAAATATTGACTTCATCTGTTAATTATTATTATTATTTTTTTGGATTTCAAGGATTTGATAAAGTGCTATATATCTACCTATGATTCAGCCGTCCGCTAAATATCTCAAACGCCTCATACTGTATTTTTTTTATTTTACTCCGCTCTTACAACTATTAATATTTTCAAAATCACTTGTTGCAGGAGCGATCGACTGCATGGACTTTTTCTCTTTTTTTGGGGGGGCACTTAAGGGAGGGTAACTTTTAATTTGCTGCTTACATGGTATTAAGTTCATTCCAGAATTTCGTATGGGAGTGAGAGAAGAGAATTCAATGAAACTGAGGACTTTTACAAAAGTAATGTCTTCTTGTTGTGACAAAGTTGATCTTTATTACTCCGTCCGATCCTAAAAAACTGATCATATTTCTTTTTGTGCCGTCCTACAAAAATTGATTACTTCCAAATTAAGAAAGATTTTGTAGGTATTTTTTTTACATATTTACCTTTTTATACTTTTTTTATTCTATTTCTCTCATTACATTTAATTCTCTACGTACCAACTCATTTTCTCTCAGGGCCCACCACTTTACACTTTTTTATTCTATTTCTCTCTCCTTATTTAACATTCTACCAACCAATTTTCTCTTTCATGGCTCACTCTCTTCCCCTTCTCTCTAAAGGGTAAAATGAAAAAAATACACAATATATAACATAAATTCTTAATATACGCACAAAGTCAAATGAATCACTCTTTTAAAGATGGAGGGAGTACCTCGGAAAGCCATCTCTATGGAGTTACTTTTTGTTCTGGCATCGAGTCTAAAGACCCAACCTTTGTCCAAAATGATGCTGATGCCCAGTTGTAATCAGATGGTCTGGAATCTATCTAGCTGGTCCAAGCTGTGCTTCTATTGGTTGCTTTCGGTTCTTCAAGTCATACATAAATGATACAGTATATAATATCCAGGTTTGTGTGAAGTGTGCTGCTGCTGGTGGTGTAGGATCTCTGCCTCGCCTATGTGTACTCTGCGGCTCTGTGCCCGAGTTTGTCTCGTCAGCCGTACTCTTCACCGGTCAGATGTTATGTCGCTCTGATTAATACATCATCATATTACAATAAAGAATTTGTAGGGAAGTGGCTATTACGCCAATTTTTGACACTTGGATCGTCGGGTCATGAAATGTGACACAAGCAGAGCTAAAGAAAGATAAAAATTTATTTTACAATATATCTAACGATCCTAAATAGTTTGAATCATATGATTCTGAGTCATGCAATATTTTCTACATATTTACAAGTTACATCACTAACGATTCCAACAAAGTTGAAGATTTTATGTATTCATTTGAGTTTTAAATTTGAATATTGAAAAGTTGCCGTCTCAACACAGATATTAGGTTCAGGACGTTTTTACATTCGCCGCGAATAGGTCAAATACTGAATATCAGAATTTCAAAAGAATTCTTAATGAGAAACCCAAAAAAAAAAAGAGATGGATCCTGGCTAGGTATAAGAGTACAACAACTTAACAGTGATGAGGATCAGATCTCCATATTACTGGTACATATATCCACCGCACACGTCCAATCTTGTTTGTTCTTCATGAGTTTTAGTTTCGACAAAACTGAGTTAATTTTTGACGAAAAATCTATTTTTCAGTACAATATTATCGCCAATATAATCATTAAAGGCACTAAAGAAACATAATCAAGTTGGATTACGACCTTAACGTTTATGTGGTTTTTTACGCTCTTCGTTGTTCTAAGAAGTCACGAACACTTCATTTATGTTTTTAGTATCTTCATAGTAGGACTGACAAAATGGGTGGGCGGTTTATGTTTGGTTCGTGTTTAAATGGATGGCTTATTCCTTTTTGACTTATTTATTTAAGGGTTAACTGAGTCAATAACTAAATTGGTCGCTTTTAATAGGGTTGTAAGCCCATTAAGACACATCTCCATCAACATAATAAGGTAGTACTAATTGTTTGCATTTGTATGGAAACTACACCTAGATATGCTTCTATAAAATATCTTGGCATATCTTAGGCATTTTTTAACGAGTCCCAAAAAAGTAACTGCATGAAATATCCACAACTCCTATCCAAATTTCACTATAAAATTCCCATATATTTGGCCATAATGTTAATGCCCAAGAAACAGTGGCAGAGGGAGCGGGGAGGACAGGTGGGCCGGTGCCCACCTGCTTCTCCATAATTATGCGTAGATTATGCGTAGCACTACACAGAGCTACGAGAAAGGGTGCCAAATCCATTGCCGCCTGCTTCACTCTATTACAGGTTTGAGCATTTATTTTCTTGGTTGACGTGTCAATATATTCGTGCATTAATGTGCTAATTCCAGATAATGTTTGCATTCACAGGTTTGGTCTTACGAGAGGCTACCCACAGGTCGTCCACAACCGCGAAAATATTTCGATGAGACGTGGCCTAGGGTGTGGGCCTGGGGGCCTACGACCAACCGGAGGAGACGGGTAGACCCGCACCACCATCTAAAGTTCTATCGGGGGGAACTAGAGATACTCAATGCATCCCAGGTGACGTGGCAGCCATATAGCAAGGTGATGCATCGATTGGATGAGTGGTGTTGGCAACTTTCGGTGTCGTACGTGCTGGCAGGTTTGGTTCGGGTGCCGCTTATTCACTTCAAAGTATGTGAGTTTCAGATGCCCGATCGAGCTATGAGGCAAGCTGGCTGTCTACAAGGGATACCAAAACCCGCTGTAGACATGCGGCCATACAGGAGTGGTCGAGGGCCAAACTTCGAGGTGTCTGATGCCTTGAATTTGTTGAGCGACGAGGTGCAACAGTGGAATACTTGGCAAGAAACATATGATAGCCTTGTATCGCTGAAGGCCGACAGCATCAGCATTGAGGAGTACCTGCAATGGTTTCTCAAGGTGACGCGCACGAGGGTGAATCGCCCTTCCCAGGCGAGGAAGACATCGTATGCGCCACGTGAGATCTATGACCAGTTCTGGGCATTGAACATTGTAAGTCATGCTAGTGTTGTTTCAATTTTTATTTGCGCACCTTATCTACCATGCCTGAAATGATTAGCCATATTTTGTATGCATGTTTTTTAGGTTGACCAGGGCACTGAGGTGTTCAAGCAGCTGGAGGGATTTGACTGGTTTGTCGCGCAAGCTCCTGACAATCTCAAGAGGTCCATTGAGAGGTACAAGACTGAAGTTCAAAACTTTAGTCTTGCGTACCGGGGTTACCAAGGGGAGCCATCTAGTCAGGTGTAGGAGCTGTCTAGTCGCTTGCCTCCTGACGCGTACGACTATCAGCCCCAGAGTCAGGTGTGGGAGCTGTCTAGTCGCTTGCCTCCTGACGCGTACGACTATCAGCCCCAGAGTCAGGTGTGGGAGCCGTCTACTCGCTTCCCTCCTGACGCGTACGACTCTCAGCCCCAGAGTCAGGTGTGGGAGCCATTTACTCGCTTGCCTCCTAACGCGTACGACTCTCAGCCCCAGATACAGGTGACCCAAGTAGGAATCCAGGCATCGCGCCCAAGCATCCGGTCGGATAAAGGACAACTAACGAAGCCATTGAGTCCGGCTAAATGGGATTGGATCGACCGGCACTACTTTGGGCATGAGCCAATCGCTACAACAGACTTTCCTATTTCAGGATTCCTAGCTCACTCTGATCTAAGACTGTTGGCGCCGAACACAGATATTTTGAATTTTCTCATTAACGCTTATATAGATCTGCTCCGTGTTAAAGAGCTAAGCCAAACTTTGAAGCTCAACATGTATGCCTCTTTTGTTATCCCCTTCATGGTGAATAGCATGAAGGAGTTCACAGAATGGAGGAGGTTGTGAGGGACAAGCAGGGGTGAATGGCGACCATCTGCAAACGTGCTTTCCTACTTGAACACGAACTATCAATGTACGCAGCTGAGGTGAACCTAATCATGCTACCTGCTCTTCATGCAAGCCACTTCTTCCTATTAGTTCTCTTTCCAGAGAATAAAGTGGTCCACATATACGATAGCCTAAGGGAAGACGGACCTGGTCGACAGCTGGCGCAGTTGTACTCCACGTACATCAATATGGTGGTTAGTTTATGTTTCTTGACCTTCGCTCATAGTTTATTCTTCTTGTTACATAGGCTTGATAACCTTTTTTATTGTTGGATGCAGACTACTATCATTTCACTAGCGTGCCGACATTTTAAGGGGGAAGCCATCACGAGCAAAATAATGATAGATCATTGGACGGTCGTGACGATTGAAAACCGACCAAAGCAATATAACAGTCATGATTGCGGGATTTACGTCCTCAAGTACATGGACTACATAGCTCGCTCATATGTGCTCGAATATGATACGTGGTCTCGAAACGATGGATATGCCTTCCTTACCATTATCCTAAGATGTAGTAGACGTTCGTATGTTTTATTATTACTATTGTTGGATTTTGGATATTAAGGTTTGAAATTGAATTAGCCTTATTATTACTATTGTTTGATTTTGGACAATGGGCTAACTAGCGTGTCTAAGGTGCAATGAGCAAAAAAAAGTGACAAAAAAATTACGTAATTTTTCAGAAATTATGAATTGGGCCCTAAAGTGTGCCCGAATAGGCCATTCATAGGAAAATCCAAAAAATAATGTATCTCGTTTTTTGCCAAAATTCATACAAATGGGCTAATTAGCATGCCTAAGGTGCAATAAGTAAAAAAAGTGATAAAAAAATATTACGTAATTTTTCGGAAGTTATGAATTGGGCCCTAAAGTGTGCCGGAACAGGCCCTTCATAGGAAAACCCAAAAAATAATGTGTCTCGTTTTTTGCCGAAATTCATACAAATGGGCTAATTAGCGTGCCTAAGGTGCAATAAGTAAAAAAAAGTGATAAAAAATATTACGTAATTTTTCGAAAGTTATGAATTGAGCCCTAAAGTGTGCCCGAACAGGCCTTTCATAAGAAAACTCAAAAAATAATGTGTCTCGTTTTTTGCCAAAATTCATACAAATTGGCTAACTAGCGTGCCTAAGGTGCAATAAGCAAAAAAAAAGTGACAAAAAAAATTACGTAATTTTTCGGAAGTTATGAATTGGGCCCTAAAGTGTGCCTGAACGGGCCCTTCATAGGAAAACCCAAAAAATAATGTGTCTCGTTTTTTGCCAAAATTCATACAAATGGGCTAACTAGTGTGCCTAAGGTGCAATAAGCAAAAAAAAAAAGTGACAAAAAAATTAGTAATTTTTCAAAAATTATGAATTGGGCCCTAAAGTGTGCCCGAACAGGCCCTTCATAGGAAAACCCAAAAAATAACGTGTCTCGTTTTTTGCCAAAATTCATACAAATGGGCTAATTAGCATGCCTAAAGTGCAATAAGTAAAAAAAAAAGTGATAAAAAATATTACGTAATTTTTCAGAAGTTATGAATTGGGCCCTAAAGTGTGCCCGAACAGGCCCTTCATAGGAAAATCCAAAAAATAATGTGTCTCGTTTTTTGCCGAAATTTATACAAATGGGCTAACTAGCGTGCCTAAGGTGCAATAAGCAAAAAAAAAAGTGACAAAAAAATTACGTAATTTTTCGGAAGTTATGAATTGGGCCCTAAAGTGTGCCCGAACAGGCCCTTCATAGGAAAACCCAAAAAATAATGTGTCTCGTTTTTTTCCGAAATTGATACAAATGGGCTAACTAGCGTGCTTAAGGTGCAATGAGCAAAAAAAAAGTGACAAAAAAAATTACGTAATTTTTCGGAAGTTATGATTCCACAAACCAAATCACAAATTTAAACATTATAAAAGTTCAATTTATACAACTGAAACATTAACCCTAACACTCTTCATCATCATCGTCCTCCTCGACCATACTGCCAGGTTCGATACCTAACACTTTATAATGGTTTCTCTTGTCATGATCAGTCATCTTATTACACAACGCACACTTTCACAATTTTTTTTGACCCGTTGCTTCTTCAATCGGATTCTTCATGCGTATTGCTCGTTTTCGCCCTTTTGTTTGAGAAATAATTGGATAAAAAATGTCGTCCTCCTCACCTTGCAGGCTAGTGCCGTCAATGACTGGCTGTGAAGCTCGATTGAATCTACCGGCTGGAGTCGTCCGAGTAGTCGAAGTGTCCCATCTTTCTGGTAATGCCATCCTAAACTGTGCAAGGTTAGCCTTATCCCGTGCGGCTGCTTCAACTTGATACCTGTACCCATCAAATGTTGACGCTGCATCCAATGATAAACCGTGCATGATGTTACAAAGGTGATTATATCGCAGCGTCTCAGATTGCTCGAAATCAACTGAAACATTGGGCACGTAAGGAATGTGACCGTGGACTCTATTGGCTTCCTTCGTCCACCGTTCCAAGATATACTATGGAGGGATTTCACGAGCATTCTTGGCGCTCAAAACCCTCAACGCGTGTCGACAAAGTATACCTTTATGCTCAAACAGTTGACAGTTGCAATTAACCAACCCAGTGTCCATACAAACTGCTACGGTAAAATGTCTTCTGTTCCTCGGAGCCGACGAAGAGCACAGATTGGCAAAATTCGTCACATTTGTCAAAGCATAAACCTTGAGATCTCTGGTGGAATACTCGTGCAACTTTGTCATGCTATATTGATTCGACTTTAGTAGTTCCTCTTGAAACTGTCTAAACATTTCCTTGGTATAGACTTGAGCCGCATGAGCCTCCAAAGGTGAAAAAACTACTATGGCTCTTTCTCTGTAAACTGTAGCCGCGTCGGCTTCTCTCTCAAGGAAAAATTGCTTGTCAAGGGCTTTCTGCATCTCTAGTACGAACTCTGTTATACTTGAAGAATGGCCTACGTACCCATCAAAGAATGCATTCATACCTTCGCTTCTCGAGGTCGTAGTCATTCCGGCTGCAAAAAACTTCTTGGTGTAGGCACCGACCCACTGTGTCTTGATCTCATACAACGATTGTAACCATTCATGATTGTGCAAATAGTAGTCATCCATTAACTTGGCCCACCTCTCCTCGAACACGTCTACCGTCAACGATTTCTTCACACATGTATTAAAGTCAGTCTTGAATGTCGGATGGTTTGCATATACATTGTGAAGCCGTTCGGGATATTTGTTGCTTATGTGCCATGTGCACAGGCCATGGTGAGTATCTGGAAGGACCTTAGCGATTGCATTTTTCATTGCCAGATCTTGGTCGGTGATGATGGTCTTTGGAGGAATATGATACATTGCTTTAAGCCACGTTTCAAATAACCACGTAAATGACTCCTCCGTCTCATCCCTAAGCAGGGCAAAGCCAAACAAGATTGACTGATAGTGGTGGTTCACCCCGGTGAACGGAGCAAAAGGCATAGAGTACTTAGTTGTGCGGTATGTGGTGTCAAACGTCACAACATCCCCAAAATTTTGGTAAGCAGCTCTAGAACGGGCATCCGCCCAAAATATAGTACTAATGCGGTTCTCATCATCCAGTTGGAGACTATAGAAAAAGCCAGAATTCTCACTCTGAAGGTGCCTAAAGATATCAAGTGTAGCTTGAGAATCACTCTTACCGAAAGACTCTCTCCTCTGAGCACGAAGTTCATTTCGAAGGTCTACTTCGTTGAAACTCAACTTGTCAATCCCCCCAGCCTGGCTTGAGAAAACCCCCATCATTCTAGAAGGTGGAATTTTAGCCTCGGCCATTGTAAATATCAGTTGTCTGTGTGCCGCGCTTATTTCTCGGTGTTGATGAATTTGACCAATCTTACTAGGGGTCATCAACTGATGATTATGGCTCAACTCCACTCCCGTCACAACCCAATGGTTTTCATTTTTCCGGTGTACTGCATACACATGGGCCTTGCAGCCGGTACCCGGAAATGTGTCCCGTTTTCTTTGTCTTGTTGGCCCTTCGTCACTGATCCGAACAACCGGGGGTACATACGGTGCTCCTCTATGACACTCAAATAGTCTTCTACAAATTTGATCTGTATTCGCCCGTTTTCTAGTCGTCTTAATTCTAATACCGAAACCTATCGTTTTCGAATATGCTCTATAGTATGCTTCAACTTCGTCCAGTGTTTGAAAAACTTGACCCAAGTAAGGTGGATCAGAATCTTCACAAAAAGTATTTCCTCCAGTTGCATCCATATTGATACTGAAATCTAAAAAATAAAAATGTATATCATTCTCAACAAGTCATAGAATTAAATAAAATAAAAATAAAGACTATTTCCTCCAATTGCGAAAAATTTTACAATGTTCAATTATCAAAATACCCCCGATGAGCGGCAAATTATCGAAATGCCCCTGGGGGTTCATTATCACCCTAACGCCCCAAATCAGCTTCAAAACAACATTTCAGGTGTTTTACTTACATTTCTGGACTAAAAAGTCCTTTGAAAAACTTAACACCGTAAAATTACCAAAATACCCCTCTCAGAGTGGCAAATTACCAAAATGCCCCTGGCATCAGAACAATCTCAAAAGTGCTTTGAAATGCTATTTTAAGCTTCCCGAATTCATTCTTGATCTAAAAAGTATTCTACGGACTTTTCGCCCAAAAATTCAGAATCGATGTCCGGATCGAGCGCTTAAAAGCCCGTTAGGCCAAAATAATAGCTAACAACTTCGAAATGGCCCGAATTCCTGAGAAATGAAACTTCCCAACATCCTAGGGTACTCATAAAAGTTTTGCGCAAAATCACGCTAGCTTGATATTTTAAATTACACTACAAAGTTACAAGGTTCCCCGTATCAGTTAACCCCTTTTCAGTCTTTGAAAAAATCTGAAATTTTACCCTGATATAGATATTTTAGAAATAATGAGGGTCTCTTTTTTGCACTTTGGCAAAATATAGCTCTAGCTTTTTTTATAAATTCGTGAAAAACTGTCTAATTAAGTTTTCACCTTTAACGACAATTACGTTTCGTATTAACATTAAACACATATAGTGTTACACCCTAGGAACACACATAGTATTAAAAATTATTTGCTCCAGTTGTGTTACAATGTTCAATTACCAAAATACCCCCGATGAGCAGCAAATTATCGAAATGCCCCCGGGGGTTCATTTTCACAATAACGCCCCAAACCAGCTTCAAAAAAACCTTTCAGGTGTTTTACTTACATTTCTGGACTAAAAAGTCCTTTGAAAAACTTAACACCGTAAAATTACCAAAATACCCCTCTCGAGGTGGCAAATTACCAAAATGCCCCTGGCATCAAAACAATCTCAAAAGTGCTTTGAAATGCTATTTTAAGCTTCCCGAATTCATTCTTGATCTAAAAAGTATTCTACGAACTTTTCGTCCAAAAATCCCGAACCGGTGTCCGGATCGAGCGCTTAAAAGCCCGTTCGGCCAAAAATATAGCTAACGACTTCGGAATGGCCCGAATTCCTGGGGGATGGAACTTCCCAACATCCTAGGGTTCTCATAAAAGTTTCGCGCGAAATCGCGCTAGCTTGATATTTTAAATTACACTGCAAAGTTACAAGGTTCTCCGTATCAGTTAACCCCTTTCCAGTCTTTGAAAAATCTGAAATTTTTCCCTGATATAGATCTTTTAAAAATAACTAGGGTCTCTTTTTCGTACTTTGGCAAAATCTAGCTCTAGCTATTTTTTATAAATTCATGAAAAATTCTAATTTTGACGCCCTAAAAAATCGCTATTTTGGAATCTATAAATGTAATACCGCTCATCCGATCTCCGATTGATCTGATTTTTGTTTCCTTCAATTTGTATTTTCGTTATCTTCGATTTGAGTCTACAATGACTATTTTTTAACTTTGAAATTAACATTAAATTATAAGAAAATTCAAAATACTTACTTATTTTGACTTGATATATTTAAAGAAAAATCAACCGATCTTCTAACGTAAAATTTTTTTGTTTGTATTGTTGTGGAGATTATGTAGGTGAGATATGGAGTATGAAGACAGTTGGTAAAGATGATGGAGAGTGGAAGAAAGGGTTTGGGGAGGAGGGATTATAAAGAGAAAAAAGTGAAGGAGAGAGAAGAAAGAAGACAGAGAAAAAAAATCCGTGAGTGAGCAGTCAAAGCTGTGAAAGAAAAAAAATGGCAGAAGACTCTGCGGCCAAGCTTTGAGCTGCCTCTGGAAAAAAAAGGAGGGGGGAGGGTAGGAAAATGGATGAGGAAAGGATATCACGTGGGGGAAAGGACACCACGTGGCATCACAAGGAGGGGGAAGGGGGGCATCACGCGGGGGGGGGGGGGAAGGGGGGAGCATGGGGGGAGGGGGGGCATCACGGGGGACACCATGTGGGGGGTGGGGGGGCCATTCGGGGGGGGGGGGTGAACCGTAACTCTTTGTTGCGATTGGCTCTTTGAAGGAATCATGCCAACCGCAACAAAGAGTTGTGGTTGGGCATGGAGATGGGGGGACGGGGGGGACACCACGTGGCGGGGGAAGGGGGGCCATCCGGGGTGAATCGCAACACTTTGTTGCGGTTGCCTATTGGAGAGAATGATGCCAACCACATCAAAGAGTTGTGGTTGGGCTTTTTGGGATTAATTATTCCAACCGCAACAAAGTGTTGCGGTTAGGTTTTTGTGAGGAATAGTCGCAACCGCTACAAAAGAGTAGCGGTTTGGTAGAGAAACCGCTACAAAGAGTGCCACTGTCTGTTAGATGAGAGGAGTATGTATAAGGATAAATTGCTCTCCCGTCCGCTATATTACATGGCCGACGAGAAGGGGATAGAAATGACCTGTGACAGGAGAAAGTTGACCCCCTACATAATGTAACGAACGAATTTTGATCTGACAACACACATGACATGTTGTCAACTAAAAAAAAAGATAACATATAGCAGACAGTGGCATGGTTTGTCCTTATCAAAACTCTTCTCATCCGTTACATTATATCGTGGATGAGAGTAGCAGTTTGTCCTTATCAAAACTCTTCTCGTCCGTTACATTATATCGCGGACGAGAGGTATATACAATGGATATATTATTTTGCACATTTTCTTCCTTCTTCACTATCTTCCCATAAGAGTAGCAAGTAGATCAGCGACTAATGTGTCCTCAAGCCCAAATCTTCCAGAGAAAACACCTAATCGTGCAATTAACCATCTAAGTTCACACAAACCTATGCTTTATTTGTGTATAATCTTGAGTTCGTGAGTATTACGCATAATTTGAATGATGTATTATGCATGTGCTAGTGTTGTCAAAGCTAGATTTGCCAACGTCTGATAGCAATTTACGAACTTAGTGTATTATCCATGTATAGATGTGTATGCAGAGGATGCACTATGCACATGTTGACAAAGCTAGATTAGCCAACATTTGATAAAATTTTTTTTGAATTTGATGTATTTATATAATTTCAGTCCTAAAATGGTCATTAATCCTGGACCAAAAAATCCCTCCTTTTCGTATGATCAAGCAAACAATGTTAATCAGTACGGCTTGGAACAGATGTAAGATACAAATTTTTTGCTTGATTTTTAATATCAATCATGAACTTTGTAAAATTTGCATAACTACACTTTGTTAATTCATAGGAAAGAGGTACATTAAATACAGTAAAAGTGGCTGAGGGACTTGAAGATTAGAGGTTACACTTTCTTCAGAAGAGTTTGTTGCATGGAATGGGATTTTGTATTTTTACTTATAGGAATATTTTTCCTCAACATGACCATAACTTAACATGTGTTCTCGTTAAACGGTGGAGAAGTGAAACGAATACCTGTTAGAGAGAGATGACAATAACATTAGAAGATACATGGTACATCTTATGGTTACGCATGATGGGACAACTAGTTTGTTACAGTAAGATTAATAGGAAAAATAAGAGAATTACTAGGGACTTTTTTAATTCGATACCCGAGGACCAGTTTGAGCACGGTGGAATAAAGTTGAAGTGGTTGGTAGATTTATTCAAGGCTTTGCTGATGACTTAACAGAGGGGATGCCTGTTTTGCATGCAAAAGACTTTCATGTTGTCGGTGATGAGGGCCATTCTATTCTTAACGATGATGAAAAATACAATCCATGTGAAGTATTTAGCTATGTTGGGTAACTTGCAAGAGGTTGGGGAGTATGCTTGGAGTGCAGCCATACTTGCATACTTGTTACGCTCTGCACAAAGTAACGAGGACTCTTTCATTGTTGCATGTAAAACAGACAAAGGGTTCATATACAGCAGACAAACGTAGGGGTTGAAAATCAAATTGCACTAGGAGGTATCGTTCACTTTTTCTTATTCTTGGTTATTCCTCAAATCTTGCTGCAAATGCAAAATGCTACGAGGGTGAAGATCTCGTCATATGAAATCTAAAATTTTGTATGAGCCTGAATTTTGTATGAACACAAGTTACTAAAAGTTGCATTGACCTGGCAACGCCATTAATTAGTGTGTTGATCATCTCCTCTTTTGAATCATTCACCCTTTGCCCGACCAATTAAAAAGTCAGCCATGCACATGGACACATACAAGCAAGATCAACAGTTAATTGATAATTCTCATAATTTATTTTCAAGTTTGCAAGGAAGACAGACCTTTATTATGCCTAAGCCTGAAGCAATACCAAAAGAACATCTCAAAAAACCATATTATTGATATATGTCTTGTATTTATGTCTTACATCGGTTACTCAAAGAAGGTTGCAACTTAACCCTTAGTATATAAGACATCTTGTCTCACATTGCTTGGTGAGAGAAGATCACTGCTTTCTCTAAGTATAAGTAAGGTGTCTTGTATTGTGTTTAAGGGCAAGAGAGAAGAGTCCTTCTTTGAGTAGGCAAGGAAGAGATGAGAGTCTTTCTTTGAGTAGGCCAAGAGAGAAGAGTCCTTCTTTGAGTAGGCCAAGATACAAGAGTCCTTCTCTGAGTAGGAAAGAGATGATAGTCTTTCTATGGTAGCCAAAGAAAGAAGAGTTCTTCTTTGAGTAGGAAAACAGTTGAGAGATACACGTGAGGGAGCGTTGTAAATCTGACTTGTGCAAAGTGGATTTGAGTTCTCTCATATTTCTTGTGTTTTCTTGTTTGATTATCGTGTTCCATACATATTTATCTAGAGCGATTTTGTAACAAGTGGTATCAGAGCTCTCAAAGTGCCTCGAGCTTGCTCCTTATGCGTGTTTTAGAATGCACTCCACCTTGAGCTCAGCAAAAAAGAAGACGAATCAAGCTCAAACAATGCTTGAACTTCTCTGTCATGATCGTCTTTGTGAGCATATCAACTGCGTAGGTCCTCGGCCCTATCTGTCACTCAACGTAGCATAGCGTCAATCCCTCGTCCAGCTGTAACACAGTAATCCCCTTACGTGCGTTAGCCCCATCCTTGGACACCAACGGGATCATCCACTCCAGTTCTCTATATGGATTGAGCATAGCGCTCGACTTCTCCATGAAGTCCATCCTAAGCAACACCTCAAGCTCATCCATGTCGATGATGTTGAAGTTGGCCTTCCATGTTCATCCGCCAGTCCTCAAATCGACTTTCTTGACGACTCCCTTCGTCGGTCGCTCCTCGGCACTCACGGCCATGAACCACCTCCCATCCTTAGTTAGTTTTAGCCCAAGCCACTCGGTAACCCTTGGACTTATGAAGTTGTGGGTAGCCTTAGTATCCACAAGCGCTTCTTGAGTCTTCTCAGCAACATCCACTGTTGGGTAGAGCAAGCCCCATCTCTTCTTTCTCTTCTTCTCCTTGGTAGCTTCTTCCTTTGACTTCTGCACGAACGCATTGACCATCTACAATGTCCCCATGCATGCCTCCCTATCGCTGCTGAAAGAATCCCCCTTACTGCCTTTGTGCTTCTCGAGGAACGTAATCATATTTCCATTGTGCGAGCAATACCTCCCGCAATGCGGACCTGCACAGCAAAAACATTCTCTTCTAAGCCCTCTATGAGCCTTGTGGTCACAAGAGTCACCTTGCTTGTGACTTCCCTCATGCTTCTTCTCCTCCTTGTGATGGCCGCGACGTCCCTTGTCCCCACTCAGCTCATCATTGATTGCCTTGGCCGAGCCACTCTTCGACCCACTGTCTTTCTTATCTTTGGCACGCTCGTGCCTTGGAGATCTCGGCCTCTCACATTGCTCGAAGTCTTCCAACCTCTTAACAATAGCCATGGCAGAAGCTAAGTTGTGAGGTTCCCTCCACCACAACTCCGTGGCAACCCACTGCTGTAACCTATCAATGAAGAAGCATAGTCGCTGTCTCTCAAACATCTCTGGTACTATGAGCATCAAAGCTGAGTACTCCTTCACATACTCGTGGATGCTCTCCTTCCGCCTCAACCGTTGAAGGTTGATCATCGCCATATCTTCGATGCTCTTCGGATAGAACTGCCTTTTTAGTTCATGCTTGAACTTCTCCCATGTTTTGACAATAAGGTACATGACCGTCTTCTGCACCTTCTCTTCCTCCTCATCGATGTTGAGGGCTTCAAAGTACCGCTCCAAGTGCCAAAAGAAGTTATCCACTGCCTCGCCTCTCTTGCTCCATCATGCGATCTCGGCTCCAGCATTTTCTTTCTCCTTGGATTCACCGTGATACACCCCTGCCTCGTACCTCTTGTAAGCTCCTTCTTACAAGCAACTAGTTCTTCTTGGAGCTTTGTGACTTGTCCCTAGAGGTCCTTGCGCTGTTGCACCTCCCACTTGGTGAAATGGGGGACCCTCTCCTCGATCAAGTCATCTAGCTCCTCCGCGAACACATTGACTTTCCGTTCTAGCATAGTTAATCGACTGTCTACCTCCAAGTCATCTAACCTATTGAAGATTAGCTCCACCTGACTTATGATAGTCCGCTGCACTTTCTCCTCCTCGTCGATGTCGAGGGCTTCAAAGTACCGCTCCAAGTACCAAAAAAAGTTATCCACCTGCCTCGCCTCTCTCATTCTATCGTACGATCTCAGCTGCGGCATTTTCTTTTGCCTTGGCTTCACCGCGATACACCCGTGCCTCGTAGCTCTTGTAAGCTCCCTCTTACAAGTAGCTAGTTCTTCTTAGAGCTCTATGACTTGTCCTTTGAGGTCCTTGTGCTGTTACACCTCCCATTTGGTGAAATGGGAGACCCTCTCCCCGATCAAGTCATCTAACTCCTTCGCGAACACATCGACTTTTCGCTCCAGCATAGTGAATCGACAGTCTACCTCCAAGTCATTTAATCTATTGAAGATTAGCTCCATCTGACTTGCGACAGTCTACTGCACCTTCTTCTTTTCGATGTCGAGGGCTTCAAAGTACCGCTCCAAGTACCAAAAGAAGTTATCCACCTGCCTCGCGTCTCTCGTTCCATTGTACAATCTCAGCTCCAACATTTTCTTTTGCCTTGGCTACACTACGATACACCCCTGCCTTGTAGCTCTTGTAAGCTCCTTCTTACAAGCAGCTAGTTCTTCTTGGAGCTCCATGGCTTTTCCCTTAAGGTCCTTGTGCTGTTGCACCTCCCATTTGGTGAAATGGGCGACCCTATGCCCGATTAAGTCATCTAACTCCTTCGCGAACACATCGACTTTCCTCTCTAGCATGGCTAATCGACTGTCTACCTCCAAATCATCTAATCTATTGAAGATTACCTTCACCTGACTTGCGACAGTTTCCTGGAAGCGCTCTCCAAGTGCCTCGAGCTTGCTCCTCATGTGTGCTTCGACATCCTCTATCGCGCCACTCTAATCCTTCACCATGCTCTGCCATATGCCAAAATTTGTCTTCCCATTGAATTTTCACAGGCACACTTCATGGTCGTATCTTCAACATATTTATCCTCTGAAATCAATTTCAATTTTGCCCAAAAATAAACCTGGAAGCTCTTGATACCACTTGTTACGAAATCACTTTAGATAAATATGTATTGAACACGATAACCAAACAAGAGAACACAAGAAATATGAGAGAATTCAAATCTACTTTGCACAAGTCAGATTTACAACACTCCCTCACATGTATCTCTCAACTATTTTTCTACTCAAAGAAGGACTCTTCTCTCTTGCCCTACTCAAGAAGGACTCTTCTCTCTTGCCCTTAAACACAATACAAGACACCTTACTTATACTTGGAGAAAGCAGTGATCTTCTCTTCCAAGTAACGTGGGACAAGATGTCTTATATACTAAGGGCCAAGTTACAACCTTCTTTGAGTAACCGATGTGAGACATAAATACAAGACATATATCAACACATATTACTCATTAAGATGATACCCCGCTACTTTGCAAGGTAAGGAGAAGAAGGGGGAAGGAAGAAAGACTGAAAACCTACAAGATTAGTGGCTTCGGGGAGAGAAAAGACTTGCGAATTTTTGTCCCCTCTCAAATTGCGGGGACATTACTTCACGATCTTGTACTGTTTAGTCTCTCTAACTTGATCACGTGAGACGAGTATGATGGTTGGATAGGTGGATTAATGAGGTGCTGATGCCACGTAAGGGTGTTCGAGGATGAAATCGTATCTATTAGGTAGCCAAAAATTATTAAGCAGTTTGATTAGCTATTGTTATTTCTCAAGCAAAAAAGAAGGAAACGAAAGTCAGAGCAAAAGGTCGATGTTTGTGCAAAATACCTAAGAGATATCTTGTTAAGCTTTACTTAACCAATCCTTTTTAGGAGAAACAAGAGATTTTGATGGACTCAACTTGGTCACTAGTTTGAGAAAATGTTCAAGACAACATCATCACGAACTTGGTGTCAAGTCCCAGTATAATAGCAGAAAATAGTCACATCAGCTGCCTCGTCTCAACAAATCTTCTAATGTCCATGTTTTACACTGGCTTAACGTGGATGATCATGAAAATTACATTGATGTGGACGGTGACGAGGTCTCCAAGGTGGCATTTTTGTAGTGATATCATTAAAGTGTGATACCATGCAGTGATTATTACTTGGTATCACCGTTTTAGTAAATATTTTCTCCGTTTGTTTGAAGTATTTTATCATTTACTAATTAAATCTGATCATCAAAAGTAGAATATAAATAAATGGTGCATCCCAAAATCGAAGATTCACCATAAAATTCTACATTTTTGGGGTACTAATAATAATAATAACAACATTTTGAGAGCATTTATTTAATATGCATGTTTACATCTCCATTAAAACTTACTTGTACGCACCCCTTTTAATATGCTCATTTAGTATGAGACGAGATTACCCACTATGTCTAAGCTTCTTTAAATGGTTTTCTTAACATGGTTTTCTCCATTCTCGAAGATTAAGAGATGTAAATCGTAAGAGTTTCCCAATCTCCGGCCAACGGTAAATATAAGTGCAACATATGGTAACCCTACAATATACATCTCTTTCTTATTTCTATATTTATTTGATTTTACACTACAAAAAATTTGCCATTTAGCGACAAATAAATTCTCGACGAACTTAGGTTCGTCTACAAAGGTAGATAAACGTTGACGAATACTAAGTTTGTCGATAATAGTCCAATATTTCTTGACGAGTGCATTTATTCGTCAATAATCATTTTTTTATCGACAAATTTGTTAAGTTGTCAAAAGTTGTTCAATAAAAAGTTGCTGGGAGAAAAAAGAATTTTTGGCGTGTGTTTCAACTTATTTTTCACAATTGGCGACAAATATGATTCGTCAAAAAAGCCAAAAAAATAATTTTAACTCTGCTTTTGGCGCTTCCTCTATTTCTCTCTCTTTCATTCTCTTGCCCTGAACTTTAAAAAAAAAATTTCTTTATATTGGCTCTCTCTCTCTCTCTCTCTGGCGTCTCTGCTCAATCTGGTGCAACTCTCTCACAGTCTTACTCTCGCATCTCTCTCTGGCCGACGGGTGACGGCCGTATGGTGACAGGGGCTCTCTCTCTCCCTCCCTCCGATCAAGAAAGGTCAAGAAAGACCAGCCTAAAAAAGGTCTGCAGTTCTTCCTTCTTGTTACGGATCCGAGAGAAGACTGGGGAGTGACCGGCGACGGAGGGGAGTGACCAGCGAAGGCTCCACCGACTAACATCCCTCTCACCGGCGACGAGTCGACAACGATATCTCGATTCTCTCCGACCCCCACAAATTTGTAGTCAACATAGGCAAGTTTTATTCTTGAAATTGATGCTCTGCTTTTTCAATTTGATGTTTCAATAGTTCAATTCGATTGTTCAATTTAATAGTTCTAAAATAGATTTGATTCAATTGATGGTTAATTATATAATTTGTTTAGATTAGGGTCTTAATGTTAGGGGTTTATCACAAAGACTCGGTGACAAGATTCTGTCATGCCACATTTTCTTATTTTTACATGACGATGCGTGCAAAACTTATGGTTCTTTGAAATTTCATGCCTTTGGTGCTCTACGGCAACACGTTTTCAATTGCTACCGAATTGTATTAGTGCTTGTGACATGTCTTTTGTGCCTTCCGTAGGTGCCCTACTTTAACTCTCGATTGGTGCTGTTTACTCCCCCAGCCAATCACAATTTCCTTACAATTCCATGTAAGTAAAGTTCATGAGTTGAAGAGGGAAGATAAGCCAGAGCTTTTCCTGTGGACAGAGCATTCACTAGCTTAATATCGACGTCTATTTCATAATTTTATCGTGAGGGGTTTTCCAGTAGGATAAGTACCTGCTTTGCACACTATGTTCTTTCATATAGCTACCTTCATTCTCTTAATCACCTCACTCATAAAGGAAGCATTACTCTCTATTTAGCTTTGAAAATAGAGGTCATCTTTTTATCTAGGGCAAATTAGACCTATGTCCCTGAGGTTGAGTATAATTACAGCCAAGGACATTAAGTTTTAAAATGTAACATACCGTGACTAAACACTTTTAAAATGTATCAGTCGTGTCCATCCGTCAGGGTTCCGTCCAAAAATTATACTTTTTGTGTGATATCATCAATATGTATTTCTAAAATGACGATACTACCCCTTGTACTGTATATACTGAATATTTTTAAAAAAATTAATTTAAGATTTCAAGCCTTAATTTAAAGTCACAATTTGGATTTTGTTGAAACCCTAATTTGTAAATTAGGGTTTTCTTGAAACCCTAATTTGTAAATTTTGATATGTCCTCTCTCCCATTGCCGGCGACCAATCTCCTGCCGATGTCGCCTTCATCGCCGGCGACGTCGCCCTTCCCCTTCCATCTATTCTCTCTCCCCGCACCTCGCCTTCCCCCTGGCAGCCCCTTCCCTCCCCCCACACCGGCAGCCCTTCCCTCGCCCCACGATGCCAGCCCCTTTCCTCGCCCCACGACGGCAGCACCTTCCCTCACCCCACAACGGCATCCCCTTCCCTCCGTCGACTTAGATCTAAAATAAAGAGACGACCTTGATCTGAACATGGACATGGTCGCCGTCATGGTCGGTCACCGAGCACCTCCGCCATGGTCAGATCAAGAACATGGACATGGTCACCGTCACCGAGCACCTCCGCCGCTGCTGCACCGTTTTCGACGCCCACCGTGAAATGAAGAGACGGGAGATGGAGAAAGAGAGGAAAGAGAGAAAAAAGATGAAGAAAATGGAAAATTTATTTTATTTGGGGGCAATTCAATCTTTTCATCAAAATCGTTACGTATTTTTGTATTCCGTTTGGTCAACGGACATAAGTGTAATTTGTCCAAACTATTGTCTTTACCTGTAATTATACCCTAACCTCAGGGACATAGGTGTAATTTGCCCTTTTATCTAATAGCATTTTCTTTACAGTCAGTGATTTTAGTTTATTGGTAAGTTTAGACTTTATTAGACTCTAGCCATTAAAAGGTAAAGTTACTCCTAAAACATGTTAATTAGTCTTTTTGAGATAAGGGATGTTCGCTATCGGCCTCCAGGGACCGAAAGTGTGAGCAATTATAGATTTGTTGTAGTTATTCTCATGTCAGCCATTTTATCATGTGCGGTGAGACAATTGTAAGGGATTTTAGTTTGGATGCGGTAAGGTTTTTCTTCACTTGCATACCATCTGGTACCTTTTTCCGTTGATGTACAGATGTAATTGGACTATTTTTGGTTAATACTTCATTACCAATATCTGACTGGTTATCCAATTTCCTATCCTTTTTCTTCCTCTTCCTTCTGCCTCTCCAAATTGGGTTATTGTTGATGGCATGATAGCTACTGTGGAGGCTGGTTATCGTACTATGAAAATCATGATTTCCTTAAAGTCAACGGGAAATAAGCCATAGCAAATCCCTACAAAGTTGTATGATTGTTGAGTAGGTTTTGTGAAATTTACCCAAGCTGGAGCTCTTTTATACATAAGTAATAATGCCCTTAGCTGCACTTCTTTTATACATAAGTATTTTGCCCTTTTTAGACAATTGAACATATTGCAAACTTTACATCCAATGCCTCGGTTGTGACTTCTTAAGTTACATTTTCTTACCAATTTATGAGTTGAAGCAGTCACTAAAACATATTTCCAGATCTATGCATGATATGATGCATTAAAAGGGTTTCACAATGCTCTTGTAGGAGCACTTTACCGCTTGTGAGAGTATTTTATCGGTTCAAGCAATTCAATTAGTACTTTACAAGATAGTTGCAGGAATGACTTACTATAGCATTAGAAGATAGCAGCTGATGCCAATAACATGTGGCTGGGGAAAAAGGAAATAAAGCTGGCTGTTGTACTGGGAAGGCATGTACTTTCCCTTGTGTCACTAATTGTGTCGTTGCTTGCTTGTGAATTTGTTTAAGTCAGTTGTTAAGTTTTCTTCTCAGATGGATGAGTTGCTTTGTAAACGTCTGAATTGGAAGGATAACACCCATGCTTGTACTTGTTGACAAAAGTAGTTTATTACACTGATGATTTTTAGGTCTCAAAGATTTGTATGTGGCTTGCTCTTTAAACCATGTTCTAGTATTCATGCCAAAACACCAAATACCTTTACTATCCACGATCCTTTGTTTTGGTATAAAGAACAAGAAAATTTAAGCCAAGAAATTTTAAAAACAAATATCCTTCTCATTTGTGTCTTTTCATAATTCCAAATTTGTGACTTTATCCGTTCTTAGGATGTTATAGAGAGATGGTCGCAATTTTGGGTTTCTGGATGAAAGTTGCACATGATGCTTCAAGGTGTGTACATCAGTCATTTTCTTTTCTACTAACAGTTTCATTCTATGTTCTTAAAGGTATTGCATTCTTTATGTGCATGTTCTTTTGGCATTTTCAATATTGGGTTGGTCACTATGCAATTGGATTTGCAAGATTTGATCTGCAATAGATCTCGTACAGTCTCTGGGACAATGGTTTTGTTGAGAAACTTGTACTCTAGTTTGGAGATTTATATCATGTTAACTACTAATTTAGTGAATGCAATTATTATGATGTTCAAAACATCATTTATCAGTCGGTGTTCTACATGACTTAGATCTTGGTTATATTAGTTTGCATATATCTCTTTGACATGAAATAAGAAGTCTGTCTAGGGATTAATATTAATTTTTTTTTAAAAAAGTTAAGTGCTACGGTAGTTGGCCTACACCGTCGCTATATGCCTAGGAAGGCGGTCTATGGCCTACACTCGGTCATTTTAGGGTGAAAGCTTCAGTATCCATCCAATTAGGGAGATTAACTCTTGTAGCGTTTTCAGTAATTTAGGTGAAAAAGTCAAGCTATCTGCCTTTTATTATGTAAATGAAGGTAGACGAAGATGAACTATGAAACTATGAAGAAAAGATAGAAGACCAAATGCTACAATTAATATGAAAAAGGAAGAAAGTGTGAGTAATAATCGATTTCTTGTAGTTATTCTCATGTTAGTCATTTTATCATCCTTACGGGGACTAGAAAGCTTAAGGTTTCTCAATTGAAGGCTGGATTTTGGGAGAACATCATATCTAGGTAATTAAAACTATCCACTTCATAGAAAGACACATTTGTGAACATGCATGACTGGTATGCATTTTCAGTCAGCTTTAATTGGATTGTTAGCTTTTTTGTTTGCATGGCTGTTTGGTATGCATGACAAAATGCATTTTCAGTCGGCTTGAATTGGATTGTTAGCTTTGTTGTTTGCGTGGCTGTTTGGTATGCATGACAAAATGCATTTTCAGTCGACTTGAATTGGATTGTTAGCTTTGTTATTTGCATGGCTGTTTGGTATGCCTGACAAAATGTGAGCAATTGTCTGAACTATAATTTACGTGCATGCCAGTCCTTAGAAGTTCTGTATGTTAAAAAGGATGTATCATAGTCTAATACTTTGTGTTAGTATACCCTTTTAGGCTATAGTTGCCTAGGACAGATTGCCCATGCTTGAAGATCGCAAATATCACACTTTATGACCATGCACTTAGTTGTTTGATCATGTAGCTAGTTGTTATATTGCTCTCAGCACTGCGTTTGGCATGTTTTTTGGTGCTGAGCTTTTGCTTGCATTCTTGCTAAGCTTTTCTCCCTCTGATTCTCAATTTCGATGCCCACCTGAAGCTAATTTTCAGATGCACGTAGTCTTTTTACATTTCTATTTGAGTAGCATCTTAACACACATACTTCTATTCCTCTCTTTATTTTTAATGCAGGCTTGCAATCATTTTTCTTCTAGTTGCGGTGTTCTCTGATGCGATATACGGATCATCTCCGAACATGATTTGAAGCAACCGACCTCTAGGATGGTTGCATTTACATCAACATGTGTAGTGTATTTGTATAATGCTAATTTGTACTAAGGATAAATGTCAAGCTTTTCTGCTACGTAGTTATGTTCTCACTATGTAACTAACTAAATCTTTGGAATGGATAGCATTAGTTTTATATATTAAATGAAGACTTTTTTTTATTATTTGTGGCTGATCTTTCTATTATTTGTCGCAAAATGAAATCTTTCTATTATTTTTTGTTAGAGTTTAATGCTCATCAAAGAACAAAAGATTCATCGTTAAAGGGGCAACAAGTAATGACAAGCCTTTTTGTCGTTGAATGTAGTTTTCAATGACGAAGTCGAGATGTCAACGAAAAAATTGTAGACGAATAAGGTTTTGTTGATGAATATAAGTTCGTCAACAAATGCCACCATTATCGACGAGGCCAATATGTCAAGGAAGAATTGTGATGATCCAGGTTTTTGTGACGAACTTGAGTTCGTCAACAAATGTCACCATTATCGACGAAACTAAGATGTCGAGGAAAAACATAGTGACGATGAATTATTTGTTGACCAACCCAAGTTCGTCGATAAAGTAAATCATTCTTGATGAACTTGAACATTTAGCGACAAATTCGAGCGAACTATTTCGACGAAATAGTTCGTCGTTAAATATCAAACATTCCTTGACGAAGTAAAAAATCGTCAATAAATAGGATTTTTATTGACGAATACATATATTTGTCAAAAAATACATTTCTTGACGGCGAGTCTTTGATGAGCTTCGTGACGAATTTTTTTCGTCACTGTATGTATTTCTTGACGAATAGGAGACCTTTCTCGACGAACCGTCTTCGTTGCTAAATGGCAAATTTCTTGTAGTGTTATGACAGGCAAGGACAATGCCAAATAAAACCATGAACAAAGAGCGGAAGATGCATGTACACACTTCAACAGGCATAAGGCATAGTAGTGATGAACCACCTTTCAAATTTATCTTCGCGTATAACTCAAGTGCATCAGATTGTATAAATCTGAAAGAGTTTGCGAAGTGAACTTTGGAATATATTAAATGTTCGTTGAGTCAATTACTAGATAGAAAAATAGGAGAACATAATATTATTGTCTTTGCGAGAAATACGAGAGGAACGCATAAATATGTGAACAAATTCAACATATTCGATTTCGGTTTAAGCGTATATTTGGACATACATTTGAGTCATTGATATCCATATATAATTAGTAAAAGTATACACATGCGCCTTAAATGGATGTCATTTTGCTTAAGAGTACTGATGGCTAATCCAGATTCGCTTCATACCAGCATCTGGGTGTAATTTTACAACTGTCGAGGGGTAAATTCGTCCTCCCAACTTCGGAATAACCAGACGACACCGCTGCATTGCCGCTTTTAGCCGTTACTAAGCTCCCTATTATTCCAAAGAGTCGCCACGACCCATCACCCCCACTTTTTCAAAAATCCGACCGTTAGACAACATATCAGACCGTTAATATTTCCTCCTCCAACTCCACTGCACCCTCATTCCTTTCTCTATACCCAATTCCAATTTCTCTGCCACTCTCTCTCTTTCGCTCTCTACAAACTGAAAGTTACAGCACAATTAATGGCGGTGGTGGACGACTCGAGCGGGCTGATGATCGACGAGCCGTACGAGTTCTCGGCGCCGAGGTTCTTCGACTTTATCGAGGGGGAGACCGAGGAGGAGAGGCGCAAGGCCGAGCTCTGGTTCGACACCGCCCTCAGCTACGCCCCTTCTCGTATGTTTATTCTCTGCCACTCTTGCCTTGATCTCCGTCACATTTTCGGTTCCCTTTCGTCGATCGCGCCACAAATTGTCGCTTAAGTTTCTCTCAATTTCTTGAATATTACGGCTTCTTGTAAGTATTATTGAATTGTAGAGGTGATCCGTGCATTGCTTGATGTTTTGAAGTGTTAGGGTTTGATCTGAATGAACGTGATTCCGAGTGCTCCTGATCTTTAATTAGTTGTTTGCGTGTTCCTGATTTTGACATGAAATTAGGTTCTTGAATCATGCTTTCTTGAACTGTATCTAGGAAAGTCTACTTGTACATAAATTAGAGTTGTGAGTGTTTGTTTACACGCCCACAAACGCGTGTTCACACCTGAAGATTAATCTAGTAAGTGCATTAGTGGCAATAAATGAACTTTTTAACTATAAATTTCTATGTGGACAAGCATTTGAGGCGTGGAAATAGATTTTCCCTTTTAGAGTTTTAAGAATACTAGGTTTGAACCTTTCCTGTCCTCCGTTGGCTCTTAATGTGTTACGGCGAACGTAGTTTTCTCGCTTCTGAGGCCTTTGATCAATTCTGACTATTGGTAACCCCAAAGAAAAGAGATCATATCAAAGTTCATATAATTATTTTGGAAATAGTTTTCTTGCTCCCGAGGCCTTTGATCGATTTAATCTTTTGCTTTGGGTCTTCAGAACTTCATTTATTATAGTATGATCTGCTACTAGAAGATGCCTTCGGATATTAGGTCCTTTCCATGTTAGGTTCATAGGGTATGGAGCAGAATTTGTTTGAAAGAAGGACTTGCATTATCTGTTTTGTGCTAAGATGAATGATAAATAGTCCTCGGTTTTATTCAAGCCAACATTTGAGACTAGATCACTAAAGCTGGTGACAAGCTTACTTCTATGGAGTAAAGAGTTGCGTCTTTTAGACGACTTCCATGTGACATTTTGTTTAAAAGTTGAGGAGCTATGATTCTTTCCCCTTTAGAAGCTTGTGATGCTTTCACCACCATGATGCACTTTGTACAGTAAGAAGAACCTATCCTGTTTTTATATAGGCCGAATATAAGGAATTATTGATGTTGAGGCCTAAATATGGAACTCTAATTTATAACTTGGGGCCCCTTTAGAAGCTTGTGGTGCTTTCACCAGTATGCATTTTGTACAGTAAGAATAGCCTATTCTGTTTTTGTATAGGCCGAATATAAAGAACCTTTGCTGTTGAGGCCTAAATATGGAATTCTAATTTATAACTTGGGGCCACTTGCATAATGAAATGTAGAGAAATAAGCTTTTGACAACATATTGAACTTTTTAAAATGTTTGCTTGACGATGTTTGCAATTAATGAGCAATGATGAGTCTTGAATATGTGTTTGAGGGCTTTATTCCTATATGCAGAGTCCATTTCTATTCTACTTCGTTGGATACACAAAGGAAATTCCATGTTAATGTATTGAACTTTTTGCAGCTTTTATGCAACGAATTAAGACTGGCAGATCAGTAAAGCTCGAAAGCCTTTGTGACTTCAGTGAAGGCGAGCAATTGCAAATGGTAGAGTATTTTTTGAAGTTGACACACAAACTTTACAATGCACTTGATTTTTCTTATGCTTCTCTATAAAACTATCAATTAGGAAGAAAAAAATAGCTAAGAGTGCATGATATTTATATACCAATGGACATATACGAGTATATTCATCTTGGTTTGTTCGCTGCCCAGATACCGGCATCAGAATCTGAACCAGTAAATAAATCAAGTATCATCAAGGAAGCAAATTTAGAATCAGAGAAGAAAGACACAAGGTCTGCTGATTGCTATATGCTGTGCTACTCTTCGGAATTATATGAAGTTGACCTATCTTTGTTTTTGTTTTACTTTTATGAAATCAAATTCATTTGTTCCCTTGAAAATTAGGCCTGAATTGGAGATCATGCCTGCTGATATTAGGAAAGAAGAAATTCCAAATGAGGCCGACGAAGAACAAAGTACAAACCTTTCTAATTTGGTATGGTAGTAGCTCAGAACTTTCTGGTTGACTAAGTAGCAGCTTCGTCCTTTGTCTGGATTCTGTTCTTATTACAATCCTTCAACCTCAGGTTGCTGCCGATGGTAAGACTTGTGAAGTCGAAGGTGGTGCATGCACTCAAGGAAACACAAGGTTTGTTGTTTCTTAACTAAGGACTTGACTAGACTCATTAATACAGGAAAGAGGAGGATATTGTAATTCTGAAATCCCAGTCGTTTTCCTTTAACATGCTTATATTGTACAGTAATTTCAGTTTGTTAACCAGAAGTGCTGCTTCCCCCGATGTCAAAGTTGAAACACTTCACAAGAAGGATAATAATACATCAACTGCCCAAGGTTTGTTGGTCTCTCTGTGAGAATCTCAGTCTGATGTTGTATTTGATTCACCTTTCTTTTTGTATGCTGCATTCTTCGAAGTGCACCTAACTTCACTTGGTATGGACTTTTGTAGGAACAGATTCTTCCACCCCTAAGCCACCAATGAATTCTCAAAAGGGTAACGTGCTACATACTGATCCCAAGAAGCAACAGGCGGCCAAGAAGATAGCTAGTATTGTTAAGAACCCATCAGCACTGAAGTCAAAAAACCAGTTGCAATTATCACAAGCTAAAAGCATTAAACCCTCTAGTGTTAGAAGGTAAGATTATTTCTCGTAAAGTTTTTGTATCTCTCTCCCTCCCTCTCCCTCCCTCTCTCTCTCTCTCTCTCTCTCTCTCTCTCTCCCTCCCTCCCTCCCTCCCTGTCTCTCTCTCCCCTTCTCGGTTTTTGATCTTCTTTGCTCACTTATGTATATACACCGGCCAAATTTTAAATATAGGGAAACAAGCCTGAGAACTAAAGTTGGGACCCCGATGTTTTCACAAGAAAACCAAGCAATAAAGAGGCAAAAGTTGGAAGGTGGGCAGTCTAGGCAGGTGGGTGTTAGTTCTCGATCCCTCACGTCCATACTATTTTTAAAAATCCAAGTGAATTGAAATGCTTCTTCTCCTGAAATGTCAGATTCTTAGTATCAATACACAAAATCTGCCCCACAAAAGAAGGCCTGACCTAGTCAGTGGTAGTTCCAACCCGTGCTCTTCAACTTGCAAAACTCCTAAAGGCGACAGGAAGATGTATGTTCGAGAGCCACCAGCACCATTTGTCTCAATGGCAGAAATGATGAAAAGATTCCAATCAAACACAAGGGAGATGACTCTGCCTCGTTTGAGCAGTTCGATGATAAATGTAAATGAACTGCTCTTATATTTCACTTGTTTTCTTTTCAAGTAACTCGTGTAATTAGGAATTTGTACTTTGGAGTTTCCAGGATGCTGCTGCTTCGGCAATGCAGAGGAAGCATAAACTTAAACTGACAAGGCCGAAAGAGCCCGAATTTGAAACGGCTCAACGAGTTCGTTCGGTCAGGGTCAAGAGTTCTGCCGAGCTTGAGGAAGAAATGATGGCTAAAATTCCTAAATTCAAAGCGCGGCCGGTGAACAAAAAGGTATATTTGCCAAAATTACCCATTTGAGACTCCCTTGGGTACGGGGACAATTAACTGACACGTTGTTTCTTCTAGATTCTTGAAGCTCCAACTTTGTCAACATTACCCAGAAGTACTCCTCAACTTCCAGAATTTCAGGTAAAACTTTGTTCGGATTAATCATGGTAGAAAGGATAGTTTAATTACTCCAACAGTTAGACAACATTTGCAATTTTGCAGGAATTTCACCTGGAGACAATGGTGAGGGCCAATCATAATGCAGAAACATCCACTATAGCCTCAACAGAATCTGCTTCTCAGGTATATAAAACCTCATATTTATGTTTGCCACGACCAAAAGGAACACTTAACCTTCTTGTTCTTGTTTATATACTGATCCAACATCGGTTAATTTTGTTATGACAGAATCATCAATGGAGACCTCATCTTACAGCACCCAAAGAACCAATTCTTCAAACATCACTGAGAGCACGTCCTCCCAGGGTTAAATGTTCTGATGAACTCGAAAAGGAGGAACTTAACAAAATTCCGAAGTTTAAGGCCAGGCCTTTGAACAGGAAGGTATGCCTCCCATCTTTTAATGGTCAATCATAGCTTTTGTAAGCTTATATCTTTGTAGATTTTTGAAACAAACTATAGCAATCTTGCTATAGTTTGTTTAGTTCTCATAGCTCATGTAAGCTTATATCTTTGTAGATTTTTGAAAGTAAAGGTGAATTGGGGATATTCTGTAACACAAAGCGGCAAGTGACGGTACCTCAGGAATTTCACTTTGCAACAGATGAACGGATTCCACCAACAACCATTGTAACTGATTTGTTTGACAAGGTTCATGCTTGCGCTGAACATCCTTTTGGCAGCTAAAAGAATCTTTACGTCGAAATTATCTGACACTTTATTTCATTTTTCAGCTTTCACTGAATTCAGAACCCCACCATGACAAGCAGATTATTAGGAACACTGCCCCAAATCCGTTCCATCTGCAAACGGAGGTATGCAGGCCCGTGTTCTTTATTGTAACCTTTAAAGCCCTCCATTCCGCTTACCAATGTTTGTTGTGTTGGCTTTGTGGTATCAGGAAAGAGGTGCAGAGAAAGAGAGGAAATTTGTTATGGAAGTAATACATAAGCAGATTGAAGAGGAGAGAGCTAGGGTTCCAAAGGCTAGTCCATATCCTTATACAACTGACTATCCTGTGGTATGCAATTGCAATCGACTCTTTTTTGCGTAATAAACAAGATAACTGAAGTGCTATCGAACCTTTTTTCCCGTTAAAAAAAAAAAACCCTTCTCATAGTTGTCCTGAAATACTGTTGCTTCTTCTGCAGCTTCCACCAAAACCAGAGCCAAAGCAATGCACGAAACCAGAACCTTTCCAGTTGGAGAGCCTGGTGAGACATGAAGAGGAAATGCACAGGGAAATGGAAGAAAGACGACGAATGGAGGAGGAAGAAGCTCAGAGGAGGATATTTAAGGCACAGCCAATCTTGAAAGAGTAAGAACTCAGCAACGCAAATGCTTTTTTAATCAAAAAATTCTAGAGGATTAACATATATTATCAATAAATTCCAGAGACCCGATTCCAGTCTCTGAGAAAGTACGTAAACCCCTTACAGAAGTTCAAGAGTTCGATCTACACGTAGAACACAGAGCTGTTGACAGAGCGGAATTTGATAAGAAGGTGATTTTTTTTTTGTCTTCTTTCTTATGTCAATATAGAACCCCAAATCCCACACGGATATATGGTTTAGCAACTTGATAAGAAGACATTACGTTCCTATGGTTGATAGATCAAGGAGAAAGAGATGATATACAAGAGATACAGAGAAGAGTCGGAATCCGAAAAGATGGTTAGAACACATATGCCTCTTTAATTATTGCTCTGTGTACAGTCTACCGCGTTAAGGAAGGATGGATTTTCTTTTGACTGATCTTTTCTGTCCCCAGATGGAGGAAGAGAAGGCCTTGAAACAATTAAGGAGGACATTGGTGCCCCATGCAAGACCAGTTCCCAATTTCGACCGTCCTTTCTTACCTCAGAAGTACGGGAAAACTAGCCTATCTTTACATACATTCATGCTGCAAGGCCAAGTTTTGATGGCCTAGAATTAACTAAATTGTTCATAAATTTTATACAGGTCCTCGAAAGATGTCACGAAACCGAAGTCCCCAAAACTGAAAGTTCTCCGGAGAAGGGAAAGACGAGAAATGAGCTCTGCAGTGGCAGCAGCTTCAAGTGCCGCCTCTAATATGAGGTGATAGTATTGCCGCGAGAGATGATGATTACTGTTCAAGAACTCTTGAACCTACTAGTTGTTGTTTAGGGCCATTGTACACGAGTCCCGTGGATACAGTTTGTAAAATAGCAATATTGATTAGATTCCTTTTAATCAAGATCACGTGTTTGCACTTGATCTTTTAGTAAAAAAAAATATTTTAAGTAAATCAGTTGTGAACCGTCAATTATCACCAATTTTCTGTCACTATTCAGAGCAACACTTATTTATTTTTATCACATCAAATTGCCTCTAAAGAGAATTTTGACTGTTCTATATTCCATTGACATTATAATATGTTTCAAACATCTTTCATAATTATTTAATTTTTACCAAATACTACAAGTTAGGACATAAGTATAAGAAATGAAGAGGAAATACTACAAGAACGGTCTCTGGTTTCGTGCATTGCTTTGAATTTTTGTTAATACTACAAGTGATATTAACAAAAATTCAAAATTTGTAACCCAGAAAGGATCGTAGAAAGTAAAGTGTCTGATGCAAAAGCGTTAAGATTGATAGATTTATAATTGAAAGTCTTTTTGTCCTTAAAAGTGTTAAATGACTAATCTTTTTGTCCTTAAAATTTCACTTTTTAAAATTGAAGTCTTTATAATGGATTTTTTTTTTTTGGATTAGACCGTTCTTAAAAAACATGCGTGCCTTTTACTTCTTATAAGATATCAATCATCTTTCCTTAAAATATCCTCAAGTGGAATATATACTTTGTTAGTGTTAAGGGTATGTTTTGACTTTTACTTAATATCACTTTTATTTAAAAAAAAAGGTAAATTACTTGTAGATTCAGAGTTTTCTGTAGCCTTTTAGGAGAAATGAAATATATTACCTAAACTAGATGAATATTTTTTTTTAGAAACTCAATCATTTTTAATTGTGTATTTTATATTGGTATCTTGATGTATACGCTACGGTTTGAAATATTGTGCATGTGTATAGGTTTTAATGCAAACATATTAATATACTGAAATTACCATCAAACTGAGGTTTAATTTTGGATTTTAAGTATGAACATGGTGCAATGAAGCTACCGTATATCCAGAACTTTCTAGGAATTATTAAATGAATATAGGATCCTAACTTTTAAGAATTGCTAGATAATAGCTCGTGAGAAATAAGCTGTTAATAAATTGGGTCGGTGAACCCATTATCTACTCGCTAACAAATAATATTTATTTGTTAACAAATAATAGTCAGGATTATTACAGTTAATTAGATGATAATTTTATCTCCTAAGTATTTGAGATAAAGGCAGTATCTAATATTATTATCCCTATATGAAAGTCAGAGATATCCAAAGAGAATAAGTCGCAAGATAGAAGTCTTTCCTGCAAATAATAATCTCCCCCCCCCCCTATTACACTCTCTCTAGAGCATCACCAAGCTCTAAGATTTGGTCCATGGATAAAGAACTTGACACTGGTAGCCGTTTTCGTATCTGGGAATAAAGATCAAGCGTATTGAAGGCTCGTAGCAACAAGAATCTTTCATCGGAATTTTCGAGTACTTCCTACGCTATGTTTTCGAACCCACTATGCATTACGTGGTAGGCGTCTTTCATTATTAACATTGGTATCAGAACGTGATTACTTGTTGATTCGTCTTATAATATGCTAGTATATATTATGTGCATGTTACGTTTTTTTCCTGGATACATATATAGGAGAACCCATCAAGAAAAATTTGAAACTTTTGAGAATATTATTCAGAAAAATAATTATATGGTTTTACTCCATAAAATTCTGTAATCATTGGATGCATGAGTTGTGAGAAATTACAATTTATTTTTCAGAAAACTATGATTTTTTTCTAGTTTTCGGCCTCTAATATTATCCCTATATGAAGGTTAGAAATATCCGAAGAGAATAAGTCACAAGATAGAATTCCCTGCAGATAAAAATCCCCCTCCCCCTAATTGCACTCTCTCTAGCACATCACCAAGCTCTAAAATTTAGTTCGGGGATAAAGAATTCGACTCTGGTAGCCGTTTTCATACATGTGAATAAAGATCAAGTATATTAGAGGCTCGTAACAACAATAATCTTTTGTCGGAATTTTTGAGTACTTCCTACGGTATATTTTCGAACTCACTATGTGTTACATGATAGGCGTCTTTAATTATTAACATTGGTATCAGAACGTGATTACTTGTTGATTTGTCTTATAATATGCTAGTATATATTATGTGTATGTTACTTTTTTTCTGGATACATATATAGGAGAACCATTAAGAAAATTTTGAAACTTTTGAGAATATTATTCTAAAAAATAATTATATGATTTTGCTCCATAAAATTTCTTAATCATTGGATGCATGATTTGTGAGAAATCACAATTTATTTTTTAGAAAACTATGACTTTTTCGAGTTTTCGGGCTCAAATTCGGAGCATGATATATTTTTTTTATCATGATCGGTTGATATAGAGTAATATCTCACATAAGATTTCTAATAATATATGGCACGCATTATTTGGCTAAAGGATGAGAGAGATATGGCCTTCGAAAGTTGGCCTCGTGGCATGGCAACCGCTAAAAAAATTAGGGTTCATAGGAAGGAGATGAACAATAAAAATTTGTGAAGCTCACTCGCGATAATGG
Organism: Escallonia herrerae; assembly: GCA_033070095.1. NCBI lineage: Eukaryota > Viridiplantae > Streptophyta > Magnoliopsida > Escalloniales > Escalloniaceae > Escallonia > Escallonia herrerae. The sequence goes on along the minus strand of JAVXUP010000053.1, from coordinate 686,092 downwards.
TGTACTCGCCACCTAGAGGCTTCCAATGGCCAATTTGAGTTCCCCAATAAACTCAGAAGACCCAACTTAATGGGGATTACAAGATTTCTGAACCCCAAAAGTGTCGGAAAGCGGCACATGGAGCCACATGCATGGTGCCACTGTTGCAAGCCATGCGCGCCACATTGCAGGACATTCGCCATGCGCGTGTCGGCGCATGACGTGTGTTCGGCACTACCACACGTGCAGTGGTGGCACGTGAGGCGCGTGAAAGGGTTTTTTTGGCTAGCTTGTCCCCCATCGCTGGCGAGTGGAGCTTCCTTTTTGGCTTTTTGAGTTTTTCTGTGGTGTCAAAATAACCTTTATATCCTCTGTGTATATTTTGTTTAATTTTTAAACAACTTTTTTAGCTTTAAAATTTTATTTTTTACTCACAAATTTTTTTCTTTATTCCAGAGGGTATATTAGGGTTGAATTTATTGTTTGTCATCTTTTAAGAATTTATCTCTCATTTTTTGCTATTTGTGAGTATTTTTATTGTATTTTTTTGTAATCAAAAAAATAAAAATAATGCGTAAATATTAATTTTTTGTACTTTTGGGGCAAAAAAATATATATACAAATAAATATTTTAGAGAGTTATATAGTTATGCTTTTGTTGAGGTATAGTTGTTGGACTTTGGTAAGGCCACACTTTTTAAACCAATTTTTTCAAGGCCTTGTTGTCCATTTTCTTGGAAGTATTCATTCATTCATTTAATTGTTCTTTGACTTGTTTCTTGACCATGCTAGTTAAATCCTAATTAACGACAAGTAAATTTTAATTATCCTAATTAAAACTCTAATACATCCTTATTTAACCCTACTTAAACCCTAATTAACCCCTAACACATACCTAAGTAATCATAATTAACACTAATTTATTAATTAAATTCTAATTAGCATTAATTAGCCTGGATAAATCCTAATTAAACCCTATTTAACCTAATTAAACATAATTAAATTAAATCTAACTTATCCTAATTACATTCGAATTAGCCCTGATAATAAACCCTAATTAATTATGGTTATTGTTGTAATTATTGTTATGATTATGGTTATTTTTATAACTATTGTTGTAATTATTGCTACAATAGTTGTGAAATTACAATCCTAAAATCCTAATCCTAATAATAATGAATTAATCCTAATTAACCCAATGAAGCCCTAAGTAAGTCCTAATTAAACTTTAATCAACACTAATTGACCCTAATTAGAACCAAGTAACTTCAAGGCTAATTAACCCTTATTAGCCCTAATTAGGGCTAATTAACCATCAATCAATGTTGATTAAACTCTAATTAACACTAATTAATCCTAGTAAACTCAATTAACTCTAATTAACCCTAATCACCTTTAATTAGCCCTAACTAGCCTTTTTAGGGCATTAATTAAACTCAATTAACTTTAATTAGCCTAATTAAACTCAATCAACTCTAATTGACCCTAATTAGCTTTAATTAGCCCTAACTAGCCCCAACGAGCCTTATTTAGCCCATAATTATCCCTAATCAACTCTAATCAATCCTAATTAGCTCTTAATTAAACCCTAGTCATTAGTAATTAACTCTAATTAACCCTAAATAGCCCTAATTATCCGTGATCAAGTTTATATAACTCTTATTAACCCCAATTAACCTAATTACTCTGATAAACCCTAAATAAAGCCTAATTAATCCATAATTAGCCCTAATTAGCCTTGACAAACCCTAACTAAACCTAAATAGCCCTGATTAACCCTAATAAAATCGATTAACCCTAATAAAATCAATTAACCCTAATTAAATACTCATTACCCTAATTAAACCTTAATACATTCTTAATTAACCCTAATTATAACTAGACCCTAGTTATATACGTAAAACCCCACAAAATCACAGGTGGGACAATATCAACTTTGCGAATAAACTCCATATTCCACTGAGAAATGTTAGTCAGCTTCCCGCATTAGGAGTATTCGTTGTTATTTTTTGATAAGTTAGTTCAACTCGTTACCAACGAATTCTAATTAAAGTGAAATTGGTAACATATGTAATAATCTTTCCGAAATTTTGATATTTAGAAAAAATTATTACATATGTTACCAATTTTTGAATGCATGCATGCATAAAAGCCTTTTGTTCCCGTTCAAAGGTACTCATTACAAAGTAATGCTTTGTAACGAGGCTTTGGTTGTCCAGTTTGGACAATTTGGAAAAGTTATGTATTCGATATTTGTTCCCTTAATGTCTTTAATGTCAATCACTATTTTACAGACATTGTATGAACAGATCAGGGGATCTGGATAGCAGTCCGACCAGCCATCAACGTCCACAAGTACGGGTACGAGTATCAGGGGAATAAAGCAGTGGCTAGATACACAGGGGGTGTCAATAGGCTGAAAGGGTGCGTACACAACCTGCCCAGCATGACTGTACGTGCCATGATAGGAGCGTCCCCACCCCCTGTTGTCCCTCCATAGACACAGACACCACCCGCGAAGCGACAGTTACACCCGGACGATATCCGTCGCATTACGAAGGAGGTGTTTCGGATGATCAACGCATGGGGGATCAGGTACAAACACTATATACGATTATTAAATACTATATACAATTACTATCGAGATTAATGCTTTCGTACCTTTACATGCAGCGCACTGTTGCTGGACATACCGAGCCATATCCGGATAACAGTACCCCCATGGACGAGGACAATCAACATGATCCAGATCCCGATCTTGACGACCCCTGAGCCCTTCCCTTCTTCCCCTCCAGCTTTCCTAGATCGACTTGTGCTCCCCTCCCCTATTTGTATCCCCTCCGTGCTCTTGTCCCCGCTCCCTGTTATATCTGGTTCAAGAATAGACAACATTGAATAAATTTTATGTTTAATTAGTATAGTTTTGATTGTTGAATAAATATATTATGTTTTAGGATATGAGATTGCTGATGGATCAACAATTATTTAACCCTAATATGGATTAAGATAATTGGGTTTGAATTTGAGTTACGGGTTTGGGTATTAAAAAAAATTATACTTTTAGTGACGGATTTTATTCTGTTGCTTTAGCGACGGAATATACCTTGGCTAAAGGGATTAGTGACGGAGACATTTAGTGACGGAATTTTCGGCATTAAACGTCCATTAGTTTTTCCCAAAGGCTTTTAGCATCACTAATACCTTTAGCGACGGTATGTTCCGTCACTAAATATTTTTCAAAAAATATTAATTAAAAATAAACTAAAATATGGAAATTATTTTAAACGACGGAAGTGAATTTGTCATCCCATCGCTAAAATTGGTATTTTTGGTGCCGGATTATCAAATTACGTCGCCAAACTTTTAGCGACAGGGTTAATCCCAATGGACTTTTAGCGAAAGGGCGTCCGTCGCTAAAAGTTTTTTTCGATGGGAGAGGGACTTTTAGCGACGATATTGTCAGTCGCTAAAAGTCCCTTTTCGTGTAATGAAGTTCGAACACCCCAATATCTTCTGTAACATTGTAAAAATTTAAATATACAGGTTTAGTGGAGAACAATTCTGCCATGAAATTTGGTCTATATGCACCCCCCGGATGTTTATTAAATTATGAAACCAACATCGGGCAATCACAACAGATTCTACTTTCAATAAATAGAAATTTCATCCTTTTTAAATTCAATATTTCTTGCTTGGTTACCACTTCCAAATTATGTTTTCGGAAACACCAAATTCAAAGACTATTCAACAACTCCGTGCATATATACGATTGGAATTCTCCCTGCTCAATATTACATATGCATAACTAAAATTTTTCATTCAAACGACATAGAAGTGTCTTCGTATTCTTTGAAATGGTATTTAAATGAAAATAATTATTTTCGTAGTTATGAAAATGGCAAACATAGAAGTTAAAACATGCAATTTATCTTAGTCAAACAGTACACATTTAATCTCATAAAACTTATACTTGATAATATTGCGAATACTCAATAATATCCTAGGGATATGCAAAAAGTAAAATAGACAAAATTATTGAAATAGAACAGTATACGGACATATATGATCTTATTACCGGACGACGGTGACTCCACAACTATCACAAAAAGCGCACTTGATAGGCGTAGGGCGTCTCCGTAAATTGTTTTGCTGAATCAGAATCCCTTTCCAAACATCGATGACAGTGTTTGGAGGGATGACACAGACTAGATACAGATTCTGTACGATGTAGTAATAATGATGATGATCAAAGTGTTAGGGCACATGAAAAGCCTGGTAATTTTCCTCAGTAATGTCAGGGCATCAGCGAGGTGGGGTGGGGCAGGTGGGTGGGGGCGGGATATCATGGGAGGTGGGCGATGAAGGTGGGTAGCGTAAGAGTGAGTGTGTGTGTGTGTGTGAGTGTGTGTGAGAGAGAGAGAGAGAGATATAGGAGGAGGAGGAGGAAAGTGAGAGGTAGGAAGAGAGAGAAAGAATTAGGGTTTTTTAGTTTTAATCACCATTAGCGACGATTTTTTGGCTGTCGCTAAAAATCAATTGCTAAAGGTCATTAAAAAGTTAAAATATATAGATATCGGTAATCCGTCATTAAAAGCCTTCTTAACTTTTTATCCGAAAACACAATACCTGATAAATGGGAAAAACTCACAAATAACATTTAGCGATGGACTTTTTCGTCGATAATAGTCCATCGCTAAAGATATTTATGGACAGAATGTTCCGTCAGTAAAGATCTTTAGCCATGAACTTTTTTCGATGGGAAAATCCGTCGGTAAAGTCACTTTTAGCCGCGAAACGGCGGATTTCGTTCCATCGCTAAGGGGTCATTTTCTTGTAGTGTTTGTTGATGATGGTCTATGCTCCATAGTAAACCTTTTGCCTGTTCCGTAATCACTAGTGCAAAGGTTTGCTCATCTTGCTTGACACCTCCATCATCGGGCATATCAGCGTCAGTAGCTAGTGTTGGCTTATCTTTTGCATTAGGTTCTTCTTTTGGAATACCTCCACCATCTGTGAAAGTATTTGATTGAGAAAAAGTTGGTGTAAACCTGGTAACACCTTCTGCCATAATTTTTGGATTGTCAAATTTCAAGTCAGTCGCAATTTCGTGCTCACAGAATACCACATCCGTACTTCTGATGATCTCCGTTCTCTTTAGATCCCATAGCTTGTATCCAAACTCACTGTCACCCTAGCTAATAAATACGTAGGGAATAGCCTTATCATCCAGCTTTAACCTTTACTCCTTAGGTGCATGTGCAAATGCTTTGCAACCAAATACCTTCAAATAAGAGTAGGACATATTCTGTCCAGTCAACTCTTTCAGGAATGTCAAAGTCAAGGAAAGCTGCTGGAGATTTGATGATCAGGTAGCATGCCGTAGGAACAGATTCACCCTAGTACGACTTAGGCAAATTAGCCATCTTTAGCATGCATCTCACTTTCTCAATAATGTGTAGTTTATTCTTTTTGCTATACCATTGTATTGAGGGGTGTCAAGTACCATCTTTTCATGCTAAATGTCATGGTTGATGTGTGCTCACCTCCTTCGTAAGTACGGAGGCACTTTTGGGACTTCCCTATTTCCCTTTCCACTACAAAATTGAAACGCTAGAAAATCTGGAATAGTTGGCTTTTCGTTTTTAAGAAATACACCCACAGCTTTCTTGAAGTATCATTAATCAGTGTGACAAAATATATGTTGCCACCTAAAGACTCCACCTCAATAGGACTACATATATCGGACTAAACTATCTAGAACAAATACTACTTTCTTTGCGAGGACTTCCGAAAAGAGACTGTGTTGTTTGCCAAACAATCACACTCCAAGACTAGTCAAAAAATGATGGGTGGCTTTCCATGGATTGAAATTCAAGCTAATTCCAAGAGTTACATGGCTTGGAGGTTAAATTGGAACGTACAACTCCCCCCCCCCCCCAAGGATAATTACATCAATGTCCCTCAGGTTAGGGTGAAATTACATGCCCGTCCATTAGTTTAAACAAATTACAATTATGTCTATTGACCAAATGAAATTTAAAAAAACCTAACAATTTTAAGAAGATAACTTTATTGCCTTTAAGTTAGAAGGTTAATTTATTTTTTTTCAAATGCCATTACTTCATGTAAAAGAGAAAATCAGACTTTGTTTTCGGTGGGGCAGAGGGGGGTGTGTGGGATTGGGAACTAACCAGAGAGCATTAATTCAGGTTTTTTCTTTTTTTCAAGTGTCATTAATTCATCTAAAAGAGAAAATCAAACTTTGTGTTTGTGTGTGTGTGTGTGGGTTTGGGGGGGCACCAACTCGCCACTGCTGCCCCCACCTTTCCCCCACCTTATTGCTGCCATTGTCATCAACCTACCCCTTCAGTAGCCGCTTCCTCACCCAACCTCACCACAGCCCTTCCCTTGCCCAACCCCGCTGCGACCTGCTGCCTCGCCCAACCCCGACGCAGCCCCTGCCTTCGCCCAACCTTGCGGCCATCACCAACTTTGTGGCAATCACCAAAGTAATCCCCCCTCCACTCACATGTAGATTAAGCAGTTGTACATTTGCAATTAATTGGTGGTGCCATGGTGTTGATGTGATGTGAAAGCGGTGGCGGTCAGCAAGGGTGAAGGGGCAACAGAGGCGGGATGAGGTGTGTGCGTGATAGTGTGTGTATGTGTGGGGGGCGCACACACGCGTGTATGAAACCCTAATTTTTAAATTACGGTTTCAAAACCTAATTTAAAATTTTTAAAAATTATTCAATATATACAGTACAATGGCAGTATTGCCATTGTAAAGATACGTAATGATGACATCATAAAAAAGTACACTTTTTGGACGGAACCTGTACGGATGGACACAAGTGTTATCTTTTTGACGTTGTTAGTCACGATATATTATATTTTGAAACTTAGTGTGTTTGAGTGTAATTTTACCGTAACCTCATGAATATTGTTGTAATTATTTCAAACAAAAAAAAAAGCCTACTATATTCGTTTAAGGTGTTTTTTGACAAAGTTTTGCCCTAGCTTTTTGCTTCTTGGTATCTTTTAATCGCCTACTTGAGTGGGGGAGGATTGACCAAGGTCCCCCTTAGAGGTGTCAAATGGGCCGGGCTTGGGCTGACCCAGCCCAAGCCCATCGGGCCTCCAGCAAAACGGGCCAGGGCCGGGCCAAGGGGCTGCCAAAATGGGCCGGGCCAGATTCTGGGGATATCTGGGCCCAGTCCAATTTTTTTTTTTTGCATTTTCTTGTTATTCAACGTAAGAGTTTTAATTATGGTAATTTGTTCTTATTATTTAAGCAAATTGTACTCTAGGCATGTTCAATATTCACAATTTAACGAACCTAATCTTTATCCTTTTATTTCATTATAAATCATATACATTGAAGATAAATGTATTTATAGGCCCTCCTCCTTTTATCCGGGCTTGGGACCGGTTGCTTGTAAACAAACAGGCGAAGTTACCTATTTTTTTATATATACGGAAAAATATCTATCTTGCTTGTAAAAACTTATTATATATATATATATATGAAAAAAACTATATTTTGTGAGAAATTTTATTCTTAAAACTTAAGAGAAGGAAAATAAAAAGAAATTACCTAATCATCCGGAAGTACTTCAACATCCGAGTCACTGCTCTTCCTATCATCAATCGGTTTATCTTGCTCGCGGTATTTCGCATCAAGATAATCCTTCCAACATACACATAGCTCGAGCGACTCGGGGTTAAGACGACTCCTCCTGTCATCCAAAACCCTCCCGCTCGCTGAAAATGCCGACTCTGAAGCAACCGTGGAGGCTTGCACTGGCAGTACATCCCGTGCAATTTGGGATAAAGTTTTATACATGTTTTGATTTTGTTTCCAAAAATTTAACAAATTAAAATTAACCTGTTCTTGCATTGATAAATCAGAATAATGATCAGTATTTGAATATACACCAATCTCATTAAAAGAGGAAAAAGTAGACGAACCTGCCGAATTAGAAGTACCTTCACCTGGTAGTTGTCTTGCTACTAGATGTTCAAAGCCCTTAAGGTATGGCGCATAATACCTCTCAGCAGTCGATGATGAAGCTCGTCCGCGCACGTCAGCAGAATTACGATAGAGGTTGAACAGTTCCTCAAATGTCTTGCTCACTTTCGCTGTGAGTGCGGTTGTATCCTCTACTGGTAGCACATTAATATCGATATCTCTTGTATCGAGACGTTCACGCCATGCAACTTTAACCTAGGATCTAAACAAGTAGCCACAGCAAAAATAACAGGCAGTTCACTCCAATATTTATTAAACTTTTTATCCATCACTTTTACTATTTCCTTAAAGGGTCCTATATATCTCCATTTTGTTAACATTGTAGCCATCTTGAGAATTTCTATTACAGCGAGAGGAGAGGTGGGATAGTACGTACCAGACAATAAATTGGTAGACGTGTAAAATACCTCCAAAAATTCAGCTAGGTATGTGGCCATCTGCCATTCCTCTTGAGTTGGCAAGCCGGCTGGGAACAAGGTTAGTAGAAAATGCGTATAGACTTCTCTGTATGCCAGAATGTGTAAAAGCATATGGTATGTAGAGTTCCACCTGTGGACCACATCTGTAACTGCTCTCCTGCGAGGCATATTATATTCAACACACAACGTTTTAAATTGTTGTGTTCTCGGACTCGAACTATTAACATACGCTGTCATACCCCTCATTTTGACAAGAATATCTCCTGCAGCAGCTAAACCATCTTGAACAATTAAATTAATTATATGACAAACACAACGAACATGAAATAATTTACCAGAAAGTACAGGTTTGAGGCTCTCCTGTAAAGCATCAACAGCAGTTGTATTGTTAGAAGCATTATCAAAACTAATACTCATAATCTTATCCTTTAATTTAAACGTGGTACATGCTTTTAATATAATACTAGCAATGTTCATTCCATCATGCGGAAAAGGAAAGAGCTCGAAAGCGATGATTCTCTTGTGCATAATCCAATCTGCATCAATCCAATGGGCCGTCACACAAGTATAACTAACAAAAGTAAACGAAGATTGCCAAATATCAGAAGTAAGACTAACTTTACCGTCAAATTTATCGAAATAATCGATCAGGCGTGCTTTAGCAGCATTATACTGTCGGAGTGCATCGGATCTAGTTGTGTTTCTATGAACCTTTTTGTACAAAGGTTGAACGTATGTGTTCATATATCTAGAGTGCTTAGCATTATCGGCAAAAGAAAAGGCTTGTTCATCATGAATAACAAATTCAGCGAGACCGTCTCTTTGCTCTCGCTGATTATAAACAAATAACTTACCGTCAAAAGATAACTGCGTTTGGGTAGGTTCGACGTGGCCTTGTCGAGGTGCACACTGAGGGTAATGCCTGTTAAGATGTCCATTACCACTACCAGACGAAAATAATTTAGCACAGTACTTACATCGAGCTTTTCGGATGCCGTCCACCATAACTTCATCAAAATGATTCCAACACTCGGCTTTTTTTTTTTCCCTTTTGGACTTCTGGCTCATTACCGGAGGCATTGCTCGGCCCTTCTTCATCATGACCAGGCATAGGGTTAAGATTATGCCACGGAGTAGTAGCTTCGCCAACCGAGCTGCGTCCTTGACTATAATGCGGGGGGTCTTGATCAGGCGTGTATTCAAAATCTGGAATGTTTTGATTGAACTCCCAATTGGCTTGGGTATCTATCATACAGCCTGTACTCATTCGTCCAGGAACGAATGGTTGTGGTGGTGCTTGGATTGGTGTTTGTGATGGCCGTGGTGCTGGCGCTCGTGGTGGTGGTGTTTGTGATGATGATGATGTTTTTCGTGATGATGATCCACGCTTCAGTTTCTTCAGTAATCCAGCCATATTTGACGCTAAACTTTTTTACTAGATTGAAAAATAAAATTAGTAAGAGTAACTAAATACACAAGTATAAGAGCAGTAATTAGTAATTAGAAATAACAATTAAAAGAATTAAAGAGTAACAAATGAATCACTGAGGGTAATTCAAAATTGGAGAGAGTTAGTAATTAAAAAAAATAGTAATAGTAATTGATAACTATAAAAATTCACTAATTACTAATTACTAGACAAAAGAATTAGAGAGTAACAAATTAATAAGAGGAGTGGTTAGTAATTAAAATTTAGCAAAAGTAGTAATTAGTAAACAAGAGTAATAATATGCAAGAGTACTAATTAGTAAATAAGAGTAGTAATTAGCAAGAGTAGTAATTAGCAAGAGTAGCAAAGCTTGTAGAAATGTAGAATGTTTATATAAGAGAGAGTAAGAAGATTGGTGTGAAAAATTAGAGAGAAATGGTGTGAATTTATAGATTTTTGAAACTTCACAAAAGACCAAAATACCCTTAAAAACTATCCGTTTATAGTTGTTGGGGAGGGTAAGAGTGTAAAAACCTTAAAAGAGTTGAAAAAATTAACTTGAACCAAAATACCCCCCAAACTAGCCGTTATTTTGCTGTTGGGGGGGGGGGTAAAAGTGGAATTTAGGAGAAAAAATGGGAATAAATCCGTTGGAGGGAAAGGGGGAAAATCTAAATTTGAAAAGTAAAGAGGGGGGCCAGATTCAGGCCAGAATCGAGCCAGAACCGGGCCAACCCCTGCTTTTTCCGGGCCACGGTTCGGGCCTGGCCTGGCCCGGGCTTTTTTCTCGGAAATGCAGGCCTGATCCAGGCCCAGGCCCTAAGCCTTAAAAGGCCGGGCCTCTACTGTTCATGAAAGGGGCCGGGCCAGCCCGGACCAGAAAAGGGCCGGGTCTGGCCAGCCTGCGGACCGCCTGGTCCATTTGACAACTCTAGTCCCCCTGGTCGCCAAGATGATAACCATGTATACCTAGTACGAGTGGTCCTAATGGATTGTCAAAATAAGACTACTTTTGGTCACAACTTTTGATTCAAGTCTTTTCTCGCGTCGTTTTTTTTTCCTGTTAAATTGCAGAGTTACAGAGGAGAATTCCAAGGTTTCATACTAATAAATCTCCCTAGAATTGTTCTTCTTGAATCTTTATATTGGAGGACTTATGAGATCATTTTGTTGTTTATAGTGACATCATAGTAACTCCTCAAGTAATGCTTTCTTTTTCCAAAAGACAAATCATATTTTTAAAGGTATACATGAGTAGCGTATAGCCAATTTCTACTAGTAGCCTCCTCATTTCAATCATGGTGGCTTGCACGCAAATTAAATGCACCGCAAGTTGGCTTAAAGGTGAGTGGATATGGAAGGAAGTTTGGCATCTTGTCTTCACCAAGAAGAGTAAAGCCAAAAAATATTCAAGACAGAACTGGCAAATGTTGACCATCATGGCATTATCTATCTATTGATTTGTATAATGTTCCATGGCTATATAGCTTCAATCCTCTACCAAATAAACCAGAGTATTTTCGTTTGAGAATGATTTAAAATGCTTTGCAGACTTTCCTTATTTGTCACATAATAAGTTGTTCCGTGTGTACCTTGGAGGACCAAGTACCAGTTTGAATTGTGCAACATGAGCCTCCTTTCCGGAACTTGATCACCTCACTTTCATTTCCCAAGACAGATTTTGAAAATTCAGAGTAGGTGATGAGGACTAAAATTGTTCTCAATTTAAATTAGTTTTCTTCTGGTTTGAGTCATGCTGGCTGCAACTTTCTTTGATGTGTATAGAGTTGCCCCACTTTGAATTGATTTAGAGTGAACAGAAGGCTTATCAAGGTTTGGCATCTTACCTTCCTGAAATAAAGACAGAAAAATCATACAAAACTAAACTGCTGATTGTTGACCTTGGGGCCATGATATTGTTCTTTAAGTTCCGTTGTGCACATGTCTTCATTGTTTACAAGTACATACAGCTCAACTTAGATGTTCTCTAACCATGAGCAACCAAACTCAAGAGCCTTATCCTTTCCTTCTTTTCTTGCTTCTCATCTCTTTCTTTCTCATCAATTCTGCAACTTCACAGATTCAGAATGACTTGGAAAGAGGGTCTTCGTTATCTGTTGAAGATGATTCAGACCTCATCACTTCCCCAGATGGTTCATTCACTTGTGGCTTCCATAATGCGGGAGGCAATGCTTACTGGTTCTCAATATGGTTCACAAGCTCCACAGACAGAACCGTTGTTTGGACGGCCAACCGAGACAGACCCGTCAATGGCAAGGGCTCCAAGTTGTCACTACGGCGAAATGGTATCATGGTCTTAACCGATTTCGATGGCACTGTTGTTTGGGAGAGTAATACCACCTCCACTGAGGCTCATAGAGCAGAGCTTCTCAATACAGGCAACCTTGTTCTTAAGGACATACATGGTATGATTCTCTGGCAAAGCTTTGCATATCCAACTGACACACTTCTGCCTAATCAAGTCTTTACTAAGAGCAGTAAATTGATAGCTGCAATTAGAAACGGAAGCTATGCAACTGGGTATTATAGCTTCTACTTTGATAACGATAATGTCATGAGATTATTCTATGATGGACCTGAGATATCAAGCATATATTGGCCTAATCTTGCTTTTAGTATATACCAGAATTCAAGAACGAACTACAATAGTAGTAGAATTGCTGTCTTAGACGATACGGGTAGGTTTCTCTCGAGCGATCAGTTCCAATTCAGTGCTTCCGACGTGGGTTTTGGGCTCAAAAGGAGGCTAACAATGGACTATGATGGAAATCTCAGACTCTACAGCTTGAACAGCTCAAGCGGATCATGGTCAGTATCATGGGCAGCTCTTCCACAGCCGTGTAATGTCCATGGGCTCTGCGGAAGAAATGGAATTTGTGCTTATACGCCCGAGCCCAAGTGCTCATGCTCTCCAGGTTATGAGGCAAGTGACCCAAGTGACTGGAATCAAGGCTGCAAGCCTATTTTCAATAGAACCTGTTCGGACTCTCAGGTGAAATTTGTAGAAGTCCTCCATACAGATTACTATGGGTTTGATTTGAACTATAGCAACGGAGCCATCTCAATGGAAGCTTGCAGGGACCTCTGCTTGGGAGACTGCCGTTGTGAAGCATTTAGCTATAGGCTAACAGGAGAAGGGCTATGCTACACGAAAAGTGCACTTTTCAATGGCGTGCAGACACTGAGTTTCCCAGGCAGTATTTTCCTGAAGCTGCCCACCACTGTGGAAGCATCAGAAACCAGAGTTCTTCTTGGCTCCAATGCCCTGTGTGAATCTAGTGCAGCTGAAGTTTTATTAGGTTCCCCTACTATGTACGACACTGTCATTAAAAGGGTGAGGTGGGTTTATCTCTACTCATTTGCTTTGGCCATTGGTGTAATCGAAGCCTTCGTCATTGTATCAGGCTGGTGGTTTCTATTTAGAAAACATGGTGTGCCGTCTACAGTTGAAGATGGATATCGCATGATATCAAGTCAGTTCAGGAGGTTTACTTATGCTGAAATCAAGAAGGCGACCAATAATTTCAGGGTAGAGTTAGGTCGAGGAGGCTCTGGGGTTGTCTACAAGGGGGTTTTGGCAGATGAGAGGGTAGTGGCAGTGAAGAGACTGAGTGATCTGTTTCAAGGGGAACAAGAGTTTTGGGCAGAAGTGAGCACGATAGGAAAAATCAATCATATGAATTTAGTGAGAATGTGGGGATTCTGTTCAGAAGGGAGACACAGACTCTTGGTCTACGAGTACATCGAAAAATCATCACTCGACAAGCACCTTTTCTCCTCCAACTTTCTCGGATGGAAAGAAAGGTTCAATGTAGCTTTAAGGACAGCGAAAGGTTTGGCTTATCTTCATCACGAGTGTCTAGAGTGGATTATCCATTGCGATGTCAAGCCCGAAAATTTACTTTTGGATGGTGAATTTGAACCAAAGATTGCTGATTTTGGGCTGGCAAAGCTCTCCCAGAGAGGGGGTCCTGACACTGAATTCACTAGGATTCGAGGAACAAAAGGGTACATGGCTCCAGAGTGGGCTCTGAACCTTCCCATTACTGCAAAAGTAGATGTTTACAGCTTTGGAGTTGTAATCCTAGAGATGGTGAAGGGAATTCGGCTCTCAAATTGGGCAGTTGAGGATGCTGAACAGCAGGAGTCAGAACTTACGAGGTTTGTTAGAATAGTGAAGAGGAAAATTCAATGTGGAGAAGACTCTTGGCTGGAGGATATAGTGGATCCAAGATTGGATGGGAAATTTAGCCGGAACCAGGCAGCGACACTGGTTGAAATAGGTCTTTCCTGTGTGGAGGAAGATAGGAGCAAGCGACCGACAATGGATTCAGTAGTTCAACTTCTGCTTGAATGTGAGCCTGAATCAGAAATCCGAAGTCCAAAAAAGCTATAACTCCATTTGAGATCTGATTGATAATTCTTTCTGTTTCTTTCTGCTTTCATTTCTTCTTTCCTTTTCCACATTCAGTGGTTTATAAATCTTTGCACATGTTGTACACAATTTGACAAGGGATGCACACTTCCCAGTACCATAAAAGAAAGTTTGGAGTGAAATAAATAGCAGATAATGCTTGTTTATCTGGTGTCACAGCAAACCCCAAGAACGAGCATCTGTTATTAGAATAGCTGTTGCTAATTGCTTTGGCCTTAAGAAATGTCTTACAGTTTGAAGGCCAAAGAGGCCTTTCCTAAAGAAAATCGAGATTAATGCCTAGGGTATGGAAAATATTACCTCATCTAGTATCATGGGGTCTCTAAGTTGTCGGAACAAAGAACAATGGTTACAAGAAAGATTCACCTGTCTAGAATCCCAGAATGCAAAAGAGAACCCCAAATTAAGAGCCTCTGCTTCACCAGGAAAGCTTTCCTGGATAGCATTAGTAACATTATGCGGAGTAAACACAGGTCCATACAAGATCAAGTATCCCATAAAGTGAAAAACCAAATTGGAAGCCAACAATTTAATGGCCAATAAACGATTATGCATAGAATAATAAGCATCAGACAAAGGAACATATCAATATTCACCATATGCTGAAACACGACAGATTAATATGTGGCCACTCAGACAGCAGAAGATTTGCACCTAGGAATGCTCTAGAAACAAGCTCGTTTATTTCCTAAAACGCAAACTCCATGTCTTTTGCTTACACTCGTATCTGCATATGTTCGAGTAATGTGATTCATGAGATAAAGATCAATTTTTCCATTAAACAAGGAATCAGATCCCAGTGGTCAGGTATATTGAAACAATTAAATGCGCTACCACGTAGTATGTAGTAGGTTTGGAAACATACCGTACGAAATAATCAAAAATTCCGACGAAAGATTCTTGTTGTTACGAATCTCCAACACGCCATACCGTACGAAGTAATCAAAAATTCCGACGAAGGATCCTTGTTGTTACGAACCTCCAACACGCTTGATCTTTTTCGCAGGTACGAAAAACGGCTTCTAGAGTCGAGTTCGAGCTCTGTATGACATATTTTGTTTTATTTTATTTTGAGATACTTCTAATGTTTATATAGAGATAGTATTAGAGACATGCTTTACCTCAAATACTTAAGAGATAAAGAACACACCTAAGAGATAAATATTATATTTATCTCAAACACTTAAGAGATAAATATATTCTAATTAACTGTAATTATTCAAACTAACAAATATACATTAAGGCATATGATTACACAAGAAACACCTGAGCCAAGCATATTGGAGTCAAGAAGTAACCTATTTTTATAGTGCTTAGGACTGCATCAAGAAAACCCTCTACTTTGTATCAATTGATTGCACGAGGCTCCCTCCGTAGCGGGGTCCGGGAGAGTTCGGATGTATGTTGTCTACCCATACTATTGCAGGGGCTTCCCTGTTCCAAAACCTTAAAGTTGCGTCAAGCTCGCCATCAAGTAGTTGGATAACACACAATTTGGTCCTTAAAGTTACCAAGGCTCACCATTGCCACCGAACAGTTGATTCACACACAATTTGATCGTTACTGTGTCCGGCAGGCTGGCAGCACTTCTAGGACTGCTCAATTGAGTTGGTTGCGTATGTCTTACTTTTGGCGTGGGGGCTACGTTTACAGTTAACTACTTATGAACCATTTAAAGCAAGGAAGTGATTATGTCAGAAGTGTCTTTAGTCAAAATCAGAAGATCATATGCATTACCACAATCTGTTTACTGAACATGCTTCGAACGCTTTAGAAGTGAATATAAACTTGCGAAACTCGAAGACACCTCCCGGTTGAATGAGAAGAGATCTGGGTTCAGTCCTTCCAGTGACCTTGAACACTACGCGTTGAATATGTATTAGAGATTTTTGCTGGAGGATATCAAAAATTGTAGGACTCGGACACAACACAATTTAACACTTCGAAGGTTTTCTTGATAGCGTGGAGCTCCAAACTTGAGGGTTGTTTTACTGGCAGGAATATCTATTTTGTAGTGAGCAAGAACATCTTAATTCTGTGATTTGGGAAAAAATTCCGCTCCAGTTTAGACAACCTTCTTTGGGTCTTGGAACTCTGGTGTTGTGGTTACACTAGGCTAATGCTATGAACAAGAATCATATCCTTGTAATGAGACTTGAACCCTCCACTATGTACAACGTAATATGGAGATGATTCTTAAAGGGAATGATAAGGACTTAAGACTCACCAATCAATCAATTCAACTGCCATGAAGGGGAAACTACAACACTAAAAAGTCAAATAGAATAAGAATCCTCGGACAACAGACACTGGGACGACACTGGGAATCTGGGACTGATCGACCAAGCGAATGAGATCATCTGCGGGAGTTTGGGATTCCCCACGGACACTCTCCTCCCAAAACAACCACGTGTCAAGAACATGACCTTAGTATCTATGAGGAACTGAGGTATATACTTGTACGGATCTTACCACTTTTAAATTTTACAATGTCAATGTACTACATCTCATCTGTTAAAGGTCCTCTTGATTCAAGTGTCTACTGGCCAAATCCTGCACAAACTTTTAGTGGGAGGACCCTTATGATAGCTCCAGAGGGGGGTTTCTAAATTAGCTGGGTAGGTTAACATCAAATCAACTTCACGTTGGATGCATCTCATTATGGTGTTGGTCCCAAACGATGCCTAACGTCAAATTATGATGGCATGCGGAGATTGTATAGCCTAGATGAGTCATCTGGTCTCTGGGAGATCTCATGGTTACCTCATGCTGTGCGGACCAAACGGCATTTGCGTTTATGATCCCCTACCTACTTGCAGCTGTCCTTATGGTTTCGACAGAAATGATCCTTCAGATTGGTCAAAAGGCTGCTCCCCTCGGTAATCCATTTGAGTTGGACCTTTTTGATCTTCTGCATGCAGATTACTATGGATATGATTTAGCATTTGCTGAAGGCATGACACTTGAAGCATGCAGGAATGGGTGCCCGAAAAATTGCCGATGCAAAGGTTTTGGGTATGCACTGAATGGAGGAGGAAAATGCTACCAAAAAAGTACTCACTTAGATGGAAATCGTATGGCATTCTTTTGAGGCAGTATGCATATAAAAGTCCCACAAGGAATGGCAATCCCGCAGGCGGAACAAGGGCAGCTAAACACAAACCACTTGAACTGCTCAGCCACAGAAATTGTGCTTGATGGAAATCATAGAGGCAAAGAAGATAAGAATAAAAGCTGGTACCTTAAATACTTAGTTTGTGTTGGTTCAGGATGGTGGTATGTTTTTCGCAAGCACGCTGATGAGGTATCAGTTAGAATGGGTTACATGGTATTAGCTGCTGGTTTTAAACCTTTCTTTTTTGCAGAGTTGAAGTACGGCAACAAACTTCAAAGTGCAAGTAGGAAGAGGAGGTTTTGGTACAGTCTACAGAGGAATTTTAGCTGATAACAGAATTGTGGCCTTTAAGAGATTGGACGGCATTTTGCAAGGAGAGGCAGAATTTTGGATGATGAACCTGAAGATAATGCAAAGGCAGATGTCTACAGCTATGGCATTGTCTTGTTGGAATTAGAGAGTGGAAAGAGTGCTTCCGGTTTCCACTTGGACGAAGCTCAGGAGAACGAGTTCAACCACTTGGTCCAGTGGGTGAGGCGAAGGATTGAACAACAAGGGCTTAAAGGAGTGGCTGATCCAATACTGAACCATGAGTTCGACTATGAGAAGCTTGAGAGACTTATAAGAGTTGCATTGCGCTGTGTGGCGGAAGAGCGTGACATTAGGTCTCCAGTGAGTAAGGTTGTGGAGCTCTTGACTGGAATTGGCGAGTCCAACCAAAACTCGAGTGAGGAGATTAACAACTAGATCATAAAAGGTCTGCCTGCATAGGTTTGTGCTTTACATTTCATGGTTGCATGTGAAGCAAACTTTTCTTAAGATGAGATGGTTTCGTTGGAGGTTACTGATGGCCTTTGATTTGTTTCTTTTAATGTCGAGTCTCGTTTTCTCGGCCGTTTTATGTATATATACTTCCTATGTACGTCGGCTGGCCCTCTCTGGATTTCTCTTTTGGTTAAGCAATAAGACATGTTTCAAACGTTATGCTTCAAAGGGTGACCCTGTCTTCTTATTATCCATTAACTAGATTTGTAGACTTCTGAATAGACCATGGGTACTGCAAGGTTGTAGGCAGCCTTAGAGCCACTTTTACCAATTACTAGCATCAATGGAAAAATAAGGGTTATTTCCTACTCTAGTATTACTAGGGCCGTAAATGAACCGAGTTGTTCACGAACAGTTCGCGATTCGTTCCTTTCAGAACTCGTTCATGTTCGTTTGTATAAAAAACAAACCGAAAACGAACATCATTTTAAAGCTCGTTTATTAAACGAGCCGAGCATGAATACTTCAAAATGTTCATGAATGTGTTCGTGAACGGCTGGTCTATATACTAAAATTTTATTTTTATTTTTAAAGGATGAAAAATATGCATATATATATATATATATATATATATATATATATATATATATATATATATATATATATATATATATATATATATATAACCAAGCTCAATTAATAACATACCGGTACTATTCCTAAATGCAGGCCAAACCATTACAACTAGAAAGCCCAAAATCTTAGCCCAACTTGTCTACCTACCCATCTTGAAAACCCTAACATAAATTTTAATTTCTCTCAAGTCAACTGCACATCTTCTGTTTCAGGCCCTTCTTTCTCTTCTTCTTCAGTCTTCACACAGTTCTTCTCCCTCTCTCCTAATCTCTTTCTCTCCTACACAGATGCAGGGTCTTCGGCATATGAATGGAAGATCAAAGACACACTGGCACCCGCCCTCGTTTTCTTACTCTCATGGCCGCACATCTCTTTCTCACTCTCAGGCACGCGCATCTCTCCCGATGAGATCTGCAGATCTCAGATCAGCAGATCTGAGATCTTCTACGGCTCTGAATCTCCAATCTTGTGAAGCTCCAGAAATCAGTCGACTTCTTCTCCTTCTTTGGCCGGTGGCCGGTGATTAGTTTGCTTCTTCTTTTTTTTTTTAGACAAACGAGCCGAGCCGAGCCCAAGTTTTTCATTGACGAACTCAAGCCGAGTTCGAACATCCATGTCAGCCTCATAAACGAACATGAGCCGAGCTCAAACATCCCAGAAAATATGCGAACCGAGCTCGAACACACCCTCGTTCGGCTCGAACTCGGTTCGTATACAGCCCTAAGTATTACCAGCATTAATGGAAAAAAAGGGTTATTTCCTACTCTCGTGCAGTCATTAATAACTTATTTTGTTAGATAATAGTCGATCAAACGATGCTTGTAAAGAGTCTTAAAAAGGAAATATATAGGCCTGTGAAGCCTTCTCATGGCTGGTTGGGGTTATTTATACTACTTATAAAAGTAAAAGGATGGATATGTGAAAATCATTTTCTGGACAACTATAGCTCCATGAAATAGTTTATTAACCTTGTAGCCAATTAAATAATTTAAAGGAGATTCATGATTGTCGTAATCTCCTCTTTTACTAGCTAAAGATGAAATGAAAAAAATAAAGGAGCTATTAATGCATGTATTATTGGTTAATGCGTGTATCATTGGTCAAATGTTCATTTGTAGTAGACACTTAGATAAAAAAAAAAACTCTAGGTCTTCGTCTCCCTCGTCACCTTTTCTCTACCATGCTTAACTTCTTTACCATGCACGTATGCTTTCTATTTCTTTGACCAACTTCATTTTTTCTTCCATCTAATTAGTGCCACGCATTTAGAGATACGTTGATTTCATAGTTATGCTTTTGACTATTCATATTAGCAAAACATCTTTAGGTGTGTATCGTGTGTCTTTGGAAATGCTGTTGCTAATGCATTCACACTTAAAAAGCATGCCACATTCCCACCTTCATAAATCCTACATGCTTAAATTAATTAGCTTTTCCATGTAGTCATCTAACATTATGTGTGTTATTTTATTCATTTTATTTAACAACACGAAAACATATTACCATGAAATACAGTTGTAAGAGTGGTTTAAGGAGTGCGAAAGATAGACCATCATTGTGGTTAAGTTAGGACCTTTTGAGGAAGCACGTTGACATCTCCGTATTACTCTCAGAAAGAATGAAATGTAAAAGTCAAAAGTGCAGTACTTGTCCGGTTGAAAAATATTTATGCTATCAAAACTAATATCGGAACCTTCATTGAAGTATCTATTCTTCGAATCATAGCATGAAATTAGTTGGTAACAAAAAAGGAAAAAAAAAATAAAATTGAGCCACCTTAGCATTACGTTAAGTCAAAATGAATTGTTGCCTTCATTAAATTATCTACATTTATGTGCAAAACCTATCCTTTATTTAGAGCAATGGAGATAGAGTTGGCTTCATAGATTAAGTTACTGTCAGCACTATTGAATCCCAGATTTTAAATTTCTTGTTATTCATTCTTGGATACGAGTTATATTTTCTTTGACGATCTTTTGTAGTGTTACCTGATTTGTAGGTATTACATCAACAAAGTTCTATTCTGGAACACATTGTTAAATTGAAAAGAAAAGAAACTACCTATATATGATGTTTATACTTTTTGCTCATTCTCTTAGAAAAAACAGCTTTTCATTTTTTTTCAAATTCTCATTAAAAATATCTTTTACTAACAAAACCATGACAAAAGGAGCCATAGGAAATGCATCTATGGATGGAGAATGGTTTGAAAGTTGGGTCGACTAATTGATTTTTCTTTCATTAATCTTTGGTCTTTTAAACAACATAGGGCATTGTTATTGCATAAAACATGACTGAATCAAGCATTAATTGCTGCTAGTATTTCGAAAAATGGGAAGAGATGGCCCTAGCTCGGAACGTATTATTTAGGATCAAAGAAGCTCGAGAGTCTTAGCCCAAGTTTGTTGGGAAAGCACGATTGAACATAATTGCACAACTCAGAAATGAAGAGTCTTATGTTTCTAATATAGACATTCACTTCAACACTATTGTCCAACCAAACTGTACAGCAAATGCTAATGAGAACTAATGGCAGATCAATGGACAAGTCTCCAACCATTGCAGGGTTGGAGAAGAGTAATGTACACAGATACCGTCCCTTCGGAATTCTGACAAAAGCAAGCCTCACTTGCTTCTGCTTGATTATATGTGGATGGGGTTTTACTCCCTAAAGGTGAGAGTCACTAGGCAATAAACAACCGTCATGCTCAACCCAATCAGGAAAAAGAAAATCTACTTTCATCATGTAATTTATATTGTTTCCGTTTCTATCTTTTTGGCCCCCTCGAGTAGACTTTTTGGATCTGCCCCGGCTTCCCCATATTTAACTGTGACAACTATGTCTGTCTCAGTGGGACAACCTTACGCCGGTGCTGCCCATTGCTGTCTTGAGGTTGCTCATATATTTTCATCGATATTGCGTTCTGCAACACTTTTAAGACTCCTCCCAGTGAAATGCTTCTTTATTTGGTGCGGGAGAGGGTGAGGGTTACAGATTACTTCTAACTATTTCTGAACCCTGAGAGCATGCTTCGCAAAGATCTGTATATTTAATGTGCTTAAAATGCTTTGAAAGTCCGAGATAAACTTGTGAACCTAGATACCTACTGGTTGAGTGAGAAAGAAACTAGGTTCAACCTTCCCACAAGTTTGAACACCTTTAATGGTACTCCCTCCGTTCCAAAAAATTCATATTTCCTTTTTGAACTATTCAAAAAAATGATCACTTTTTAAATAAATAAAGATTTTGCAGGTGTTTTTTTTTTTCATGTTTATCATTTTCAAACTTTTTGTATTATAATTCTTATTTAATCCTTCACCAACTCATTTCCTCTCTCATGCCCTACTTTCTCCATCTTCGGTAGAATGAAAAACTCATAAAATATAACTCATATCCTAAATAAAAGTGTAAGTCATACTTGTAGGAGGGTTAGTTTAGAGAAAGACAAGATATCTAAGGATGACTTTTGCCATAGAAACAACCTTTACGACTAAGACTACTTTCATTTTTTTCAACGGGAATAGAAAACCTAGACGCTACTTGAGAGACAACACGAGCGGACAGGTGGCCATCCGACTGCGCCAAAGCATGAGTAGTGAACATGCACTAACCAGAGCAGCAGGCGAACAGTGAGGCAATGACTGCGGAAATGAAGGTAGAGATGACACAAGCTGAGAGAGTCCATGTACCCAAAATATGGTCCTTAACAAGAACAAGATGAGGATGAAGTTCAAAGAAAAATTATTGTCAATAGCAAATTGACGAACAGTAAAAAAATTTAAAAATGGACCGGACACAAAGCATGTTATTCAATTTAAAATCAGCAGTGTGTCAATTTAACGTGGAGGAGCCAACATATGCTGAATGTTCAGACTTGTGCCCTCACCCATATGCACTTGATCAGGGCCACGAAGGATTCGGTTTATAAACCCAATTAGTGGTAATATTGAATGCAGCAAACATTATACGGCGATAAAGCAAACTATGCAAGGATATACATCATAGATGCTTGCTTGGAAACCCTTCCACCGCACCAAGGAAGCTACCTAGCTCTAAGCTATGAAATTGATCTCTAAAATGTTAAATTTTATTAACGCTGGACTTGCATAATTACTAAAAACAAGATTGGTTTAAAAAATTGGACCGTAAAATGTTATTTTAACATTGACACATAAGCACACCACGTTTTGGGTTCCTAACATTGGCCTCTCCGACCTTTCTCAGTCTCAGCACTTGGTGAAATCGGTTCTTTTAGAATCAATTTCAAATATCGGCATTCTACACACAGTAATTCCTGTGGATTCATGTTGGTTTTCTAATAAGTGTGCCGTGTATAATTTATGTGCAAGGCAAGACCATTTTTGAACGCAGTGCTAAGACTGAGAGAGTATTAGAGGAAGAAAACTTTTTTGGGTTGTTAGGATTATGTTCCTAGTGACCACAACCTCATCAACTTGTTGGCTTTACATGATCTTAACCGTCAGTTGTTTAAGTCGACCGTGTGATAGCCTTACTATTGCTTGCATAGTTGGCATACAAATTATTATATACGAAAACTTTAGTTCTTTTTATCAATTCCCTCGTCGATTTTGCTCATGCCATCTTAACAACGACATCTGTAGGGTAAGAACACTTTAGCCCTTTTCTCAATCTTTTTAGTGAATCTCCTTATCAATTTGTCGATGTCATTCTAAGAGAAACATTTAACAATAGGCGCACTTTAGTCTTTTTTCTTAATCTCCTCTTATGTT
Organism: Escallonia herrerae; assembly: GCA_033070095.1. NCBI lineage: Eukaryota > Viridiplantae > Streptophyta > Magnoliopsida > Escalloniales > Escalloniaceae > Escallonia > Escallonia herrerae. Next base: position 662,509 of record JAVXUP010000053.1, on the reverse strand, counting down.
CCATTGCTTTAATTTCCTCTAAGTCGCTGCAAAAGCCTAAGATAGTTATTCTTGTAAATTGAATGTTGGAATGTGTGACTACTGCAAGCATGATTTACCATCAGATAAAGGCATTTTGGAGATTGTAATTGAGGCAAATTGTTTTACCCATTCAGCAGGCGACTATCACATGACCTTGCAAAACCGAGAACTTACAGTAATGAATTAATGCATTAGTGTGTCAAAAAAAACAAATGTAGCAGATCAATACCCGTACACGTTGTCCGATGTCAGGGCAGTTGGAAACAATTTTCCATTTTAAGCTAAGCTCGTAGTATTGTCATAGCGATGTTGATTATAAGTATGACAAAAAGACATAGCGATGTTGATTATAAGTAACATTTACAATCATTTCAAATTTTAAGCTAAGCTCGTAGTATTGTCATACATGTTTTAATAGGTTTATTGGCATTGCTGTTATTAAACTAATCGAACTTGCAAATAAGTTTTAGATATGTGAACAATGTAAAGATTCTAGGTTTTGAGCTAATTCTAGCTATTGCAACAATTCTTTTGATAAGTTTATAGGTATTGCTATTACCACACTAGTTGGACTTGCTAATAGGTTTTGAAAAATCTTATTAACATTGTATACATTTGTATGAGAGTTGCTTCTTTTTTAGATACAAGCTTTGATAGATTTTGGGCACACTACAACAAAACTGGACTGTAACGACGCTCGTAAAGGGACGCTTTTACAAAAGCGCCCTAAAAAGTGGAATATGGGACGCAACCTAATAGGCGTCCCTTTTTCTGACTAGTTGTAAGGACGCTTACGTTAAAACGATGGCGTTTCGGCTTAAGATTTCGGTGGCGCGGAACAAAAAATGGAGATGCTGAAAAATACCGCCACCTCAGTACTACACCGTTTTCAGATTTGGGTTTCAACTTCTTTGGGATTTCGTTTCCATCTCTCTCTCTCTCTCTCTCTCTCTCTCTCTCTCTCTCCACTCGTCTTCCATCAGTTAACAACATCCGGCCAAGATGATGAATCCAAGGAAATTGAAGACCTAAAGGTAACTTCCTTCTCCTTTTCTCTATCATACGATTCTAGTTGTTTGATTTATTGTGCATTTGGGGGGAAATGGAATCGGAATCGAATTAGTTAATTTCAGCCTTTTCTTCGTCTGCCACTTCTTCTTCGGAGGGTCCGTCTCGTGGGTCTCGAACTTGGGCTTTCCTTGTGATGATATCACAAGATTTATTGAACCATGGCTCAAATTCTTGGAGACCCACCAATGGTTTGACGGGTTGAATTCGGTTAGGGGTACAGAAGGGGAAATAATTAGGTTTGGGTGGTGAAGAATTGACCTGGAAAGGATGAAGGGGAGAGCAGGGATTGTTCCCCACGAGGGAAGATCTAGTGATAGAGGAAGCACTTGGTCCCCAGGTTCTTGGTCTCTAGGCCAAGAATAGCAATATCAAGTCATTTTCTTAGTTCAGTTTTCCACTTAAAATCCCTCATGGACTTGATAGCAGAGTAATGTTCTCTTGTATACCGGTTTTTCTTAGGAGCACTCACTTTTTCATACTGCAATTTACGCCGCAAAAAGAGGAAAAAAAATGATTTCGTTGAACAATCTACCAACACAGTAGTGATATTGAATTAAAACCAAGTGAAAGAGAGCTAAGTGAAAGAGATGGGTCGATGTTCAATTTGATTCTCGAAGGACCAATAGTTTGTGTTTTAACTGCTGCCAGGTAGATGCTGGGAATTTTGGGTTAATTCCAATTAGTTGAGAATCTGCTGTAGGATTAGAGTTGAGTTACAGCAATGTTTATGTTCATGAGTAGATATTTGTGCTTTCCTTTGGTTCTCACGAGCCAGGCAATCAACCACTCTTTTGTGGAGTTGCCCATAAGTTGTGTTTTTATGCCCGCAGGGCTACAAACCAGAAGGGTCTGGCAGTGGCGTTTGATAAAGATGTGGTCCAAAGTTTCAGGCTGTGTCCAAAAAATAGCTCAACTTTCGATATAAAGGATAAAAAAAACATCTTCAATAACATGCTCTTTGCCAAAACAGAGATAAAATATGAACTAAAATTAAAAAAACAAAAAGAAATAAATAGTAATCACTCTGAAGTGGCAAGAGCCAATTGCAGAACATCTTCAAGATGTTTCTCAGCAGCGGCGTACTACCTCTTCTTGTCCTCGATTGCCAGTGCAGCCAAGGCTTTGTCCTGCATGTATAATAAGAGAAACTCACAAATTAACTCTGCTCGCCAAGGGAAGGAACAAAAAGGACATCGTGAAGAATTTTACTTACAGGAGGCAAGTCCTAGCAGCTTCGCAATGTATCGAGCTTGGTTTCAACTTCTCTGGCATTTCGCTTCCATTTCAAGTTTCTTTGATACTTCCCATTATTCTTTTGTTTCTTTTCAAGACATATAAGGTAGATTTTCTGGCTTCCAGGATTGTCTGGCATTGTAAATGCTACAGTTTGATTCCTAACGCATTGATCATTGATCTTTTACAATTCTGCTAGTGTAAAAATCATATCAAGTGGTTATTTTAGCAGAAATTACATCACCAGAAGTTTATATGCAGAAAAAGCAATGCATTTTTCCTTGCCTTAATTGCTGAGATGGGTATATGATGTATGCTAGCTTTATTGGTGCTTTGACTTTTTCTTCTCCTGAAAGCATGAAAGCGTGGAATCCAACTTAATTTGATACTGCAGTAGCTAAAATAAAAGGGCATGTATTCCAAAAATGTTGCATATTTTGTTTCGTTCAATTTCTAATGGTATTTCTTTTGCTTTTTGTAGGTGGATATCTTGATTTTAGTCAAAAGTTGAGGTGCACACAGGTAATTCAATGCAAAGCAGTTGGTTCCATTTTGAAGGTGTTCCTTATTTAAACCTAAGGTGATTAGTACTACAGTTTTATTAGATATTATGCCAGCAAAACCTTTATTCCTAACAACATCTGTATATACTCCTGCAGATTGCATCTTTAGGAATTAATATTTGTTTGTTTTTGTTCTTAAAAACATATAAAAGTAGTTCTTTTGTTCTGTTTTCTAGTCTTTTTTGTCATATAGTCTTGAGTGTGTACATAGTCATTAGCTTTTAGTTAAGATAGACTTCTGATATAGATTGTTTATTTGCTCAAGGTAGACAAATGGATAAGATTTGTATGAACCAATGTAGGACCAGCCGTGCATATTTTAAAGGACTAGAAGAATTTCTTGATTTTGCTTTTGCTAATGCAAGTGTTGATGGAGAGATTATATGCCCCTGTAACGTGTGTGGGAATTCCATTTGGGTGTCGCGGGTAGATGCACGTGGGCATCTAATCTGTAATCTCGACATGCATTTTTCTAATTACGATCCTTGCCAAAGAAGATAGCCTGCTTTTGGCAAATTAAAAGCTAGCAAAAATGATCCTGATGAGCAAACTGCTTGTGTATGCTAGATGACTATGCAATTTAGACAAAAGTTTATTGTCTCAATTCAGTTTACTTCTTTGCTTATTCTCAAGGAGACTTTTTAGAATAAAGAAGGAAAAAAAAGCTCCTTAACTCCAATTATTGTTAGGACATTATTTCAGATTGTTAGGACATAAATGCTCAATTTGTGTTTGAAATTGGTAACTCTTGTGACAGCAATGCTCAAGTTATTTTATGTTGAATATACTCTTCAGGTTCGAGATGTTGTATGCCTTGAGAGCATAATGAATCCCTCAGAAACTATAGCAAAAGGAATTATACAGAGCACATATCCATCTATACAAGTTGGGGGGAAGAACTTGGGCCGAATTGGTGTGAAGTATCTATTCAGGTTGCTGTGAAAAAGGATGAACATTTGATACGATCCTACGAGTTTCATAGAACCATTTATGATACTTATGGAGCAACTGTTGCGTGGCCGTGTCCTTATGTAAGTTCCCACCTATTTGTGGTTGCTTTACTCTTATTTGAAGAAAACCTTGGAAATATCATATTTGTTGAAGTCAATCTTTTTCGCATTTTCGCACTTTAGTCTCAACCTTACAAAACAAGGATCTAGAGTTTTCCAAACTCAAAAGGTTTAGTTATATCATGACTTCTGTGATTTTAAGGATAGCTTCTTTCACTCATATCTTATGATCAACCAAGATGCATGCATTCTTGCTACAACGGAGCAGTACATTTGTGTTGTGAAGTGCTTCTAAAATTGCCAATGTAAAGTTATTGAAGTCTGTCATTAGAAAGTGCGAAAGTAAACTTCCAATACATATATACAATCAACTAATAACTATATGTTTGTATTTGCAGGTGGAACTAGAGAACGTTGATGACATGTGATTGGTGACTTAAATGGTGACTCAGATGACTATATTTTACTGTTGGATGGACATTGGATAGCTTGTTGGTCATGAATCCTTTTGTCATTGTTACTACTCTATGTGCTAGGCATTTTGAACAAGTGGTTATATTGAACTTTGGAGTCAATGAAATTGTTCACTTGAGACGTTTAGTAAATATGAAGACTTTGGATGTGATCCTTCAATTTAGTGGGTTTTTAATTTCTTATGCTTGAAATGTGGTATGAACTAAATTTGGTTACATTGGTCTATTGATGGTGTGGTACAGATTGCAATTGGTGGCATAGGCATGACAATGTAAATATTTGTAATTTGGTATGGAACCTATTACGACGCTAACAAGCGTTTTAAAAGAGTTATTGGAACGCTCTTTAGCGTCGCTATAGGGTATATTGGAGTCATCTTCTTGAGCACTTTAAAGGACGCTCAGTTGCGCCTTTTTAGGCCTTACCTTTGACAACGTTACAAAGCATCCTAAAATAATTATTATAACGCTTTGCAGCGTCACGATAGGGCATATTAGAGTCTTCTTAATGAGCGATTTATAGGACATGTATTTGCGTCCTATTAGACCTGACCTTTATTAGGACGCTTGTGCGCGTTGTTATAACTTATTGTGACGGCGTCTAATGGGGCGGGGTTAGGACGCGTTCGAAAGCGACCTTACACCAAAAGCATCCTTACATGACACTTGTAAGGACGCTTTTGGGCGTCCTTACAGTCCAGTTTTGTTGTAGTGGCATATACGCATTTTTCTTTACTGATGCTATTTAGTTTTGGTGCTAGATGTTTGCTAGTATGCCCTTAAGATTCTATACTTGATTGAGTTGTTGCGCTTGCAAAACTTTATATTATTTTCTAAATTTGAGCTTATTAAGTATTGAGTTTGGTAAGCGAGTTTTTTATTTGTGAGTTTTCTAATTCATTATTTTCTCCACCTTTTTTCCTTCAAAAATTGGCTTTTTTCTCCAACAGAACCCCTCTGGCCACCTCCGAAGCACCACCGACAGTCAACACCACCACTATCACCACCCCATATCAAATCATAACACCACCACCACCCAAAATAACTACCGCAACAATCACCCAAAAGCCACCATCAACTTCAACACCATCATTCACTGCCTTCATCACCGGATCATATCAAACATTAAGTTTTGCCACGTACCACCAAACTGTTTAAAGATAAAGACTCTCGTTCAACGGATTCCCACATCAGTATCACGTTAGCCAGTTGGTGGAGATCATGTGTTGGATGGTGGGGGGCTTGGTCGTGGTTGTTAGAGTGGTGAAGTTATTTCGGTGGTGATGCCAACAGTGGCGATGGGTGGTGGCGGTCAGTGGAGCAGGTCGGCAGTAGTGTGGCAGATTTGCAACGATGCTGCAGATCTGTAGGTGCGTTGGTGACGATGGGGTAGGGATGTGAATGGCAATTGTGGTGGGTGGCAACGATAGTGAGATGAAGCCAGTGGGTTAAGGTCCGGGTTGTCGATGGCTAAAGGGTGGTGACAGTGAGGTAGATATGTGGGTGGCGATGGCAGTAGGGTGGCGGCGGTGTAGTGACGACATCAAGTTGTCGTGTGGTGGTGGTTGGAGAAAGAGGGTAGCTGGTGGGAGTGATTAAATGAGAAGTGGGTTTTGTCAAAATCTCGGTTCCGAATTGCTTCTAGTAAAGCTCGAAGATTGGATCTCAAAACAAAAACCAAATTTAAAAATCAAAAACTCCAAAATGGAGTTTCCAAAAACAAGTCCAAATTGACAACAGTTTAAAAAACACAAGGAAAAAAACAAAACTGTCTACCATACGTCAATTTTTTCTTCTACTTACAAAATTGAAAATAAAACTCCTATCAAACACCACCTTACTTTCTGAGGTACTTTGCTATGTTATTTTTTAACAGTAAGCTAAATTGAATAATTTTGTCACAAGTTTCTATCTTTTTTTTCTTTTTCCTTTTTTATACATTGTTGTTTTTCTTTCTTTAAACCACATGACGCATAAACAACTTGTAGAGAACCAAGTTACTGGCTAAGTTGGTTTGGTTTCTATTATTTCAAAAATTAAAAGTCGAAAACATAAATGATTTCAAAAGCACCCTAACTAACTTTCTGGCTAGTTGATTGTTATTAACTTTGAAGGAGAAGATAAAGTAAAAGGTTAGTAAACTTAATTTCTTTCTATAGAGATTCCTAATTAAAATGTTGCATCTTTTATAACATCCCAAAAATTTTAGAATGTTAGACACTCGCTCGATCATTTACATTAAGACAGAAATACCGCCAAACTCAACGAATGAACGACTATTATCAGAGCAGCTAAACCATTAAGTAATGTAATACTCTCAGTGTATAATATCATACTTGGAAACTAAATTCAAATCTGAATAATAAACTAGAAAAGTTCACTCACGCAGGGGTTCTAATAAGTAGTACTAACTTAAATCAATTTTCCTTGCTTGAAAATTATCCAAAACACCCCTCTTGCATCGAAATCACAAAAACATCTTCCTTATAAGTAGGATCCTTAAAATACTTTTATTATAGGTGAATTTTATCAAAACAGCCCTCCGATGGGCAAAATTTCCAAAAACCCCCTTCTTGGGCGGCAAACTACCAAAAATACCTCCTGGTCGCCCTCATTCCGAACAATTCCTAAAAATAATTTAAAACACTCTTTTAAGTATCTCGAAATCTTTTTTGGACTAAAAAATATTTTAGAAATATTTTCGCTCAAAAATCCGTAACCGCTAACCAGATCGAGCAGGCGGAGCCGGTTCTGGTAAAAATATTTATCAGCCTCGAAACGCTACAAAATTTTATAAATTGAACCATTTTAGTAATATAAACTTCTCCTAAAAATTTTGGATAAAATAATCTGATTTGGTACCCTAATTAAATCAGGAACTCCTCATAATTGATAAATTATTTAACCCTCTTCGGGAACACAGAAAAAATCCCACAATTTTTTACAAGGGTAGATCTTCTAACAATAATATGAGTCTTTTCTTTACACTTGGCCTAAATTAGTCTTTAATCAAAATAGTGACTGCCTGCTAAATATCTACTCTACATCGTCTTCCTCCTCAAGAAACCATAACCCTAATTGCAACTCTCTCTTTTCTTTCCCATCGACACAACCACCACTCAGTTATGGCACACACAAAACAACACCAAATCACACATGATATCACACTTAAAACACCCAACAAGGATGAATTCGAGAGAAAATGGTAAGGATTATACCTAAAAAAAATCTGTCTAAGTAGGAAACTGATATTTTGAGCCTGAATACAATCTCATAAGAACTCAACTCCTTCTACAAAATTGTATATCTTGAAAAGATACACGATTTATGCTTTTGAATCAAATAAATCGGTATTAAATGAGAAAGTTAGGGCTAGTCAAAAACCAAGACAGAAAATCTGTCCAATTTTGAAAAATATTATTTTGGACCTGAAGATGATCTCAAATGGATTTGACTTCTTCTACAAAGTTGTAGATCTTGAAATAATACACGATTTAGCCTTTTGAATCACCTAATATGCATATCCTATGAATAGATTATGGATTGTCAAAATCAGGATGTATGCTCAATACGAAAATTCGGGTTTTTTTTTATTTTTATCGATAGCCAGCTTTCTCCTAGGGATTTTATGTAAGAAGGAGAAGAACATACATGGGACGGCTTATCCTATAAATCACATTATATATATTTGCCCTGAAAGAAAATTTATTAAAAAACCACCCCAAACTTTAGTTATTTTTTTCCTAATTCACCCAAAATTCTTTATTACTATGAAAAGACCCTAAAACTAATTAGGTTAAGTTTAAAACAAAATTTTTTGATAAAACAAAAAATTTCTAGATGGTGCATCTTTAAAATCAAGAATTGAATGAATTCGATAAACTTAGCAAGGCACATATGAAAACTCAATTGTTTTGGCATCAAATTTAATAGCTATATATAGCTTTCAAGAATTTTTCTAAATTTTATTTCTTTCACTGTTAAAGTTTTAGCCCTACAAGCATCTCCACCAAAGTTCATAATATCATAATTTAGGACTTTTAGTATCATTCATTATCTATCTTGTTTCTTTATGTAGAGTGGGGGTCAAAATAGCCCCTTCATTTTATTTTCTTTTGGTAATGATCTAGCCTTATTACAATATCATGTATCTCTTTTTTGTAAAAAAAAAAATGTTGTAGGTAAGTTCCAAATTTCAAGTACAATTTAATTAAAGTTACACTTAATTTTATTACAGCCTTCACTTTCATGTTTTATGTTAAACAACATATAGTGTACTCTAAAGCTCTCTTGATAGTGTGCTCTAAAATTCTCTTTGTTTTTACATAGCATGGCCTTGTTAATTTTAGTAGCACAAATTAGGCTATTAATTTCCATACACATGTAATTTAGCATATATTCGCCACAAGACTTTTACTTTCAGTATATATTTATAAGATAATACTGCACTTACTCATTTAAGAGCCAATGTATATGTTTATGTATGTGTGTCCTTTTCAAATGTATACCACGAAATGAATGGTGTTAAGGTATTCTTTTTATTAATATTGAAATTGGCAAGTTTTAAGTTTAAGTTTGATGGAATTTTCTTGAAAGCTTGCAATCATATTTATATGATCGGGCTAGATCAACACCCTTTTTGTTTACATTCATACTCTTGTGCTACTAAAAGATGCATAATTGAACTTTTAATCTCTTCACACGAAATGAATGGTGTTAAGGTATTCTTTTTATTAATTTTGAAATTGGCAAGTTTTAAGTTTAAGTTTGATGGAATTTTCTTGAAAGCTTGCAATCATATTTATATGATCGGGCTAGATCAACACCCTTTTTGTTTACATTCATACTCTTGTGCTACTAAAAGATGCATAATTGAACTTTTAATCTCTTCAGCCACATCGTTAAAACATACCCAAAAATATTTTAATTTTTCCTCACCCTTAAAAAAGTAATAAATTCCCGTAAGTTTCGTAGACCTTATAAATTTAAAAAGGGTATTTTCAAGGAAAAATATATTTAATCATTTAATTCTTTGGAATCATTTTCATATGGTGGGCTAGGGATCTACACCCTTTTCAGTTATATTCATACCCTTTTGTAAGTAAAAGTTGCATTAGGAAACTCTTAACTTCTTCGATAATAAAAAGTATAAATTTATTGTAGTTTAGCCTCACCTTTTAGAAGTAAAAAATAGCCTTAGTTTTTGTAAAATACTTAATTTTAAAAGGATAATTTTAATGAACAGATGTTTAGCCATTCAACCTTTTTGGATCATTTCATGGCTTGGTTTGATCCTACCCGTTTTGGTTAAATTCAAACTCTTTTGTCATTAAAATATGCATTAATGAACATTAAACACTTTAGAGACAAAATATCTAATTTTAGCTAAAAATTTTGTAATTTAGTCTCACCCTTTAAAAAGTCATAAGCACCTTCAATATCTAGAAACCTTTTTAATGTAAAATACATATTTAGAAAGAAAAAATTATTTAGCCATTTAACCCCTTGCATATCAAAACTTGCATATCTAATTCATTAATTATTTGTGTTCAATTAAATTGGAGTCTTCATCAATTGGTTTCACCTACTCCTATCACCTCTAAGAGTATAATATACAAAGACGGAACCAGATGAATAATATATCATTATCCAAATACAACGGAACATATAAAGGCAATAACCATACAAAGAATATGTTATCATGCAAATAAAGATATTCTAACGACTCCAATATAAACTTAAAAAGTATTTATCTTCCACGAACTCAAATCATAATTAAAAGCAGAATGATACGATAGGGGATCTTAAGAGTCATGATTACAAATGACACCAATTTATTTTAAACTTTAAAATAGCTTCAGTTGTAACTGTATTGAAACTATTTACATACACAATAATTCAAATATATACCATACGAATCAACATACCAATATAAAATAAAAAATTAAAAAAGGATTGAGTTTTTGACAAAATATCCGTCCTAGTTTAGGTAATATATCACATTTATGGTGAAAGGCCACAGATCGAAAGCTTTGTTATCAGCAAATTGTTTTCTTTACTCAAATTTACGGGATAAAATGTAGTAGCTCTAGGGTAGTTCAGCTCTAACGAGAGTGGATGAAAGTTTTCACAGGAGTTCATAGGATTTTCATAGCATTTTCTTCTTTTCTATTTTTAACAAAAGCCAAAACAATCCTTAACTTTAAGAAATCATATATTCCAATAAGTGTATTTTAAAGAAAGAGGATTGATATCGCATGAGAAGTCAAAAAAAACCTTATTTTTTAGTAATACTATATTCAAAAAAGGGTATTTATTAAAAAAAAAAGAGTTTTAAGTCAAAAATACCCTTAATCTCCACTAATCTTCATGAAGACTTTAGTTTAAAAGGGTCATTTTCGGGAGGAAAAAAAAAGATGTATCATTTAACCACGTCAAAGTATTTTTTATGTGTAGTATAGATGTGCTTTAGGTGTTAAGTATCTTTGCATGCATATCGGGAGATCACAATGAAGAAGAGAAGCTAGGACCAAAAAAATTTCAAGTTGCACTTTACATGTTGTTTCAGTTGGATGTGTGCATATGTAAGTTTCCACAAATTTGAGGATTTTGTGATAAATTAGCACGTAAGTGATCTTGGCTATGTAAAGGGGTCAAAATATGTTTTTTGGGTAAATTACACACGGCACCCCTGAAGTTTACCCTAAACTACACACAGACCCCCTATCTTTGTAAATTACACTCCGCTCCCTAAGGTTTATATTCATTTCACGGAGTTACACAAATTTGACAGGGACCCTAACTCCGTCTATAGATCCCTTGACACGTTACTTTTTGGTTTTTTCATCCCCAAACTACCCTCCCTTTCTTGAATAAAACCCCCTTACCCTTTAGGGTTTTTCTTCTTCTTCTTCTGTTATATCTTTTTTTTTTTAACTTTTACCAACAATGATGTTGTACAGCCAACAATGCATGTTGTACAACCAAAACTTCACACTGTACAACCAATAATGCAAGAACAAATGGGGTTGCTGGATGCTCTCATTTCACATATCACCATCCACCATCGCCGGCGACGACACCTTCCGACAACACCACCGGCAGCATCCTCCGGTGACATCTCGATGACCATGCCGGCATCACCCATTGCCTTTGCGTATCTACCCATCACTCCGATCCACCACGCCAGCCTCTACCTCCCAATGAAAACCACCCACCCACGACCCCACCGCTAGCAACACCCAATATCCCTGCCAATCAACTCTCCCATCGCCATGACCCACCACCACCGGCCACCACCTCCCCACGAAGATAAACTACGACCACCCACAACCACACCGGCACACCCAAGGCCGCCAACCGCACCAAGGGCCATTACAGGCGACACCTTTTGGCTGCCTAAATCAGTCGCCCACCCAATACCCATCCACAACCGACACCGGCACACCGACAACCACAACGGCAATCGATCCTCATTCCCAAGGGCTACAAAACACATATATAATCTCGCACGTCGAGGGCCACCCACGGCCGGTGTCAATCCAGTCCCGCCACCACTGCTTATCGTCCATCCACGCCGCCGCCAAGGGCAACCAACGGCCGCCAATCGACAACCCATCAATCGACCCACCCACAGCTGTCGTGCCCCGCCACCAAATGCCCAACCTCCACCAATCGCAATTGTGCAACCACAGGGAAGGGGAAGGGGAAATGCAGAGAATATAATGGAAAAATTAAAAAGTCAGTAATTATATACGAGGGCAGAAATGTCTTTTTATGACTAGCCGTTAACACCGTCAAACAAATCTAGGTTTTAGGAACGGAGTGTAATTTACAAAGTTAGGGGTAGCCGTGTGTATTTTAGGCTAAACCTCAGGGGTGCCGTGTGTAATTTACCCTTTTTTTTAACTAGCGAATAACTGCCTCTCTCTAAATAACTTATCTTTGCCTTCTCTCTAAAAACTCACCACATGAAGACCACCACGGTAGCCCCACCGTGCTTCCACGTGCTCCAGTGACAGCCTATTTTAGTCTTATAGTGAAGTCTGTGTGGTGGTATCATGAGCAGGGCAATTTGGGTAGAACTATATAAGAACCGAGTTCGAGCTGAACATGGCCATGTTCGAACTCGTTCGTTTATTCTAAAGTTATGTTTGAGCTCGGCTCGTGATCGTTAAGCATATATAATTTTGTGTTCATGTTCATGAAAATAATCGAAAGGTTAAACTCGACTCGGCTCGTTCGTTTAAGCTTCACAAACCGAGCTTGAGCTTGAGTTTGTGTTTGTGTTCGTATTAACTTATTGTTACAAACAAACTAAATTAGCTTGTAGACAACCTGGAAACCTGTTACGAACCTTATACGGTCATTAACAATTATGTTCTTCCATACATTCATTATTGTAGTCACAAATATAATGCCAATTACTAATTACAACAAATGCTTTAGACAAGAGTTTACAAAATAATGCCTTGTAAAAAAGACGTAGCTAATCATGTACAAAATATGCAGTTATACTTCCAACGCACGGTCCAAAAAGCGTATCAAGCATGCAGTCCACAAAAAAAGTGCAACTTTCTCCTTTAATTAGTCCTGCAAAAAACAAAACCAACAATTAGGAGATTAAACATATATATATATATATATATATATATATATATATATATATATATATATATGTACTAATTGGCTTGAAGCTACTGGGATGTGAAGTATGCTAATACCTTAATTACAAGTTTACAACATTCAAAGTAGCAGAGTTAAAGGTCATACAAAATGCTTGTACAAAAGATGTGGCTATACTCCCAAAAACAATCTAGACAAAGGTATCTCCCATGCAATCACAACAAAATTTACAGTCTCCTCCTTGATTTTATCCTGCATAACCGATAGAAGATTTATGAGTTTAAACAAAAAATAATCACACACTATTTAACTTCATAAATTTAAATAATATTCAAATGTGACGTTACTCAATGGACCGAATCAATACCTTTATTACATAAACTACTACTGAGGTAGTTCAATCTCTTTTACTTCCTCGGTTGTGCAATACAAAATAAAAAAATGATGAAAGTTAGCAAGAATCATTGTATATAATATACTTGGATACAATGAAATAACGTTGTTAACTATAGTAAAAATATAAATAAATGAATAACGTACAGTGTATACTTGCTTTACTCCGTATAAGGAACGTATCCAATCTCCTCCACATATTAAAGCTTCCATAGTCTTTGTCGATAATGATGCACGATAGGGGTCTATAACCCTACCACTGGTGCTAAAGGTAGCCTCCGAAGCAACTGTGGTTATTGGAATTGAAAGTATATTAACCGTCATCGTTGACAATATTTTATACTTAAGATTGTTCGCTTTCCACCACCTAATAACATCAAACTGAGACTCACAATTCACCTCACAAATGTACACTCCTTCAAGGTATGTTTCCAAGTCAGACTTAATAGGCATCACATTTTCCATGCTCCTCACATAAAGATCATATTTTGTCTTCCCTTTAGCTTTGTAGGTAGTAGTAGTAGTACTACTAGAACCTCCCACAATATTCATTTCCTTAGTTACACTCAAGCAATGCAAAGCATGATTCAAGACATATTCCTTATACACCTCAAGTAGGGAACCTGACACCAACTCAATGTTCTTTTTTGACTCAACCTCATTGTACATCTTAGGAAAACTAAATTTAATGAATGTCATTTTGTACCTAGTATAGAACCATGTAAAGCAGTACTTAGATTCACCAAAAAGTAGACAAAATCAACCAACAATCAATGTAATGTCCTTAATGAAAAATTAACCAACAATTATCAACAAAAGAGTATATGATAGGGCTCATTCACGCTAACTGTAAAGCAATACTTAGATTTTTGCTAACTGTTCACTTGAAGCTCATTCATGCTATTCTCTCTAGTAGCTAGCCATGGTAGTTGCCTATGCATGTAAACGAATCAGATTCTTCAACTCTAAGGAACACATCTATTACTGCAAATTCTGAGAACATCAACCCTCAACAAACTCTTTCCATAAGAGCTGAGGTCTTGAATCTGCTTACTTAGACCCACTACCATGTACAGCAGTACTAAGATTTACCAAAAAGTAGACAAAATTAACCAACAATCAATGTAATGTCCGAAGCTGCCTATGCATGTAAATGAATCAAATTCGTTAACTCTAAGGAACACATATATTGTTGTAAATTCTAAGAACATCAACCCTCAACAAGCTTTTTCCATAAGAGTTGAGATCTTGACTCTGCTTACTTAGACCCACTACCATGTAAGGTAGTACTTAGATTCACCAAAATGTAGACAAAATTAACAAACAATCAATGTAATGTTCGTAACTGCCTATGCATGTAAATGAATCAGATTCCTCAACTCTAAGGAATTGTTGCAAATTCTAAGAACATCATCCCTCAACAAGCTCTTTCCATAAGAGCTGAGGTCTTGAATCTGCTTACTTAGACCCACTCCAAGTGGAAATGGAAAGAATACAAAACAATAAAGAACAAACTATCAGGATGCATGAAGAGGGCAGCTCTCTCTCTGTCACACACTCGACCCAGCATTTTAGCAAGTGAAGACTAAGTTCTATGCATATATTAAGGCTGAAAAGGTGAAAAGTATTCATTATATGCTGTGATGAGGGGGAGAAATGTAGAGAAAAGACATACCTTGGGTCCAGAACAGCAGCAATGGCCATCAACTGATTGCATTCACCCCAGTATTTATCAAACTTTTCCTTCATTTTCATCGCCATAGCACGCATGTAACTATTTTCCTCTCTGCTCTTCTCATTTAAGGCTTCCTTGATCTTCCACACCTCGGGAAGAAACATATTTGCAAGAGGGTACTTGGTCCCCGATATGCTATCAATGACTTCTTGAAAGATCTTTAAGAACTTGCACACTTCTTCGGCTCTTCTCCAATCTTCTACTTCAGACAGCCATAAATAATTTGCATCACAAGCTGAAAACCGCGGAAACACTTGCCTAAACTCTAGTGTTGTAGCCAACATAGAGTGTGTTGAGTTCCAACGTGTGGCCACATCTAAAATGAGTTTCTTTTGAGGCAATTATAGTGATTTTGCAATGTCACTGAACATGATAATTTGAGATTCCGCAGCATTAATGTACTTCACGCTCTCACGAACATTTTCAATCACATGCTTGACCTCACTAAACCCGTCTTGCACCATCAGATTTATAATATGCGCACAACACCGCACGTGAAATATCTTCCCAGCAAAGAAAAGACTTCTTTTCAGTGAGATATCTTCTTTCAAGTACTTAATCGCTGCATCATTGTTGGTTGCATTATCAAAAGTTACAGTTGACACCTTGTTGCCAATTCCCCAATCATCTAAACATTTAGTAATGGCTTCACATATTACTAGGCCAGTGTGAAGAGGTGGCACATCACAAAAGTTTAATATTTTCTTCTGCAATTTCTAATCGGAATCAATGAAATGTACTGTAAGAACCAAGTACCCAATCTTTTGGCCGGACTTCCAAAATCTGAAGTAAGGATAACTTTGCTAACACTTAGGAAAGTTGCCCTCAAGCTCTTTTTCTCTCTCTCATAGGTGGTCATTACATCACTCTTTGCGGTTGCTCGCGAAATACTTTCATAGTAAGGGGTGGCTGTCCTCATGAATTGATTAAAGAATTCATGCTCCATCATGCTAAATGGGTACTCATGGACAAGAATCATTTGGGCAGCAGCCTCCCTAACCTTAGCATGATTGTACTTAAAGTCCTTTTTGCTGACTTCATACTCCATCTTTCCAAGCTCGACATTTATCACAGATTGATTAGTAGCTACACCACGCTTAGGACAGTAGGTGTCTCGATGTCTTAGAAGCTGAGTTGTAGTACCACCTTTTGTCTTGTTGAGGATAGCATTCCAAAGTTTACACTTAAACTTTTTTTGCACCATTTGCTAGTGTCACATCAACAAAGAAGTCCCACACATAAGAAGTTTTCTTTCTTTCCTTCCTTTTAAACATGGTGCTAGCTTCTACTTCACCAATAGCCTCCCCAACAAGTTCACTCATACTTATAGCCTTGCCCTTTGACTTTGAAAGCCCCGGTTGTGATGAGTTATCAGATATAGAAGAAGTTGATGATAATTCTATCTATTCACTAGACATATCTATAACAAAAATTCTAGATAACTTTGAGCTTGAAATGGAAGATTTGTACTTTTCTACTGTACTTTCTTTTTTCAGAAAAAGGATCTGCCCAATTCCCTCCAGAATGGAGTTTGTATTAAATTGGTTGCTAGCATTATTTTCTTTGTACTAGGACGCTGTTTACATTTAAAACCTTGACAAAGTAAGGTCACTCTTTACATATATGCATATTATACATAGACTACATTCCATTTGCTTAGATTGCAACACTTTACATACATGTAAGGTCACATTACAGTCTCAGAACTCCAGTCTCTCCCCTTTTCTCTACCTCTTTCTATCTCTCGGAGATTGACATTTTCCTTGGTGGTATGCTGAAAATAAAGATAAGGCTGTGTTCTTTTCTAATAGATACTCTGCACATACTGAGTTAGGTTTTTGCAGCAAGTAGGCCTTTTGCACCACATGATGTTGCTCACCACAAATGTTAGCTTTTCAAATACCCTTTTCTTTTTGTAAAAACTTTGCAGGTGCTGAAGAAATTTGCACCTTTTTTCATACTTAATTTGCATCTTTCCAATGCATTTTTTGGCTGATGAATACCTTCAATGGCAAAAAGAGTTAATTTATAGTTGTGCATTCTTAAGTCTTAACCAACTTTCTAATTTTGTTCTTCTTAAGAATCTCACATCTATTACTAACCTTCTAAGCTCTAACATAACAAGCCAATTCTTACAGTCTGCCCAACTTGTCATTTACACAACCCAGCTCTAACATAACAAGCCAATTCCAGTAGTTTTGTTATATACATGATTAATGTGATAAAGTAAATATATTTTTTTCTATTGGAATCCATGCCCATGACCAGCTAAAGAAAGTGTGGAACTCCTACTTATTTACTTCAGGGAGTTGAAAACATACCAGAGAAAGAGATCTAATCTGATCACTTTAGAGCAATAAGCTCTAATTAGATTGTATGTGAATGAGATGCTCGCGATCAGAGAGGCTTCAAAGATCATACGACTTGGCTTGTGTGGAGGTGCAGGCGAGCAACTGGCATTTGTGGGCCTGTGGCCTGACTTGGCAGTAATCTGGCCGGCGATGTGGACGGTGGTCTGGCCGGCACTATTCTTGTGTGATGAGAGACAGGGGCAGAGGGAGTTTAAATGTTCCGAGTATCTGAGCAGTGGTCTGGCCGTGGCGTAAGCCGTGATCTGAGCAGTGGTCTGGTCGTGGCATGAGCAGTGGTCTGGCCGACGGCGTGGGGTGTGGTCTGGCCAGCAGCGTAGGGTGTGGTCAGGCCAGCGATGTACTGATGGGAGAGGGGGCACGGCGCACGGGTGTTTTTGACTGTTGTCTGGTCTCTGATGAGTTGATGAGAAGGGAAAGGAAATGAGTTTAGTGAGGATAAGTGATCCAAATGCTTCCAAGTCCCCATACACGTCCCAATACACAGATATTTGGTGAGGATAAGATATAATATATTTTTTAATAAGTATAAACGAACCGATGTTCGTTTATAAGACTCGGCTCGTGTTCGGCTCGTTAAATAAATGAGTCATCTCGTTCATGAACATTAATAAACAAACATCATTATGTTCAAACTCGGCTTGTTTAATAAACGAGCCCTAAAATTATGTTCGTGTTCGGTTCACTTATTACATGAACGAACATGAACGAGCTATTAAGAGAACGAATCACGAGCTCTTCGTGAACAGCTCGGTTCATTTACAGCCCTAGATTTGGGTATGGCCGGCGGCACCACTGATCAGATGACGATGACGGCGCGACAAAAGGCGCCTCTCCTCAGAACCAATCGAAAAATGGTATATCACCAGAATGGCTGCTCGTAGTCTCCCCCGAACCGATCGGAGATTGAGTTCTCAACGGAAAGGCTCTGTTCTTGTTCGATTTAGCTTGATCTATGTAGATTGGTTAGATCTACATTTCTTCAACTCCTCGACATATGTGACCGGAATTCTCACCGTAGAGACAGGAGTTTTCACCGGTGGTGGTCGGAATTCTATGGGCATTGACTAGAATACTCGAAGGTTTTCATCATATTCTGCATCTTCATGTCTTGCTATTCCTTATGTGCAATGGTTGAAATTGGGTGTAGGAGTTGTATGAACGGGTTTGAGATGGTATTAGGCACTGCTTGGTTAATTTAGGCTTTATTTTGGGGGTACCCGTGGTGTCTTGGGAGGGAGGGAGGCGTGGGGGGACAAGGGCATGTTGGGGTCTTTTGGGATAATCAGTGGGGTGGGGTTGGGTGGGGCCTAGGACCTACTGGTTTTGAGTGGTGTCCTCGGTGACTGCTTCTGGGTTTTGAGGTAATTTGATTAAAATTTGGTAAGAGATAGTGGAATGATGCAAATTTGTTGTGGCGAAGATCTTTGATTGGGTGTTGCGGGAGAGGGTTAAATTGAGTTTGGGTCGTGCGGTTCCCGATTGTCTGCTATTAATGTTATCACTTTGTGCCTGTAGGTTGTATATTAGTTGTAAAACTTTAAACTTGGCATGTTGCTTTCAATTGAGTTAAAGTATAGGACATGCTCTACTTCAACTTAATTGTAATGTTTACGAGTTTTATTAAGTGACATGTTAGTTTCGACCTTCGTAGTCATGTATACAAACTCATGAGTACGTCGTGACTTAATAGTCATGAGGTAACTTGAAAGCTTCTCCAATCTTTTTGTATCAATGTCATTCTCTTACTTCCAAAAGGGGGGGGAGGTGTCTGTCAAAAATAAGAGAAAATTAGCAGCGTAAACTTTTGTGGCAAAAATAACTTCAATTATGTCATCGTCTTTGTCCTAAATTAAGTGTTGTATTCGACCATAGTGGGTTCAAAGCATCAAGTCCCATTTTTCACGAGCCCTGGGGACATTATTACACAGATACGGCCGGCTATACCCAACTAAGACTCTCACACCCTCTTCCCAATGTCTGGACGATGTTAGAATCCGTGCAAAGCCGGTAGACTGGCCAAGTCCATTGTATGTTCCAACGCTTATATTTTTCCTGCACACCTGTGCTGACCTTCCACACAGAATGAGTATGTGACACACTGCTCCAACTCATCTCCCGCAACATGACAACGGATAAAGAGAAAAATGCAAAGAGGAAACAGTACATGATTTTACTCGTTAGGCTGCAATTGTGAGGAGCTACCATTGAATGGTCCACTCCAAATACTTCAGATCTCAACTTCAAGCTGGGGATACTCCTAGAGCTGAATGCCAGCGAAGTAAAATGTGCCTCTTAATCACAACTCAACTGTTCCAAACAAATAGCA
This sequence comes from Escallonia herrerae, assembly GCA_033070095.1. Lineage (NCBI taxonomy): Eukaryota > Viridiplantae > Streptophyta > Magnoliopsida > Escalloniales > Escalloniaceae > Escallonia > Escallonia herrerae. The sequence continues at coordinate 642,687 of JAVXUP010000053.1, read as the reverse complement.
CCATAGTATACATAGGCAACTACACACTCAACAACAGCGCCCACGCCCACTCCCACCCCAAAAAAAATCTCCTATCAACAAGCAGCACGACATATCTCTTTCCTTTATCTATATGGTGTTAGAAGCCTTTACGAAATTTCTTCCAGCAGTTCACCCCATTCATCTATACTCTTAGATGGAGGATGGTTCTTCACAAACCAGGAGCAGCCCCTCCCAGAGATATAGGCTTCTGCAGTTGATACATTCCTTCCAGGTAGCGCAAGAAGGATCCCACCGTTAATGTTCCAGCAGGAACTTGCTACCTAGTCCCCCTTTTGCCGATATGCAAGAATCTGAAATAGTAAAGTGGAAGGTGATGTAGACATCAGATTAAGATGTGGGTGCGAGTGCTAGCATGTTCCTTGGCAAGTCTGTGCTTAACATCTAGGCAAGGAACAGCTAAAATACAACTGAATTAATGTATTTTCGAGGAAACGTCCACGATTTCTGCTCTTGTGAAAGAGGCTAGGTGCACACACACACACACAACTATTGAAACATGATATTATACTCACTAACTGGTCCCTCCTGGAAGTGGCTTTGAGGCTTGCCAGGGTTTCTTGTCCTTCCAAAGTTTGTAGCCCAACCTTGCATCGATCAAAAACTTCGGACAAAGAATTCAGATCATCCATTGAGGCAGCAATGTTGACCATGGACTGCTCACCATTAGTATTCGTAGTCTCTTTCACCAGTAGCAATTCAACATCTTCGGCTTGCAATGTAGTCTCGTGAGCAACATACTACATATAATGTACATATTACAGGGACAAATCAAGTTAGAAAAGCATTAGAAACAGGGTAAGAAAGATGATGCAAGGTTGATGATAAAAATATGTTTGTTTTGACAGTAAATGAAGAAGTATGAACTTGTCATATATCATTGTCCAGAGCTGACAACGTATGGACCTGCAATCAAGCATCTATAGTCCAACACCCGCAACTTCTCAGTTGATCAAACCGCCCAAACAGATACTAATAGATGGTAGAAACGAATAGGTAACTGGTTAAGTATTAAGGAGTTACATAGTTCAACACCTCAAGTGTGAGGAGTGGCCACATGCATGAGAAGTGGGACAATAGACCCTTTGAATTTTGAAATGTTTCTTTTTTATCAAGTACAATATTTTTAGATTAAAAAACTTCTACAAAGGTGTTCTTATTGATACTGCATTTGACCACTTTGTTAATCCTGGCCTTGCCACTAGTGCACCCAATCAATCAACTTAACTAAAGATAGACAGCACATCATTGTCTCAGCGTGTTCGAGTCACTAAATCCAAACTCATTTAGTTGCGACATAGAATATGTCATCGCCATTGTCCAAATGCATTATAGATGAGAGAAAATGTAACAATAACATGTCTAACCAGCTTCAACAACAGTGAAGGAAGCCATCATGCTCCTATTTCAAAACTGAACGAGAGCTTCCTCAAATTGTCCCCTCTATCTACCATGGAGAAAGATTGTTCAAGAGAATTCTCACCTCACAAAGGTGTTTAACTGACAAGCTCGAGCGGCAGCAAAGGTGTGGTTGCTGCAAACTTGGTGTTTGGTTGTCCAAAGAAACAAGCACGAGGTGTTCATCTAACTGCAGAAAAGGACAGCCTTAAATTGCAAAGGAGGTGAAGCCGTATAGGAAAACTGCTCAGTCCCAGATAAGGTCATTGATAAGCAGATAACATGATGTGTACCTCTGGCTCATCTAAAAGTGGGTACAAATATGATTAAGCACTATGATCAATACCTCATTGTCATTCTCCTGTAAGTTCTGAAGATAATCTACCAGCTTGGATAAGCGGGTACTTCGCATCCCCTTACTACTACTGCCACTGCCATGTCGAGTGTGACTCCGAGCACCACCTCTGCCCCAAGCAAGCCTCTCCGTACTCCACAGAATCCCAGGAGAAGTACCTCTTCTTTCTTTACTTGTGTCTGTCTCATGTTCAACACATCCAACATCAGAGTTGGCAGCTGATGGAGGTGGCTGGGAGCGACGAGCACTAGTACGTCTCTTGTACTTCCTCGGCTTTATTTCTGTTACGCGTTCATCAATTGAGGATGATTCTCTGTTTCCATCCTGCTCATTTTCATCTTCATTGTCGTCAGAACCATGATTTTCAGCACTCCTGTTGGTTTTTCTTCTTGCATAAGCATTTCGACAACTGCGGGGCAATCTTCCTGTAGATGCAGTAGCTGTCTCTTTGCCCATTGCACGTTTTCGAATCAATGCCTCAGATTGTCGTCGAGAAATTTGGGCAATTGTTGCTTGAATCTGCCCAATTAGAAGTAATACATAAAGTATAATAAACATTGCACGAGAATGCAACAATGCACTCTACTAAACCCGCAAATACACCAAGCTCAAAATTTCAACCACTGAAGATAATGCTCGACAACATTTGCCTGTAAAAATGTCAAAGCTATTGTTACGACTTAATAAGGACAACCACGCTTTTATTAAGACCTTAATCAAACTTTTATTTATTCTTGCTGGACTTTGATCAGCAACCAAGCATCTATGACTTGTTATCTGGTGAACTGCCATTTAGTTCACAGATTAGTCTATTTAGAGAGTCGATATGAAATTTACAGCACAAAAGATAGGGTCAAAAAGATCTGATGACAGTCACTGAAATTAGTTTCTCTAACACTTCTTGAATGAGCAAGGTCAAAGGGTGAGGTATGAAACAACCTATTGGAGTTCTCGTAAATTAAGTTGTCTTTAGGGCATTATTTTACTTTCACCCATTTAGTGTTTACACAATACAACACGTCAACACATTGGAAGAGTGACTATACTATTTCTTCCTGCTGAACTTCGTTTCACTATTTTTCTCTTCTCTTTCATCCTCAAATCTCTAGCCTCAAAAGTATAGAACCCATCATGGTATTTTAGTTCATCACATGTTTGGCCACTTATGAGATAGAGTCACATCTGACAAGTTTTTCTTCCAAGTTGATCTCATAAGACCCTGCCTCGGATATCAAGAGCGTAGTTGCAGGATTCTAATTCTAAAGACGCTCCCAGAACGTCACCCCTCACACCCACTACCGCTGCTAAAATAAAGCTCAATTGAACCTACTTGGAGCCCGTTCAAGAGAGGAAATGCCCAGTGTTGGGGCTGTCCAACTGGGTCCCCACAAATGGTACCAGGGTCGACTCTTGAATGCTCAAACATCGGGTCCAGTTGGGTTGTCAGTGGTTCGAGAAAACAAAGGCAGGGCCCAAAGATACGTAGAGGAAACAAAGAGAACTGGGATATCCCCCCATTGGCTAGAGGGGGTCTTCCGGTATCGCATAAAAGATCCGAACTGAAGAGCGGATGTTCCCTTTATTTCGCTGCAGCCCTGGATTTGCTAATGAACAGTTCTTAAGAAGTATAAAAGTGCGTAAGCGCACAATAAGAGAGTACGTACTTCCTAATCTCTAATGGGTACTTCCTACTCTCCAATGAAAAATAATATTTAGTGCTTTTACATGGTCTAGGGTATTTGTTTTTTCCAAAACAGACTAGAGAAGCCTAAATCCGAAGTGTGAAAGAAAATATCATAAAAAAATGGTTTCCTGGTAGGATAAGCATCAAGTGCTCTTCTTGGGCCGACGTCAGAAAATGCTCCGAAAGTGATCAAACAGTCCGATCAAAGTGGATAATTGAAACTTTGACCACATTTTAAAAACTTCTCGACTGAGTTGGATGGCTCAGAACCTCCACAAGCTTAATGTCTAAGTGGGACCCTTCACAACGTAGCACTTGTCAAGAGCTTTCCAACCTCTCAGTCTCAGTGCACATGACACAGTTACATCCATTTTAGTGAAATGGAAGATACCTGCAATGATCTAACTTGCTCAAAACTCTCGAATAATAGTACTATGTTCCTACAGGTCTTCAATGCGAGAGATTGAGATCCTCCTGGGGAAGTGAAAAGGTCATGGACAACTGGAAATTGGTCATCATGGCCTTTTTAAGTGAAGATCCAATGATCAAAGAATTGCCTTCCTCAGGTTAAGCTGCTAGTGAAGTTCCTCCCTTGTGTTATCTGGGAATCATAGTGGGCTTCTTCACCAACAGCCAATATCTTTGATTTATAAAGGCGTGCATTGCTCTAAGCTAGTTATCTGCCAATTAACACGAGGAAACATTGAAAGCATATGTGTTTTCTGCTGACAACAATACATATGGACTATGGTATAAGATTCAACCAGCGAACGCATGCATGTACATTCACACACCAATAAGCTGAACCGCATCTAAAGCATTAAGAAGCTGACACATCCTTATATCTGACCTGCTTATTGCGAGTCACCTCCTCTTCGTGGAATGTCAGTTCCTGAAATCAAGCAATATTGTAGGTCATGGGTAGTCAAAGACACGCAAGATAACATTCAAATAAGAGGAATACCAATGCCAAATAATAACCTCATTTGTACCTCTTCCTCAGACTTCTCAATATCTGGATATAGTAATTCAATGAGCGTATCATATCTTGGGTCGTCTCTCAAAGAGCGCCGACTGGCACAATGTGTACGGCAAGCTGGACATTCATTGTTCCTGTGAAAAAAAAAAGGCAACTTATCAATCTAGACAATATAATCTAGTTGATGCACAAATGGAAATCAATTTTTAATAGGTTTTAGATTGGCACAAAACAAAGACACCCCATCTTTCAGTGAACCAAAAAATGATAAGAAAACAAAATGTTCCTTACCCCAGTCGCATTGATTTATCAATGCACTCCCTGCAAAAACGATGCATGCACTCCATTACTGTTCGAGTTTTCTTAATGATTCCTGTTCATGTGGAAGTATACCCAAAGTTACTATCAGTAACATTGAGCAAGAGATCAGGAGGTAAAATACTTCAAGCGCACGTGATTATTGTTCCTTTAAGGCACAATATACTTCAGCAGCTGAAAAAGACAAACCCTACAAAGAAGATGAAGCAAACACCGAGAACCTGGTGACAAGAACCTCAGAGAGTGACCATGCATTATAAAAGACATAGTTCAAATTAGACATCAAATATGGGATATGATCTGGTTAGGACATATTCAACCTACAGATAGTAACAGAATTATACCAAACATTTAGCGACAGCCCCACAAAATGCTAAACACCAATCACTAACATCGTGGGTAAGGCTATTTAGACACCCTTCCAAACTTTTTTGGTTGCAAAGTTAAACTGCTGTTCTTCTACATGCTTTTCATGACGAACATAAAGGGGTGTGTAAATAGCATCACCCTTTCTGTTTTCAAATATTATTTGCTTCATCTTTGTACGTACAAGCATATGAAGAAACAAGATAAAGTCAAAGAAATGAAGGAGTTATAACAGTGAAGAGATTCCAGCATACTTAATTCATCCTCAACCTCCATAGACAAACCTAACATGTAATGCTGCCACCAGATCTTAAAATTTCAAAACTACAAAGTTTCTTTTTCTTCTTTGTTTACGGCTTCTTCTGTAGCGAACTCGTTTGTCATTTTGGTGATTACAAACTCAAAACATTTTAGAGCTCCAGAAGACATAATAAACACTAACATGTGTGTGCTTAGTTTGAAAGGACAATTTAAGATGGTCAGATATAAGCATGGGTACTTTTAAGCACAAACCTAACATCAGCAGAATCTAAGTAACTGTATAACAGAACAATCCATCATTCAACATTGGCGTTTCTATTAGCTTATGCAGAATTCCATGTACAGGTTGTGGGCGTTTATATCAAACTCAAGTGAACATCAATTGCATGAACTAATACCAAGTTGATAGGAGAATTTTTACTTTGTTATGCAGAATTATATATCTACAGACATGCATACACACATACATGAAGTATATCAAGTACATGCATTATGTCTGTCTCTCGTTTACTATCTTCTCTTTTTTTTTCCCTCTCTCCCTCTCTCTCTCTCTCTCTCTACATAGATAACGTGGTATCAGAAGCTATTCATTCAAAGGATTTGATAGAGATATCAACCAAACACCATTATAAATACTATTTCCATTATTCCTGGTGAGCAAAATGACTCATCTTCTAGAGAGGAGCTAAGACAGGAGACAATAGTTGACATCTGCGTGTGTTTTCTGCAATATGTGGAGGCAAATGGACATACGATGATGAGTCTACATAACATGCCTATATAAATGCAGAATACTTTCATGCCTTGTTGGAGTCACATTTTGCAAAAACAGAAACTTTAGAAGTCTTATTCTAGAAGCATCAACTTCGCATATATCATTACTACAGGGTTGACTTGGATCACTTTGGATTATGAAAGAGGGTTCGTGGATTGAGTGCAACAGAAGTGCCCATGCCACAATTACTTTGGATTCTATTTCCTGAAAAGTTTGCTAGATATAGTAAATGTACAGACGCTTAATAAACAACAAAATTCCCCACACATAATTTTTCTCAAAGCATTTGGAATATTTAACTTGAAACCCAGAACTAAAGTAATACTATTTTAGCAATACTTTCCCCTCTAACTTAATATAGACTCCGTGCCTCCACCTTTCTTGGGTTTCTCCTCGGAGGGGAACTAACAAATAGGAGAAAGCATAAAGGGATGAGAAAAGGAGAAAAGAGAAAAGGAAAGATTAGTACAAAATAGGGGGAAAAAAGGAAAGAGAAAAGAGAAAAATGAGGAAGGGAAGACTTCCGTTGGTAGTGATTGCAGATGCAGGGCTCTTTCTATTGCGCCAACGTAAAGGACCTAGACATTTTTCAGACACTTTCCGGACTCATAAACCACTTCAAATGAAAGAGAATCGAGTCACAAAGTAAATATTTGATTGGGCCCTTAGATAAGTTACACATATATGTCATTCTGCACGAATGAAGTTGTCCAACATGTTAAGTTGTTATCTCCTCTAAAAGCTTAAGCTTTTTGGAATGGACACAACAATGATATCATCCTTAACACTAACCCTCACGTGGAAGCCCCTGATTTCACGTGAAGAGACAGATCAATCAGAAACAAATCAAGGTATACCACCACCAGATACGCAAATACATAGAGTAGGCAACCAAATGCAAGCTAGAATACTTGAACCCAGGACACCAGAGCGTTGATACCATGTGAAGTTCTTCTCTAAAAGATTAAGCCTTCAGAGAATGCTCCAACGATAATATCATGCTTAACACGACCTAAAATCATGTCAACTCTTCGGAATATCGGAAAGGATGAGTTCATTAATCAGCTTTGGGACAAAAATAACAAACTCAGAAGCATGCAGGAAGATTAGTTTCTCCCTTTAAAACAGGTAAAGTTTTTTCTTCTGCCTCAAGAGAAATTACATTGCAAACATAAAAGGATAGCTTTGTAAAGAAAGGGCACATCTTGTAGTGCACTTACCCTTGTTCTGCTTTCATTTGAACAAAAACCCACCCCAAAAGATGGATAAAAGGAAAAAAAAAGGGGGGAAACCCAACCCCCAGCACTATCACCACAAGGGAAACAAAGGACGACAGAAGATTGGTTCCTTAACTAAGTAGCCAACAAGAATAATGTTATACTAAATGGCAAAGGATCAGTTTGACATCCTGCACACAATTGACAATACAACGCAAAGAACAAAAAACAATACCTAGACATATTGGACATTGTACATCTTTACGGACATCCATCAATTGCACCGAAAGAAATCTGCAAAAGGTAAAAACAGACTTATAGTCGACACATAACATGGATTATCAATGTATTATAACATACAGAACATGACTAGAAAGCACAGAAGTCCTTGACAAAAAGCAATTATCCGCAAATACAAACTTGAAGCACCATTCATGGGTTTGTAAACTCTTTGTACGTAAATGTGCAGGAGATAACAGAATATGACAGGATACCAGAATAACAATGTTGCCATCACACTCGTTTAACATGTGTATATGAGCGTATGCATACAAATAATCATGCTTAGACCTATGCCGGTCTGCATTCAATAAGTTGTTCTCTCTAGTTACATTGAAGCACCATATGAATGAAAGCAGGTAATTTTAAACCCGTATGTGGTTAAATTTTTCGAAACATCATTCAAGCAACACGCAATGCATAATCCCTGTTTAAGTACTATCAAGGGCACTATATTGCAATGCATAATCCCTGTTCAAGTACCATCAAAGGCACTAGTGAATATAAAACAGTGTCTTCTGTAGGGTATCAGAGAGGCAGAAAAGCGAGCGACTAACCAGATAGGCTAACTTCCGCACTACAGTACTGCGGTAATCATATGGAAGTACCATATCCCCCCCCCCCCCCCCCTTCAAATCATCATAACAGTGTAAACTTAACAAACTATAAGATACGCGAAAGAATGTTCGTGTCTCAACAATGAACACAAACTACTGGTTGGAGAGCTGGTCATAAGGAGTTATCCTTGCAGACGTCAATGTCAGTGGGATCATCTTCTATTGCATTTCGAGTGGCAAAGAAGATTTGGTCATGGTGTTTTCTCTAGTGCAGGCACAGCTTTGATCTGTTTTAGAGCTGGTGACTGTTCAAGAGAAGGAGAAGAGCTGCAAAGGTATGGAGTTCCATTCCTCTACTTTTTTCTGGAAAGAAATAGGAGGGAGTGCAGGTGCCTCCAGCTGAAGTGGTATTCGTTTGTCAACCCTTTTTTTGCTGGGCAGAAGGTAAAGTTGTTCCCCCTGACGCCTTCATGGACTTCATGGACCACTCTTTGTTTCGCACAGGTGGTTGATTTTCTTCCCTTGCACAAGGTTTGTCCCTTTGGCGAACTTATGCTACATCAATAATAATCGTCCAAAACAATGTAATCAACATTCCCAAGCGATGTTGACCATGTTTGGTCTTATTACGCTACTATGAACTACTTTCCTATGGGAACTTTTGCTCTAGGTATAGTCTTGACCGTCTGAGTTTCTGCTCAGTATTCCAGCACTATGTTTCTCAAGTAGTAAAATACCTATGCACAGACACAAACTTCCGCAGTTCAGGGGCCCAAATTAGGTAGAACTTCATGGGCTCCCTTGGGCTTGGTGTCATTGGCATGGTCATAGGCTTAGGGGAAATAAGTTACCGACGAATGATCCCCAGCACGTGTCTCAATCCGGCTAAGAGCAAAAGTGGCTTCAATGGTACCCGACAGCACGTCAAAGAATTTTGGTGAGATGCCTGACCGCATTCTGTGTACTTGGCTCCAAACTTGGCCTTTTGGAGAGACTTAATGAGCTTCAATCACTCAGACCAATCTCTTGCCTTTAGTCCCACTTTTAGATTAAAGGTGGGCTATTGATTATCTCACCGAAACTGAATAACAGCACAGATACGAACGACAAAAGTTAATCACTACAGAGAAGATCCCCATTATTATTGTGTAAAGAAATGTACTAGCTTAACCAACAAAAGGTTTTGCACGTAAACAAAGTACAAAATCCAAGAACCACCTTTTGATGAATGAAATATGTAAGACTGACATAGTTGGCAACTTGACAGAAACAATCCTATGACTCGATCAAATCAAGGACAGTAAAATTTTGTCCCGCTTACTATCCTATGTACATGGACTATAGTTTGCTATCAAGTTATATAATCAAGATGCATGAGTTATAAAGTGCTAGTTCGAAACAAAACCAGAGAGATCTATTGCAGTTGAGAAACAGTTAGAATCAGCAATAGTATCCTAAAAGTCGGTAAAACAATTTGCCTAAAATGCTTGTGAAGTATAAATATTCAAAACCAGCAACAAAGGCCAGGTTAGAAACAATTGGAAAATGGATAAAATGGAGACATTTAAGCAAGACAAAAGTTAAGGAAACTCGCATGCACATCTGCGTAGTTAGTTCAGTAGAGAGACAAAAAAAATGAAAACCAGCAGAACCGCAGTGCGAAGCCAGGGCGTTGCATGGAAGCATATCAAATTGGTTAATAAGTTAGCCTCAGTCATGAGCCATGACCAGTAATAGATTCACCCAACCATCTCAGATTTTTGAGATCTATTGCAGTTGAGAAACAGTTAGAATCAGCAATAGTATCCTAAAAGTCTATAAAACAATTTGCCTAAAATGCTTGTGAAGTATAAATATTCAAAACCAGCAACAAAGGCCAGGTTAGAAACAATTGGAAAATGGAGAAAATGGAGACATTTAAGCAAGACAAAAGTTAAGGAAACTCGCATGCACATCTGCGTAGTTAGTTCAGTAGAGGGACAAAAAAAAATGACAACCAGCAGAACCGCAGTGCGAAGCCAGGGTGTTGCATGGAAGCATATCAATTGGTTAATAAGTTAGCCTCAGTCATGAGCCAGACCAGTAATAGATTCACCCAACCATCCCAGATTTTTGAAATATGTGCGCCCTCTCATTCAACCCCATAACACGCACACACAAAGCAGGAATTGACTTAGGCAGTGAACCTAGCCGGCGCCTCACTCAACCAAAAAAGAAATAACATTGAAAAAGAAACCAGCTTTCACAAAATGGGCACCATGTAAATTCTGAAACAAGGTACTTCCAATTACCCTCAATAAAAGCAACAAATATGTCCTGAGAAGGATCTTCAAATAAAATGTGCATGAAGGTAAAAAATAGGTAACCACTGCACAGATACATGGATCAGCTTACTCGCATTATATCAAGCAGCAAGAAAGCACAAATAATGAGCCCAAAAGTTAAACCACACCCCGCAAACTCAGCAGCAACATTCTCCGATACCCGTTACGAGTCTAATCGACAACAGCACCACAACTACAAAACCAAATATCAAGAACCCAAAATGTTCTTAGGAAAATCACAAATTAAATTAACTGGTAAAAAAACAGAGACATTGCACGAGAGAAAGGGCAAGACATACTGAATATGCGCAGATACTTACACGTGAATACACACACACAGATGGGAGTGGGACGATGGACACACAGACACACGCACAGATACAGAGAGAGAGAGAGAGAGAGAGAGAGAGAGAGAGGAGTACTCAGGAAGGTCTTCAGGTTCGGGAAGACTGTCATCAGAATCTGTAACAAAAACCCAATTTAGAACACACAATTGATCGTCAGAACAAGAACCAAATGCATCAAGAATGCATACATATACGCATAAACAACCAAGAACCGCGTACCCTCTTCTTCTTCCTCTTCATCTTCTTCATCTTCACCTTCTTCAGCTTGTTCTTCGCCATCGTCCAGCTGCTGTTCCTCCTCATCCTCATCCTCATCCCCCTCTCCTTCTCCTCCTTCCTGAGCTTGCCTTTCACGTCGGGACTGCTTGCGGCGGCAGTGCTGCAGCAGAGACTCCTCCTCCTCAAGATTCTCCGGCGGCGACGGACGCTTCTGTGCCGGCATTGATACGCTTTATGTCTGTATATTGCAACCCAGTTGGGTCTCTCAAATTTTCTTCCTGTGAAACAGCTTTGATGGGTTAAAATCGATCGAGAGGTGTTTTTGCAGTTTTTTCTCTTTGTGGGAGAGAGAGGAACAAAAGATGATGGGGGAGAAATTTAGCTGGCTTTTTTTTCCCTTTAATATGTATGTATATATGTATACCAAGAACATCTGTGTGTGTGTATACTGTGTATGCAGTGCGTATACATAATTTGTGTAATTTTTCACATTTGAGAATCGAATATTACAGCAAAGAGGATGTGTATCTCCAGGGGCATTGTGGCCATTTCAAGTGATGGCTTTTCTTAAAAGAAAAATATGTAGAGTAATACTTTGTCCTAGTTCTTTGGTCCATATGTTATAAATATTTACTCGCTAAATTTTAGACGGGCAAATGCATAAATTCTTAGTGATAACTAATCGTCGGTTGCAGGCCTTGTCTACTTCTAGGCAGACGATGTACGCATCAATTTAAAGTTGCTCTTCTTAGAACACAAACTGCTCATCTCGAGATGTCAAAAACCCAAAAAAATGACCCACTGCGCACGTATAAGCCTATGCTCCATTAGTTTTGAAATTGTATAAAAAGTGGTTGCCAACGAGTTAGAAATAATCCTTGGTCAATGATCATTTGAAGCCCAAAGACTATTCTGGTGGCTTCAAAGTTAAATCACTTTAAATACAAGAAGTGAAGAAACACAAGTCGCATTTTATGAAACTCAATATAAGAAAAGCTTACGACGGTGGAGAATAGTTATTTGTGATTGTAGTTTTCAAAAAGCTCAATTTCAATTATCTCGTTACACTTGCCTCGGCGGCAGTGCATACATATTTTGTCATATTCAATAGAATAAAAAAATTGAAGGTTTTTAAACACGAAATGGGTCTTTGTAGCGACCCTTCATCCCCCTATCCGTTATTTTCAGCCCAAGTTGACTATCGGCTTTGTTGAACCAAAGATGGTATTGCAGCAAGCAAAATAGGCCGAAGGTGTAAACATCTTTTTCTTATGGATGTAAGCGTTCAATTGTTCAATGCAAATCTTACTTTCAGATGTTAGCCTCAATTTTTCAATGCAAATCCCAGTGAACATGTGAAAAGAAAAAGGATCTACTGGTGTATAAAAGAGCTTCTAGGCAAACTATTAGTCTTTAGAAATATGTCGTTGCTTTTAGCAAATCTGCAAGCCCTGTACGAAAACAAAATCTCGAAATTATTTTGAGTAAAAGCAGTGGAGTCTCGTGAAAAATAGTTAGTAGAGACAGGGTTGGAGCAAAGCTTCGTGGCTAGTAAGATAAGGCTTGGCAAGGGCCATACAGGAAATACTCACCAAAGTAGTGTTGTAGTTCTTCGAACATACATTGTCCGATGCTTTAAATTACCAGATTATGTGCGTAATGAGTTGGCCATTAATTTTTGGTAGGACAGATGAATGGAACGCACTGGGTTAGGTGGAAGAAGATGTGCACCTAGAAAGAGGTCAGTGAAAAAAGGTGCTGGATCAAGCGCTTACCACTAGGCCAAAACTACAACTGTTGGTAAGGGTGTCACTTTATTTCCTTAAAGTTTCTCAAAATAGCTACAACTGTTGCTTTAAATTACCAGATTATGTGCGTAATGAGTTGGCTTATTTCTCATTAATTTTTGGTAGGACAAATGAATGGAACGCATTGGGTTAGGTGGAAGAAGATGTGCACCTAGAAAGAGGCTGGTGAAAAAAAGGTGCTGGATCAAGCACTTACCACTAGGCCAAAACTACAACTGTTGGTAAGGGTACAACTTTATTTCCTTAAAATTTCTCAAAATAGCATCTAGCATGAGGGGCTGCACCCATTATAGGCGCCATGGGTAGCGATGTTAAGCGCATTGAATCCTAAGGAAGACACTGACCAATTTAAGGCTAACAATCTCCTCCTCCCCCCTCCCCCCCCCCCCTCTCCCACCCCCCATTCTCCTTGTCAGCCAGGGGATTCAAACCCATGACCTTGTTTGTCTATTGGATTAAGCGCTTACAGCTAGACCAAAAGTTATAGCTCTTAGTAAGGGTACAACTTTATTTTCTTAAAGTTTCTCATAATCGCATCTAAGATAAGGGGTTGCACCCATTACAGGAGCCATGGGCAAGGATGTTAAGCCCATCAAATCCTAAGGAAGACTGACCAATTAAAGGTTAACAATCAATTTGAGATGTATAAGAGAATACACTCAACAAAAGCATGGCAATCGCATTTTCGATCATTATAAACCATAAGGGATATGAGAGATAAAAAGACTCATAACGATATAGTAAGCTACCCCAATGTTAAGCAATATAAGCTCCCCTATCTTAAGTAACAATTTGGTATCATATTCACACAAGTGTGAATTAATATTTGTCATCGTAAAAAAGGGAGAGATTTTTAGCCCTGCAGTTATTTAACGTACTATTATATGTCTGATTTTGGTGATAATCGACATTGACAATTATGTTGTGTAACATGCATTGAGTTCATGAAGAGTTTGATACAATTTCATACTCATTCCACGAACAATTAGATGAGCAAAATATCGATCAAAGATACTGAACGGAATGCTTCAAAGATTGACTACTTCAATTTGATCGTAATCGTTTTATTCCTTTGTTTTATAACTAGATGTAGAAAATTAAAATGTATCGATGATTGTGACCTAGAAATTACCCATAGGTTTTCCTTGCATGCCTAAAATTGTCGTACTTTGAAAAATAGAAAAGACTGCATTAGAAGATAGTTGTTTAAAATGAAAAAGAAAAGAATGAGATAGAAGGAGTTGTACTGCCCTCTTTCTTTTATCAGTTAGACCCTAAATGGTTGACCGTAACCGCGATATTATTGCTTGAATTCTCTGTTCCGGACTTTGGATTCCCAAAGTGGATTGTTGGCCGAAAGCCCAGAAGTGACACTTATTCGATATTCAATTCAGCTTCTCCCACTCGAGCATAGGATTTTAGGAATACAATGGGAAAACTGCAATTTTAGGCAATAAATCATTACATTAGATTATATTGGAATGCAGTCGACTATAATGATTGGCAGTTGCCTATTACAGTTAATTGCATTGGAATATAGTCGACTGTAATTGTGCAATACAGTCAACTACCTTTACTGTTTGGCGTATTTAATGCCCTACCCATTCTCCGAACGGCTACGTTTATTCACACACCTATATAAACTCATTTCGGCTATAATTTTGAACTATCCACTGCATTGAAAGCTTTCTTATCTTGTAAATACTCAAAGCTCAAAGCAATTCTTGAATCTCTCTTAGTTATCATTGTTTTCTCATCCAATTCAAGAGAGCATTCATTGTGAGCTTACATTTGATTAATATACACTTTCAAAAGCCGCCAATACTTTCACTGCTTTTATTCTAGAGCTTAAACTTAGTGAGCTTACATTTGATTATTATACACTTTCATAAGTCACCATTACACTCAACTTCTTGAGAGTTAATCCTTGTAAACTATATTTCATCTAAAGTTTCTTCTATCAAAGCTTGGGGTCATGCTTAAAAGCTTTTGAATTGTCATAGCTTGTTCTTGATGTGGGTATAGCATCAAGGGTTGTAAAAGGTTCGATCTTGACCAATAAGAAAGATCATTCTAGTGGATTTTAAGGCCTTTCTTGGGACTTTCTTGAAGGGGTTGACGTAAGCATGATGGGAATTCGTGCTGAACCATCTAAATCTCAATTCTCAAGTATCTCTAAACCCTTCTTTCTTTACATTATTGTCTTATACTTGTTTTGAGATTGGTTAGCTTCTTTAATTGAATTTTATATTTGAGTTATCTAAGTGTTCATCATAGTTTTCTCAAAGTTGGTTGTGATTAATTGTTAATCTTTAAAGTAGTCTTAAAACCCTATTCACTCCGGTCCCCCCCCCCCCTTCTTTCGGGTTATTTTATTGGTTTCAAATGGTTTTGCAATCGTGGTTCTTCCTGCAAAGCGAGTTTCAAGACTAGCAATAAACTAATCATCCCTAAACTTTGATGTGCATAGTGCAAAATACTTCCTTGATTATTAGTCTTTGCGGATATCTAATGTAGGCTCACATCCAGTTTTATGATAACCAATATTGTCGAGTAAGTTATCTAGTACGTATTTGAGTTCACAGAGCTTTAGGTTAAATCTTCTACACGTATGTTGGACGTTGGATGACAATATTGATCATAAGGATTAATTGAGATGATTGTCTGAAAGCTTTAAGATCATCGTGAAGACTAGCTGATTGGGCTTGAATATTTATATATTTTTCTACACTTTGTGACTAGATTTAGAGATTGATCACATTGATGATTGTGACCTACAAATTGACTGTAAATTTTTGTTTCATGCACAAGGGAGTTCCATAATTAAAACCAAAGGGAATCAGGAAATCTTGGCATTAAAATCAACTGTAATGGAGTTATAGTTGCCTGCACTAGTCGCACTATGGATACAGTCTACGATAAACCATTACAGTCAATTCTAACGTTAAAAGTTTTTAATTCCAACTACTGGTTTGAGGAATACAGACATCTATAAGCTCTGTTCTTGACTTATTTATAGTTCCACCAATTTTTTAACAGTCGTCTTTCTTCTTGTTATGCTATGCATTATTAGATTTTTGTACACATAGTACAAAATATCGAAGTATGCTGCAAGGTCTGGACTACTTTTGTTTAGACTCTTGTTTCTTCCTATCAATGTCTCCCTACCTCTCTTTCTCTTTCTTCCCTTTAACATGGTATCAGAGTTCAATCAAAGGGCTTTAATTTCTATAGTCCTTTTTTTTTGTTCGTCCTTATTTGGCTTTGATTGTAAAGGCACACTCTTTGTAGGTAAAAGTCAAACAAAGGGATCATGATACCCTTAGCTACAGTTATAAGAGTTGAATTATAGTGTTTTAACGCAACCTTGGTGAGTAACACAGGAAGGAGGCACCCGAGATAGTTTGGTAGCATATTGGAGATTTTGTGGTCTTGGCATTCAGTTTGTTAAGTTCCTTGCAAGTCACTTTTTGCTTGATGCAGTGCTTGCACATGATTTTAAGAGTTTCATAACTACTTATAGTTCTAGAGATTTATCTACAAGGCTGTTGTGCCTTGTTTGGTTAAAATTTTCCTCAAATTTGTTCTACAAACTCCTGGGACTTTTGTTTGGTTAACATGTTATATTATGATGATAGCAGAATCTAAGAGTCAACCTAGTAGTGAATCTAAGGTAGTTGTTTCTGAAATTGTTAGTGACAATGTTTTCGTAACTATTTGCATGCCCCGTTTAAAGAGTATATGACTCAACATGGTATGCTCCATCAGTCTAACTATATTGATGCCCTTCTATGAAACGAGGTAGTAAAAAGAAAGAATGGAATAAGATGATGGAAGTTGCAAGCTGCTTAATGCTTGATGTTTGGTAGGAATGTTCCAGAACCTTACTGGGCTGATGGAATGTTACAGCCAATTCTCTAATCAATCGGATACCTTCTTCGATTCTTCATGAAACAATACCCCATCCTATTTTTTATGTATTAGTTAATGTTGTTGTTTCCTTTGCCTTCTCATATTATTGGTAGTCGGTTCTTCTTCGTAATCATATTCCTCTAGTGTCTAAATTAGATCCCATGGCTATGGAACGTATCCTCCTATGCTACTGTCATACTTAAAAAGTGTATTGTTGTTACTCATCTCAGTTGGATAATTAATATGTTTTCACTAATGTAATGTTCTTCGAGTCTACTCCTTACTAAGCCTCACTCATTCAGTTACTTGGATGATGATTTACTGTGCGTTTTACTTCTTCTTTATCAACATCACAGTCTAATCTTCTCAATGTGCCACTGTCTTGTCTCATCCACTGTCTCATTGCTTACAAGTGATGCTGGTGGTGCGTCTTCCGGCTCAGACCTTCCCATCGTTTAGTTCAAAGGAAAATGTACCTGCACTCAACATCTTATTTCCTCTTTTGTGTATTATTTTGATTTGATTTATCTCCTTCTTTTAATTCTTTTGCTACCTTTATCTCATCATGTTCTCTTTTGAAGTCTCTCTCAGAGCGTTTTTCACATTGTGGCTAGCAAATAGTTATGGAGGAGGAAATAATGGGTTCGAAACTAAATTAGACATGGGATGCAGTTCCTTCAATTATCAGTTGTGAGTTTGCATTTGGTTGTATGTGGATATTTGCTGTCAAGGTGCATTCTAATGGTATTTTTTTTTTCTCGGTTGAAGACTCGATTGGTGGCTAAGGGTTATGCTTTTATGAGGTTTAACACTTTTTCTCCGATTATTAAGATGCCTTATGTTCTATTTTTGGTCTCTTTCGTTATTAGACGTGGAGCAACCTCATGTGTTTGTTTCTCGGGTTAGTATTTAGGCTGAAGAAATAACTATATGGTCTCAAACAGTCACCACGCATTTGGTTTGGGCATTTTCTATTGTAGCATTTGAGTTTGGCTTATTGATGTGCAGTGGTTATCAATTATGTGTCTAGAACAAGAGTAATATGGGTAGTTTCTTCTAGTTATGCATGTTGATTACTTTATAAGCAACGGTCTAGCGAGACTCTGGTTGGAGCTATGAAGCTTACAAAATTTTATTAGTATAGGTGGTGATGTAACTGGAATTAATGAGTTGAACGCATATCTGCAGCAGAAGTTTCTAACCAGAGATTTGGGAAAGTTGGATAATTTTGGGTATTGTCATGGCATAATGTTTGGGGACCTTTTGATTCCAGCAAAAGTAAACACTTGATATGCTAACAGAAATAGGGATGTCAAGGTCAAAGTCTTTTGAGGCTCCTATGGAACCTAATGTTAAAGTTAGTTTAAGAGAAACAGAAGGATCTAGATGATTCTGAGAGATATCAGCGATTGGTTGGGAAATTAAAATATGTAATGGTTACTTGCTCTAACACTGCTTTCCCTATAAGTATGGTGAGCCAGTTTCATGCATCGCCTCAATCTTCCCACTAGGATTATGCTATGCATACTTTGTGATACCTCAAGAGTACTCTGTTGTGGTTTAGTATATTGTAATCACAGGCATACTCAAGTAGAAGGATTTTCTCATGCAAATTGGGCTAGATTTCATCTGGTAGGAGGAGGTCTATTGTAGGTTATTGTGTGTTTGTTGGAGGTAATCTCTTGTCTTGGAGAAGTAAAAAGTAGAATGTTTTTCTCAATAAAGTGCAAACTCAGAATCGCGAGCTTTGGAGCACACTACGTGTAAATTACTATGGATAAACTCCGGTGTGAGCTTGATTTTGGTGATCATCACATATGCATGTACGGTGTGATAATAACTTACCCATGCAACTTGTGTTTAATCCATTTTTCCGTGAAAGAACGGAAGACATAGAAGTAGATTAGCACTTTGTTCGTGAGAAAATGCAGCAGGGACTTATTTCTACAAGCTATGTGAAGACTTGGCATCAGCTTGCAGATGTACTTACTAAGTCATTAGGAGGAGTTTAGATAGTTATACTTGTAACAAGCTGGGCATGTTTAACATATATGGTCTAAGTTTAAGGTGGAGTGTTGGTCTATTTATCAGGTTTATGGGTAACGGGTCTTTGCGCACATAATACTTGACAAAAATAATACTGCTACATCAAATTCATGTTATGCATTCTCTTGGAAAATCTTAAGCTCGTGTTGTTCAAGCCCTTCATAAAATGAGGCAAAGACCGCTCTCTCAACCACCTTAGAAATGCAAGATACCAACAAAAGGGAACAAAAAAAAACTTTAGATGTTGTTCCCAACCTACTTTGGTTGCACCCAAGGGCCCACCAGGGGTCCCGTTTTACGCAACACGTCACGTGTTCAACGGTCAATTTTTTAACACTCTCTAAGCCGGTCAAAGAACCATACTCAAGTCATGTGAATTGCTCCTGAATTTCTTGTGAAATTTCTCGTGAAACACCTAAGGCGTGCCTTCCACCTCAAGGGGGTCGGCCACCTACCTTGACGACCGATGACCATCGCTCGTAGTTGCGACAACCATCGCTCGCGGCCGCGTGTCATCCAGGCAACGCTCGCCGTCGCCCGCGCGCCGACTTTACGACGCTCGTTGCTTGCGACCGCGAGCCGTTGCACAGACGTCACTCCACGACCCCCGCCGCCCGGACGTCACTCCGCGACCCCCGCCGCCCGGAAGTCACTCCGTGACCCCCATCACTCGGACGTCACTCCGCCGTGCCTATGCGCTGCGCCGCTGATACAGCCCTGCCCCGAGGCTCTCTATCACAATGTCATGCCCCCGGGTACCATACACACTTCACCGCGCATGTGCGCCATCTCCATGACATGCCCCCGGGCACCACACTCATTCACCACAACAAATGCCCCTGCCATGGACGTGGAACATGCTTCGACCCACTCTCAGGAGTGTGCAGCATCCAGCGGGGATAGGCTACTTCTCTGATACACTATCTCCGCCAGGGTGCTTTTCAACTCTTCTGCCAGGTAGACGGCTCCTCTGGGATGCTACCTCAGCCAGTCGGGTAAACGGCTCCTCCGGGATGCTACCTTAATGCGCTCCGAGTGCTCCGGCACAAGGACTCACCCGCAGGGATAGGCGATTCATCCGGGACACTATCTCCGCCAGGGAGCTTTTCAACTCCCCTCTCGCCAGGTAGACAGCTCCTCCGGGATGCTACCTTGGCCAGTCGAGTAGACGGCTCCTCCAGGATGCTACCTTGACACGCTCTGAGTGCTCCGCCACAAGGACTCACGCGCGGGGATAGGCTCGCTCTCTAAGACACTATCTCTACCAGAAAGCTTTTCAACTCCCCTTCTACCAGGTAGACGGCTCCTCCTGGATGTTACCTCGGCCTGTAAAATAGGCGACTCCTTCGGGACACTATCTCCGTCAGGGATCTTTTCAACTCTCATTCTGCCAGGTAGACGGCTCCTCCGGGATGCTACCTTGACGCGCTCCGAGTGCTCTGGCACGAGGACTCACCTGCGGGATAGGCGACTCCCCCGGGACATTATTTCTGGCAAGGTGTCTTCGTGACTGGCCTACGTGCTCCGGCACTGAGGGCTCGAGTCACCACCCCTAGGGACTATGAACCCCCGGGTCACTCCAAGATGGGAGCAGGTCTTCAGAGGGCATCGCGCCTAGTCCACCTGGCAGCTAAGCGTTGGGTCTTCCCCACCGCTGCCAGGCCTGTTGGACTCTGCAAGGGCTTGGATTGGTGGCTAGATCAAGGGGGTTCTCTGGCCACACCGACGCTGTGAGAGCAAGTCTTTCCGAACAGATAGAGGTGTGTGGGGCAGGCCGGGTGAATATGCGATTTGACAGTCTGTGGAGCACTGGTAGTTGTGGACCCCTCGGTGATGTGTCACTCCTGGGGAGCACCACATGTCGCGTGATGACATCTTCATCTCAACCTCTATAAATAGAGGTCCTGAGAATTTATTTGGAAGACTTCAGATTTTTAAATTCTCAGAATTCTCTCTCACTTTCTCTTTCTCTCTCTAGAATTCTAGAGAAAGAAACATAGTTGGACCCCTGACGCTGGACCCAAGCATCGGACTGTGACTGTCGTCGTATATTCACCGTGCGTCGTCGCCCTCACAGCACTGTCACCCTCAGGCTCTGTCTGGGAAGCCATTGGTCTCTGTCCTTGTTCCACCCTTGCTGTGTCCCACATCATCACACTTGGCATCTGACTCAGACTGCATTCTTGTGGCACCTCCACGTCCACTGCGAACCCACTTTCATTGGCATCAACTGCAAACGAACAAAAAGAGCTAGCAAAGGTGTAGACACCCCATTATTGTAGGTCTTATTTTGTATATTCATTGTAGGCTTTATTCTTTATACTTTAGGGCTTATTTACCGCAATTGAGTCCAGTTTAATTAGTACACTCGGTTTGGGCTTAACCAATTCAGAAGCTATCTAGAATTTAGTAGTTGGTTTAGTATTGACTTGGATGTCTTACCGGATTTCAGATTAATTACGTGTATTTGAATTAAAAAGTATTCTTTTCATTTAAAAGTAAATTAAGGAGAGAAAGAAAACCGATGCTTTTTGTTTAAACGAGTCGGGTCTCCTTTAGCACCGGCCGTTTCACTTAAAAACCACTCGGTTCTCATTTAATGAGGGTTTTTTTGGTCTTTTTACCTTATCTCATTGTGTCAGTTAGGGTTGCGCTTTATTCTCTTTATGTAACTTTTCTGCAGCCCTAGACCCTTAGATCATTATATATATATAAGTATGGGCTAATACCAAAACTGAACTCTTAAGTATCACCTTTGTACAGCTTTAGAAATCAAAATATGAAGTGTGTAAAAGAAGTATTTAAGTTTGAAAAATTGACTCAAATCAGTCCTGCCGTTTACGGTCAGAGATGCCGTTAAAAAGTTGAAGGACTGGACCGTTATTATGAAAAATTTGCCTTAAAACACGTCCACATGTCCACATTCCTTTTCTCAGTTTTCTCTTCCAACCCCTTTCTCTCTCCTCATTCTTCACTCACACACACACACACACACACACACACGTTACCCAGTTAACACCCCCACCCCACCAACACACACCATACACAGTGATACACAGCACATACACACAGACATTCCCCATTAGACACAGACATGATTGGCATCGGAATAAATAAAAGGAGAAAACATCCGTGATGTACTTTCATCATCTTCCACTTGCTCCAAAAAAGCCCAGCGTCACAATAACTCATGTCATCCTCATCGCTACCATCCACTTCATCAGCATCATTTCTTATCTCTTCGTCCTCTTCGCGATCACTAAACCATAAGATCGTACATTACAACTCGAGATCAAACCGTAAAAGCTAATGTTAATGTAAATATTGTATCTTCCTCTTCCTCTAATATCATGTAACAGCTAAGTTGAATATAGCAAGGTTGAGTAACAGCTTTATATCCAAGAACATACAGTATTACCATTTGGCTGAAATGCTGAATTGGGTGCGTTTGCTTCTTGATTGCTTCCCATGAGTGACGTAGCTGGGTGCTTGTCCAACAATAGGAGGAATGGCAAAAGAGGCTTCTGGTGATGGGGATATAGTGTATCCTACCGATAACATATATAGAGCTCATACCACTAACGAGAGGACCGACGAAATCGATAAAATCATGATGTGTTAGTTAACCCTTCCATGACATTCAGTAGCTTGACAGCCCCATGCCCAACAAAAAAGAACATTCATCTGTGATGTAAAAGCTGTCAAGCTACAGCTCATGGCTTTGGAGAAAAGTCCTTGCTCATAATACTTGGGGATGGTAGAAGACTGAGCTGAAGACTAAGAGCTTGATGGATTAGCGAAGAGAATATCGAATACCGTCGGTAGCAGAAACCTCGAAAAAGCTCAGCTCAGGTCTGGCATCGCCGACCACCCAGTTGACGCACCGGGTATCATACAGGGCTTCAGCTGACCGAATCTTCCGGGTACCCTTGACCTGATCCATAATTGCATTTACAATGTCACCATCATTACAAGTGGTCGCGAGGTGGTGACGTCCGCGGTAACTAGACGATGGTGACAGTGGTAGCGACAAGGTAGTTATGGCAGCATTGACGGAGTGGCGATGACCGCGCCTATACTGGGTGCGGCGTTTTGGGTACAGCTGCGGGTGTCTGTGAGGGGGAGGGGGGGAAGTCTGTTGTTGGGAAAATTACTTGTGTATATTTGTGCAGAAAATTACTTGTGTATATTTGTACAGAAAATCAGTTTCAAAAATTATTAATGTGGAGAATACTAAATAGCACTATACAAAAAGTATAAGAAAAGACGAAATTTTATTCGAACTTACTGTAGAAAAATAGAATAGCATATGGAAGTGCCGAGGTATGAATTTGATTCACTGTCCTTAAAACTTTATTCGTCTCACAATGCTACTATTGGTATATTGACAACAGTATCCTAGGATATAAAAGGCAGCAACATCTGAGAATAGGAGCACTTCAAATTCTCAAACCCGGCGAATCAAAACAATGCAGAACTCTTTCTCTTTTGGACGCTGACACAGGAATGAAAAATTGAAGAGCAGAATTTTGAGAGATGATCATATTGATTTATGTTCATCTATTGAAGTAGATGATCATAGTATATTCACAAGTTAAAAACAAATGAGGAGTAAATGAGAAAATTGAAGTTGAAGTTGGTGGTTCAACTTGAAGGGAAAAGAGAATCTTACATTGAAGAGATAAAACTAATATTGCCTCATTATAATATTTAGTCTTGAGCTAAGGGTTGGGTCCCTTGGGGCTACCCAAGTTTTGTAAGGAGTGAAGAACTAGGTTGACCCAAAGTCCAAAACACACGCGCGCCACCGCCTGTCCCGATTCGGTCCATGGTCATGGCTTGGGCTTAGGCCCATCAAGCATTATTTAAAATATTTTTTTGGAAAGTTTTAATTCTTTCCGACAGTTGCACTCTGTCAGTGAAGAGCTGCTCCCTCCAGTGAATTTTTTCAGTGTATAAACTAAGAAAATTTCTCTTTCTCTCTCTCCCCCCCCCCCCCCCATAATTCTGCTCTTTGATTTTTCATTCTTGTGTCTATGTCTAAAAGAAAAAGAGTTCTGCATTGTTTTGGTTCATCGGGTCTGCGACCTTGGAGTGCTCCTATTCTCAGACACTGCTGTCGTTGTATCTTGTGAGACTTGCGTCAATAGACCTTTAGCACCATTGCGGGACGAATAAAGTCTTAAGAACAGTGAATCGAATTCACGCCTCAACACTTCCATTTGTTGTTCTATTTTTCTGTAGTGAATTCAAATAAAGTTATGTCTTTTCTTATACTATTTGTTTAGTGCTATTTCGTATTCTGCATGTTAGTAGTTAGATTATGAATTTAATTTTAGTGATCTAAGAATCTGCTTTTTGTAATAGTTTTGTGTTAGACTGGATTTTTACAATTGTTGTTATAATCTGTTGATAGATATAACAATGGCTACTAGCGAAATCATTTCCGAAAGTGGACAGGTTAATCCCAATGCACAACATGGTGACGGGACTGTGTATGCAATGCCTTATGTAGCAACTGCTCATGGATCCATTGGACTTGGTGAAAAACCGGAAAAGTTTAACGCAAAGGACTTTAAAAAATGACACCAAAAAATGTTGTTTTATTTGACCACCTAGAACTTTGGCAAGGTTCTTGTAAGAGGATACACCAGAACTTGGTGACAATCCTCACCGGCAGAAAGTAGCTGTCACGGATGCTTGGAAACATTCAAATTTTTTTATGCAAGAACTATTTCCTCAATGGTCTGGATAATGCATTGTATAACGTATATAGTCCAATGAAAATTGCAAGCATTGTGAGAATCCTTGAAAAAGAAATACAAGACGGAAGATGTCGGCTCTAAGAATTTTGTAGTTGGTAAATTCCTTGATTTCAAGATGATGGATTCCAAGACTGTAATAAGTCAAGTCCAAGAGTTTCAACTTATTTTGCATGATATTCATGCAGAAGGAATGGTGCTTGGAGAAACTTTTCAAGTGGCGCATTAATTGAAAATTTGCCCCCTACTTGGAAGGAATTCAAGAATTATTTGAAGCACAAACATAAGGAAATGAAACTTGAAGATTTGATTGTCATATTGAGGATTGAAGAGGATAATCACCCGTCTGAGAGGAAGGCTAAAAATTATTATCAACAGGCCAAGGCAAATATTGTCGAGCAAGGTCCGTCAATGAGAAGGAAACTTTTCGTTTCAGATGGTCCAAATGGAGCAAGTGGCTCAAATTCGCTGATAAAAAGAGGAAGTTCAATGGGAATTGCTATGTGTGCGACAAACCAGGTCACCGTGCTAAGGATTGCTACAGATGCAAAAATAAAGGAAAGAAAGGAAAGCATTCTCAAGACAACGTGACGGAAGTTACAAAAATCACCGAAGACATTGCAGATTTGAATCTGCAGTGGTATCTGAAGTCAACTTGGTTAGAAATCTCAAACAGTGGTGGGTAGACACAGGTGCTACTCGACATGTGTGCTCGGAGCAAAGTAAGTTTATTACATATCAGAGTGCCAGTTATAAGAATCTGTTCATAGGAAACTCTTCCTTTTTAAAGGTGCAAGGAATGGGAAAAGTGGTCTTAAAGATAACATTGGGTAAGAAGTTGAGTCTCAATAATGTTGTTTATGTGTCGGATATTTCAAAGAATCTAGTTTCAGGCTCATTGTTGAGTAAAAATGGTTTTAAGTTAGTGTTTGGGTCCGACAAGTTTGTACTAACTAATAGTTGTATGTTTGTAGAAAAATGGTACCTTTGAGATGGTCTATTTAAGTTAAATGTGATGACCATCGTACCGAAAGCTGTACCAAATTACGATAATAATAATAATAATAATAATAATAATAATAATAATAATAATATTTCTTCTACTTACTTGTTGGAATCTCTTAATTTATGGCATCGTAGATTAGTCATGTAAAATATGGTTCTTTACAAAAAGCTTGTGAAAAATGATTTTTTGCCTAAAATAGATTTTGACTTGCACAAAGTGTGTGAAATTTGTGTTGAAGCAAAATTGGCAAAACGTCTTTCAAGTCAATTGAATGATGTACGGAACCTTTAAATCTAATTCATAGTGACTTATGTGACTTAAGGGTGCTACAATCTAGAGGAGGAAAAAAGTATTTTATTACTTTTATTAAAGATTGTACGAGATTTTGTTATGTATATTTACTTAAAAGCAAGGATGAAGCCTTGGAAGCATTTATATAATACAAAACTGAAGTTGAAAATCAACTTAACAAGAAAATCAAAGTACTAAGAAGTGATAGAGTTGGGGAATACGTTTTCCCTCTTGAAAAATATTGTGCCGATCACCGAATCATTCATGATACCATGGCACCGTATGCGCCTCAGTCAAATTGAATTGCTGAGCGTAAGAATCGTACATTAAAGAAAAAGACGGATTCTTTGTTGATAAATTCCTGACTACCGGATAACTTATGGGGGGAGGAGATCTTAACTGCAAATCACATACTTAATAAAGTACCCCATAAGAAGTTGCAAAAGACACCTTATGAGTTATGGAAAGGACGTCCTTCTTCTTTCAAATATCTCAAAGTATGGAGGTGTCTAGCAACGATAACAATCCCACCACCTAAAATTGTCAAATTAGGACCTAAAATTGTTGATGTGATTTTTATTGGATATGCAAACCATAGTTCTGTATATCGGTTCTTAGTGCATAAATCTGAAGTTGATAACATACACCACAACACCATAATAGAGATAAAGAATGCATATTGTTTTAAAGATGTATTTCTTTATATAGTTGCACGAGAACAGAGTTCTTTGGATAATACTAATATGGACCAAGAACCCTCACAAGAGGAAGATGAGCCAAGACGTAACAAGAGAACAAGGACGTCTACATCCTTTAGTCTTGGTTTTCTAACATATTAGTTAGAAAATGAGCCTCGTACCCACAGTAAAGCTATGTCAAGTCCTGAAACTTCACATTAGAAATAGGCCATTAATAGTGAAATCAAATCCATTATGCAAAATCATATGTAAGAATTGGTAGATCTTCCTTCTGGAAATAAACCCTTAAAGTGTAAATGAATTTTCAAGAGAAAGATGAAAGCTGATGGAACAATCAAAAACTATAAGGCCAGGTTGGTTGTTAAGGGATATAGACAAAAGGAAGACCTTGATTATTTTGATATATATTCAACGGTTACAAGAATAACATCCATTCGAATACTGATAGCTTACAGCTATTAATAATCTTGAGAGACACCAAATGAATGGTAAAACTGCCTTCTTAAATGAAGATCTAAATGAAAAAATCTATATGGAGCAACCCAAGTGGTTTGTAGCTCCTGATCAAAAGAGGAAGTGTGTAAGTTTGTTAAGTCACTTTATGGACTAAACCAGGCTCCAAAACAATGGCATGAAAAGTTTGATAAGGTAGTGATTGAAAATGGCTTTAGAATCAACGAATATAATAAATGTATATATGTTAAAGGCACAGAAAAAGGATATGTCATTGTTGGTCTTTATGTGGATGACATGCTCATTATCGAAAGCAATAATAAATTCATTAAGGCTACAAAAAAATGTTGACCAATAAATTTGATATGAAAGATTTGGGGGTGGCTGATGTTATACTTGGTATGAAAATACCAAAACATCAAATGGACTAATCTTGTCACAATCTCATTATATTGAGAAAGTGCTAGACAAATTTAAAAATTATGATTATAGTCCGGTGAAGACACCACTAGATGTAAATTTACATCTAACAAAGAATACTGGTGAATGAATATCTCAATTAAAGTATTCATACATAATTGGTAGCTCAATATATATCATTAATAACACTAAACCCGATATAGCATATGCTGTCAATAAACTGGGCAAGCATACTAGCAAACTGAGGAAGAATCACTAGATAGCTATTATAAGAGTTTTGAGGTACTTAAAATATACCTTAAATTTTGGGCTGCATTACACATGATATCTAGATGTATTAGAAGGATACAATAATGCTAATTGGATATCGGATTCTAGTGAAACAAAGTCCACAAGTTGATATGTGTTTACATTAGGAGGAGGAGCTATTTTTTGAAAATCCTTAGAACTGACATACATTGCCAGATCCACTATGGAATCTGAATTTATTGCTATAGATAAAGCAGGAGAATAAGCAGAGTGGCTTCGTAATTTCTTGGAGGATATTCCAAATTGGCCTAGGCTTGTGCCACCAATTTGCATACATTTTGAAAGCCAATATCAAATTGGAAGAGCACAAAACAGTATGTATAACGGCAAGTCTAGACACATATGTTGCAGACACAATACCGTTAAATAATTACTCTTTAGTAGAATTATCTCTATTGACTATGTGAAGTCAAAGGATAACATTTCAGATTCGTTAACAAAAGCTTTGACTAGAGAGAAAGTAAATACATCGTCGAGGAGAATGGGTCTTAAGCCTATAAACTAAAACTTTGCCATAATGGAAACCCTACCACTACAACAAAAAGATCATTTTTCGACAGAATTTTAGCGACGGATAGAATCCAGTCGCTAAAGGCTCTTTTAGCAACAGAATAGTCCGTCGGTAAAAGTCCGTCGCTAAATATCTTTACTGACAGAGGAACCCGTCGGTAAAGAGATTTAGCGATAGACTTTTACCGACGGAAAAATTCATAGCTAATTCTCATTTTTTATTTTTAATTTTTGAACGGATTTTTTTGGCTTGGAAAATGTTTTTTCCAATTTTTTAAAACTTTTAGCGATGGATTTTTACTGTCGTTAAAATTAGAGAAACCCTAACCTTCTTTATGTTTTCCCCGCCACTCACTCGTCCCCTTCGTCTTCCTTTCTCTCCATGTCTCTCTCTCCGCCTCTTGATCTCTCTCACCCTTCCAGCTTCGAAGCCCACCTTCGCCGCCCCCCTCCCACCTCCCATGGCACCCATCTCCAAAGCCACCCACCCCCACCCCTGCTGCCGTCGTTAGGGGTGGAACCACACTGGATCTCTACTACTTCAAAACCCACGCACGATGCACGATGCACGACGCACTCTTGCCTCTTTCTCTGGTCTCTGCAACTTGCGACTCTCACTATCTCTCTCGAGTCTAGACTCCAGGCTCCACCGGCAGGCGGTGACGACCATTCCTTAGCCCTATATCTCGAGTCTCGCCGATGGTAAGTGCTCATCTCCTCCTCAATCTCGTTCTATCTCTTTAATTTCTCCTCCTTCCATTGATGACTTTTCTATTCTTCAGTAGTTCAATTCTTGTTCTTTTTTCTAGAATAGATTTGTTAGATTTTCATTTTCTTATTCTTCTAATGGACTAATTGATTGTTAATTTGTTTTAGATTAGGGTTTTAAAGTTTAGAGTATGGAATTAAGGGTGTTATATAAAATTACTTTAATTAGGGTTTTAAAATTAGGTTCGACAAGTGAACAGTGCCATGGTCTTTAGCACTAAGTATATCAATAGCAGTTGTGCTTTTACTTGAACAATATTCAAAAGGAACCAAAAGCGATAAAGCGTGACAAGAATAATGAATGAAATTTTTAGCTATTTTGGCTTGGCAAATTAATTGAATAGTCCTGCAATCTCCTCTTTTCGAGTTAATCTTTGTTTATGCATATACTTTGAAGTTGCCATTTTATAAAGTGTTTCAATGAACTGTGGTTTTCTTCAATGTAGGCTAGAGTAATGTGTTTGTACATATATCTTGCAGGAAGAAAAGTGTCAATTGTATGCTTTGTCACTTAATGGTTAATCTTGATCCTAAAATAACATTCTGGGTTTTATCCAGCTTATTTTACAGTTAAACAGGCCTATTAGAGTTCCCTTTGGTTTAGGTTTTTGTTCCTTCTGCTCCTTGAATAACATTAAACTAAAAGAACATCTTATATATGCAGATCGATGTGGATATTGGCTCATCATCAGTTGCAATGAGTGTGATTGGAATTGTCCTTGAATACGTAACAAGCATTGTTGTTGACCTTGCAATCTCAGTAGAGGTCTGTCTATTGTCATCTCTCTTTCCTGGTATTTTATTCTCGTTTCAATGTTCTTGTTGCATTTGGTCATGATTTGCATGTTATTAAGCCTTTAATAGCCAAGGCTTAACTTGCTACTCATTGGGTACATGAAAAGGGGGGGCATTATCCACATTTTTCTTGATAAGTTATCCATAACATTTCATTGTCAGGTGCTTACATTAAATTAGTTAAGAACAATAAGCAAATTGGTGAAAACAATAAGAAAATCACAACTTGATGAACTTCCTAAAGGAATTCAGTCTTTTAACCGACCTTGTTGATCTCAACATAAGCCACAATTCAGGGCAGGTATTACATGATATGCGATTCACGTGTTTGGAGGCTGCTCTCTCCGGCTATTAATGATATAACATTCACATGTTTTAGGCACTTATAATATGTGTCTGAGGTAAGTTTTGTGAGCCGTACTAACAATTCCTTAGGCTCTATAAGCATTTGAGGATTAGTTATTTGTCATCTTCCAAGTTCTTTAATAAAAATCTTTGGTGATCGTGTAATTTATGATGTTGTCAGGTAGCAACTGATACTCCTTTGTGCAATTGATGCTCCTTTTCATGTTGTGATCAACAAAGAGAAACAAGTAACAACTGTGGACATAGAGATATTTTTCAGGCTTCAGAGCAAGGATCTTGATTTATAATTTTTTAGTTTCAATGAAACTTGTTATTTTGTTTTTTGGATTTGTACAATGTCATCTATCGTATTTAGTGAACATGTAATTTGTTGTATCGAGTATTAGTTGGTTGTGTTTATGATTTAAATTTTATTTGTATTACTTGAACTTTGATATAGGATGAATACTAGTTTAAAGAGTTAAATTGTTGTTGGGTTGGTTCGTTAGGATTAATTGTTTGAAGTAGGTTTGAATTTATAAAAAATAACCCCAAAAAAAACCTTTTTTTAGCTTTTTAGCGACGGAATTCCGTCGCTAAAAGTCCTCCTACATATCAATAAATGTTTTAGAGACACATTTTTAACGACAAAACTAATATTCCTAAAGACTTTGCAACGTACTTTTAGCGACAGAAAATTCGTAGCTAAAAGTTTTTGAAATTTTTTTGAAAAAAATTCAAAAATTAGTCAAAATATAGAAAATACCTTTAGCGACGGAAATTTCGTAGCTAAAAGTAATCAATTCCGTCGGTAAAAATTGAATTTTTTTCCCAACGGACAACCAAACTCCGTCTCTAATCTTTTAGTGACGGGGTTGTCACCAACGGACTTTTAGAGACGGACAGTCCGTCGCTAAAAGTCTTTACTGACGGAATACCCACTTTTAGCGACGAAAAATTTCGTCGGTAAAAGTGAATTTTCTTGTAGTGTACCTAGCTAATTGGAGATCCCAAGATCTAGGTTCAAAAGGAAAACTTAATTATGTAAATGCCACTCTAATGGAGCACCCGGGGGGGGGGGTGTAAAACCCTCATATCCATTTCTATGATGAGTAGACAGTGCCACCTACAAAAGTTTAGGTTAAGCTATTCTTTTAATGACTCTTATATCTCGAAAATCCAAGTAGGGGTACAGTAGGAACCTCTTAATAAGAAGTCACCTATGTGAGTAAGAAGTGGGCCACTTTTATAAGAATTGTAAGGCTGAATTCTCAGAGAGTACTCATGAAACCAAGAGTTGTTCAGGGCCGAAATGAACACAACAATGAGAACCTCAAAACAATGTTTGAGGGGTACTGTATGAAGTTCTATTGTCTCGATTTACACTAAAGGTTGAACAGTTTAAGACATCATGTTCACTGGCTAACCAGTAAATCCGATAGTTCTCACAAGGGAAGGTTCAAACCATCGACTACCTATCTCGATGCGATATCGCTCAAATTGAACTCTTTCTTGTGTCGGCATTTCTTTGCGTACAGTATCTAGTCAATTTTCCATTCATGTGGGGTATTGTTGGCATTATTAGTTTTAAACTCACTTTGAGGAGTCCATTTTAACTCAATTTTCAAATGGGTTCCACACCATAATTTTGTTAGGATCAAATTGATTTAAGTTCATCTATTGGAGTAGATGTTCATAGTATAATCACAAGTTTAAAAAAATTGAAATTGAATAAGAAAATTGAAGTTGACATTGGCGTTTCAACTTAAAGAGAAAAGAGAATCTCATATTGGAAAGATAAAGCTAATTTTGTCTCCTTTTAAGATTTAATTAGAAGCTATGGTTGGGCCCCTTGGGGCTACCCAAGTTTTGTAAGGAGGGAGGACCTAAGTTAATCCAAGGTCCAAAACACGCCCGTGCCGCCTGCCTGTCCGATACGTGGCTTGGCTTGGGCTTAGGCCCATCAGGCTTTATTCTTTTGGGACAAAAATATTTTAAATAAATAAATTATTTTTATTTAAATTATTTTCCAGAAAGTTGCAACCTTTCCAACAGTTGCACTCTGTCAGTGAAGAGTTGCACCCACCAATGAATTTTTTCACTATATAAAAATGTGTCCAGGGTCTGAAGAATAAAACACAAAAAACTTCTATCTCTCCCGAAATTTCGCTCTTCGATTTTTCAATCATGTGTCTATGTCCAAAAAAGATAGAGTTCTGCATTGTTTTGATTCGCCCGGTCTGCCAATTTAGAGTGCTCTTATTCTCAGACGTTACTACCGTTGTATCTTGGGAGACTTTTGTTAGTAGACCGTTAGCACCATTGCGGGACGAATAAAGTCTTAAAGACAGTGAATCAAATTCAACCCTCAGCACTTCCATTGTTTAGTTTTTCTACAGTGAGTTCGAATAAAGTTGTCTTTTCTAATACTGTTTGGTTAGTGTTGTTTAGTATTCTGTATGTTAGTAATTTTTGAAACTGATTTTCTGCACAAGTATACACAAGTAATTTTCCTAACTTGTGGTTTTATGAGTTAAAGAAAAAAAAAGAAGAAGAAGAAGAAGAGACAGAGAAAAGATTGACATTTAAGCACAAATCTCCACCACTTAGGGAGAGGGAGAGACATAGAGAGTTTTTTTTTTTTTTGCTTTGTAATAATTCAATTAAATAAGAAAAACAAATTGAATGGTTGTGATAGTTCCACGTGTTTTTAAGGTCCATTTTTCGTTAATAACAGTCCTACCCATAGACTTTTTAACAGTCTCTGTCATCCATTAGTGGCAGGACCGATTTGGGTCATTTTTTCAAGCATGAGTACTTCTTTGGCACACTTTAAACTTTGGATGCTAAAGTCATACTGGGATAACACTTGAAGGTAAATTTTTGGGATTAGCCCTATAAGAAGCCTCAAGCCTCCCCTAAGAGAAGGGGTTAGGGGGAAAATTCTACTTGAAAGGCTTTGGATCAATTTTGAGAGCTAGATTAGCAAAAGAGAATGAGTGAGAAAGATATTAAATAATCAAATTTCCTTCATATCTAAGTGGTTTTCATCTTTCGATAATGGATTATCAAAAGTCAATGGTCAACCAATCCAAGCAAAATAAGTCCAGAGGTATAAATTCTTCCATTTTTTGTTCTTTTACTTCTTACATTGGTTTCTTTTCCATTTTCCCATGACCAAGTTTTGTTTATGGTAGAATTCAAAGAACAATTTTCTAAGAGTTACCATGCATTAAACTGATTCAGCCTAGAATTCAGTTAGGGATAAAACTCTATTTAGATTAAAACTTTGTTGGGTTTGGACTTCAGTCCCACAACAGTTCTTAAGTGTTCAACTAGAAGATTCAAATTGAGTTAAGTCCTTAAGTAATCGTAATTCGAAATGTCGGTCATCTCCCTTAGGGTCAGTCTGAGAATTTTTCCGAAATGCTATCAGTTTTGTGTGAGACTGATTAGCAAGAGAGAAAGATATAGAATAAAAAGTCCATTCTTCCCTTTACTTGCTTGTGCAATAAGTCGCATCATGGAGAATTTGAAGTCGATAACCCGCCAATCCAAATCAAGAGATATAAACTTCTATTTTCCCTTTCCCGCGACCTTGTTTTCTTTATGGTAAAAAATCAAAACATTCCTAGAAGAAATTGATCAGGATTAGAATTTTTTAGGAATAATACTTTGTTTAGATTAAAACTTTGTTGGGATTAGACTTCTAGTCCCACAAGAGTTCCGGAAGTATTTAGCTTGAACGAGTTAAATTGAGTTAGGTCTCCAAGAAACTAATCTCGAGACGTAGTCACCTCCCTTAGGGTCGATCGAACAATGAGGTTTTGATCCTTACTTGTCTGGTCACATATATATAGGGCTTTCGACCCCCATTGTCGAATCCAAACCATATATAGGTTTAGGTTAGGGTTTTTTTTTTGTCGTTATTTGTGTTTTTCTGTTAATTTGTGTTTTAGTATAAACTTTGTAAAATCACTTAAAGAGTTAGGCACAGTTTAGAGTATGACTAGGTGCCTAACACCTTCTCGTCATATAATTTAGTGCTTGAATCCGGATCTTCTGTTTTGTAGGTTAGAAGCTTTAATTGGACAATGCAAGGTCGAGTTTAGGCCTTCTTGTTTTTCCTTTGTTAATGCGCTAATTAGTTAACCTTAAAAGATAAGACGACTCAAGATATACACTTTAGTCATTTCGGGAGGCAGTTTGTCACAACGGCGACTCCGCTGAGGACTAAATTGAGACTATTAGACTCTAAAAAAACTTGTTTTGTGATTTTTGATTGACTTTTATACTTTGATGTTTGTCAGAAGATCTATGTTTTTATAAGCATGTTTGTTTTAACGTGTTTGTTCTTTCTTTTTTAGAGGCCACACACATGCACAAGTGTCCTAGCCTACCCATTCGAGGGAAACGGTTGAAACCATCGACTTCCTAGTTGCGAGGTGATTTTTGACTCTGCTCTCGTCTCCAAGGCCAAAGTACCAAAAACCTCCTGGTTGCTTGGTATATCAAGCAATTTGCACACGTATCGGTGACCACCATTATTAACTACTAGAGTTACGGCTGAAAGTATGTCATTCAAATTGAGCCAAGAGAGTGACCTTCACCCGAGTTAGAAACAACCACATACCTGGACTTTTTTTTTTGTTTGGGAATCTACCCTTTAATGAGAGCACAAGTCGATTTTAGGGTATATAGGCTGGAAACCAAGCCGGTACTCTCGATAAAGGAGAAATCACCAACCATGTTCCTCGAGAACCGACTGGTACAAAAAGGATGTACCAGACAGTCCATCAGGGACTCTATTTATTCTGTTAAGAAATGGCCAACAAACCTCTCTGTAGACACCCAATATTTATAGTCAATAATCAATAAATAATTAGCGGACTTTATTATTAATTAAGAGTGCGTTATTGAGTCTAGACTTAGTGATGCGACTTAGTAAATTAATTCAGGCCAGTTCAGTTGCATGTCTAGTGGTTTAGTCCAATTGCGCCAGTCCATTCCAAGGTCTAGATTTTATTATTTAATTGATTTAGTTTGTCTAGATAACTTGGAAAGTAATTTGTGAATTATCCTCGATGGAAAAAGTAAATCACTCAGTTTTATGGCTAGGAAATGCATTAACCTGAACCTGGTACATCCGATATGAAAAATCAGAGATAATTACCAAAATTTAGGGTCTGATATGCCTCCAAATTTGAAAAGAAAAACATTTTTTAAATTATCGATTGAACTGGCTGTCTTTGGCTAACCGACTAGTTAATTGACTTTTGTTAATCTGCGATTTTATCACTTATTCTAACTCATCTCCAGCCTTGCAGGTTGGTAATGCCAATCTTTTCAGATTAAGCGACCCAGAGCTCTATAAATAGGGCCATTGGCCTTAATTTCCAAGGGTCTAGAAGCTTATTCTCTTTAGAGCTTGTGTAACATTTCTCCGTGAAGTGATACGCTATCTCTCTCGAGCATTTTAGCCATTCATATTCTCTAAAAAAGTCTTTTTAGTCTTTGCATCGTAAATCATTTGGAGAGTGCTTCCAGTCTTCTCGACAAGCGTTTTGTCGAGTTAATTTTTTATCAGCTTTTCATGTAGCTAAATCATAAAGAATTGTCTCCCACTCCCATGATCACATTTTATTTCTTGTACAAAAATCATAAAAATAGTCTTTTCATTTCTTAGTTTCAGTCTAAGACCGATTGGTGGTCCAGTCCAATTTAATAAGAGTCCAGTCCAGCTAGCAGTCCAGTCTAGTTCAGTTAGGTTTGACCTACGTTAGCATTCTTTAGCACTATAAAAAGGGTTATTTTGCTAATCAGAGGGAAAGAGGAAAAACCCTAGGAGAAAGGTCGCAAGGTCAAGAATCTCAAGTTTTCATATTGAGCATGTACCCGAGGAAAATATAGTTATTAGTAGTACTTCATCTTCAAGTTCAGAACGAGTTCCAACTTTAGGAAGTGAAGTTGGAACTTCAAATCCACAACCTCCGCAGCCGAACTCGGACTTAGATTTGGGATTCAAAGACTCGACATTGAAGATGCAAGAACCTGCAGTCTATTCTATCCATGTTAGCATTTCTAAGTCCTTCTTAAAAGATCTCACAGAAATTCAAGTAAAGAACCAGAATTGGAGTTTTCAGTCGAAGCAAAACTTTTTAGTCGAAGCCAAAAGTTTTTAGTCGAAGCCAAACTTTTTAGTCGAATGAAATGGAATTTTCAGTCGACTCAATTCTTCAATGTATGTTCTCACTAAGTTTTCAGTCGACTCAATCTTATGTTCCAGTCGAATGAATTTTCAGGCTTTCCCTTCACAACGGTTCATTTTCTTCTCCTGTATAAAAAGGGATCCTTGAGAGCATTTAATACACTTCTTGCGAATCTTTTTCAACACTCTCTCTAACTCATCTCAAAACGCTCTCTCATCTTGTTCTCTTATTCTCATCTATTCTCTGTTGAGTGAGTTCATCTTCAAGATAGTCTATTGTAAGCTTCTTGGTTTGGTTCTTGAAAGGCTTAGTCTTAGTGTATTCATTGTAACATCTGCTCAAGAAGGAACTTGTTTGTTGTATTCAAATTATAAATCTGTTTTCATTTGTAAATTGTTAGAAACCTTGGAAGGGTTTTGAAAATTATATTGCGGTTTGAGCTAGAACCCGAAGCTAGCTGGTTAGTGAAAGGCTCGAGTAGGTCTCCCTTGTGTGGAGTGCTTGGGGACTGGACGTAGGCTGGTGGGGCCGAACCAGTATAAATCTCTGTGTTGAATTTATTATTCTTATATCTGTAATTACTCTGTAATCTGGTTTTTAATTTATACTCAAAGTTGTAAAACACATATTCACCCCCATCTAGGTGTACTTAGGGACCGACAAGTGGTATCAGAGTACTCTGGTATTTTATTTTGACTTAATCGTCTAGAGCTAAAGATCGCATTATGGAAGAAGGATCAGCAACCACCAGGCCACCCTTGTTGAAGAATGACAACTACAGCTACTGGAAAAATCGTATGAGGAATTTTCTGAGGCAGGATACACACGTGTGGTATGTTTTAGAAAATGGTCCTATAATTCTGATGAAGGATGGACCGGATGAAATCAAGATTCCAAAAAGAATTCTCGAAATGGACGCTCATGAGGCACAACTTTTCTCCATAAATGATAAAGCTAAGAACATTATCAGCTGTGACCTTGACATGAATGAGTACAATCGAGTCTCAGCATGTGAGACAGCTAAAGAAATATGGAGGTTGTTGGAGGTCATTCATGAAGGTACAAATCAAGTGAAAGAGACCAAGATCAACATGTTGGTCCAGCAGTATGAGGCCTTCAAGATGAAGGAGCACGAGTCCATAAATGAGATGTACTCCAGATTTACACTCATTATAAATGGACTGAAACTTTTGGGTAAAATCTACCCAAAAAAAGAAGTTGTCCGAAAAGTTCTCAGATCTCTTCCAAAGAGATGGGAAGCAAAACTCACAGCCATTCAAGAGGCAAAGGACTTAAATGTACTGACGCTTGAAGAATTGATGGGTTCTCTAATGACTCATGAAATTATGATGAAGATTCATGACAAAGAGGAAACCACCTCCAAGAAGAAGAACTTAGCTCTTAAAGCTGAGACCTCTCATGAACCTACAGAGAGCAGCGATGATTCTAATCCTGAAATGGCTCTCATCACTCAAAGATTCAAGAAGCTTCTC
Source organism: Escallonia herrerae (assembly GCA_033070095.1). Lineage (NCBI taxonomy): Eukaryota > Viridiplantae > Streptophyta > Magnoliopsida > Escalloniales > Escalloniaceae > Escallonia > Escallonia herrerae. The sequence continues at coordinate 604,744 of JAVXUP010000053.1, read as the reverse complement.
GCAAGCAAGCGAGATGGGAAGATCATGAGAAATCCTACAAACCAATCACATCAAAGAAATAATAGTGATTAGAATGTGAAGGAAAATTTTGATGCTTGCTATGAATGCGATAGAACTGGGCACATCAAAAAATATTGTCTACAACTCAAGAACAAAACTGCAAGTAGCAACAGTCGAGGCTTCAAAGAAAATAAGTTCAAGCCCAGGAAAGCCCTGCTGACTTGGGATGACTCTGATGAAAGTGACAAAGAAACTAGCGAAGATGATAACGTAGCTCAACTTTGCTTCATGGCCAAGGATGATCACTCTAATAAGGTAATCTCTGAAAATCTTGATTATAATGAACTTAAGTCAGCTTTTCTCGAACTAAGTGAAAATCATGAAAAGTTAAAGGTTAAAAATGCTAATCTAAAAATTAAGGCTCTTTCTTTGATAAATACAGTTGAAGAGTTAGAAGGTGAAAAAGAAGAGTTAGAAGAAAAGGTTGAACTTTATATTTCTGAAAATGTTTTTCTAAAAAAATCATTTGAATGCTTCTAAGAAGGAAAATTCTTATTTGTCTTCTGAAATCCAATCTCTCAGAGGAGTGAAAGTTTCAGTTGAAAACGAATCCTTAGAATCTCAACTGGAAGAAATTTCTACACAAAAAATGAATTTAGAAAAGGAGATTGAAGATCTAAATTTTATTCTTTCAAAAATTACCCAAGGAAGAGAGAACTTGGATATTCTTTGGAAAGACAAAGATGTGTTTTTGAGAAAAGTGAAATCAGTTACAATCCTTCAAAGAAGCAAAAAGATTACAAAAATATCTTTGACAAAAATTTAGCTTCTTGCTCATCATTCATACTATGTACAGTATGTAATAAGAAATGGCACTTAGTAAAAAATTGTCCTCTTAGTGCTGTCAGAAATCAGTCATTCCCTTCCATTACAAAAAATAAAATGAAAAAAGTTTGGGTGCCAAAATCTTGTTTATCTAATCTTCCAGGACCCAAGAAAGTGTGGGTACCTAAAGGAACGAAACCAAAATCTGTTGTAGGTATGCTTGAAAGCAAGGGTAGATTCCAACAAATGGATTCTCGATAGCGGATGTTCAAGGCATATGACCGGTGATCGCTCACTTTTCTCTCATATCACTCCGAAGAATGGAGGACTTGTTACCTTCGGAGACAACTCGAATGCGAAGATCATTGGTAAAGGTAAAACTGGCACCGGTTCCATATCTATAGATAAGGTATCATTGGTTGACGGTTTGAAGTTCAATTTAATAAGTATCAGTCAACTCATCGATAGTGGACACAATGTTCCATTCGAAGGCTATCAATGTCTAATCAGTCATGCCTCGGATAGAGGTACCTTGGTTGGTAAGAGAGATGGTAATATCTGTACTCTATCTTTTGATGCATCTGACTATTCTCGTGAAGTTTGTCTTTCTGCTCAACATGATGATATTTGGTTGTGGCATAGATTAGGTCATAATCACATGGATATAATCAAGAAACTTCTCTTAAAAGTGCTTGTCAGAGGCTTACCAAAGTTAAGGTTTGTCAAGGATAAGGTTTGTGATGCATGTCAATATGGTAAACAGTCAAAAACATCTTTTCAAGCCAAAAATGTCATTTCCACCTCTCGCCCTCTTCAACTCTTTCATTTAGATCTTTTTGGCCCCACGAGAAATGCCAGCCTAGGTGGAAAATTTTATGCATTCGTCATTGTTGATGATTTTTCAAGATACACCTGGGTTCTTTTTCTAACTCATAAGGATGAAGCGTTTGAAAAAAAATTCAATCTTGTTAAACAGCTTCAAAATAAGAAGGAGTTGAAGCTTGTAAAAATTTAAAGTGATCATGGCGGTGAATTTGAAAAAGATTTTATTCCTTTTTGTATTCAAAATGGCATTTCACATGAGTGTTTTGCTCCTTGGAAGCCCCAACAAAATGGGGTTGTAGAGAGAAGGAATCGTGTTCGGCAAGAAATGTCCAGAATCATGCTTCATGAAAACTCTCTGCCAAAATATTTTTGGGCCGAAGCCGTCAGCACTTCCTGTTACGTGTTGAACAGAGTACTCATCAGACCAATTCTTGACAAAACTCCTTAAGAACTATTCTCAAATCAAAAACCAAAAATTGATTACTTCAAGGTTTTCGGTTACAAATGTTTTATTTTGAATAATCGTGAGAACTTAGGTAAGTTGATGCAAAGTCTGACGAGGGAATATTTCTTGGTTATTTATTAAAAAGCAAAGCATATAGAATCTATAACTGTAGAACTCTGGCTGTTGAAGAATCTATGCATGTAGTATTTGAAGAATCTAATGTTGAAAAACCAAGTAAGAATGCAGGTGATGACAGTGAAGAACTCTCCCTGGACTTGAACAACAAACTTAATGTCTGCTCAACTGAGGGGGAGTGTTCAACATCCTCTCACAACAACAGTGATGAGACTCAGCCACTCCCAAAAAGCTAGAGATATTCCTCCAGTCATCCATTAGAACAAGTCATAGGTAATGTGGAACGCGGAGTTACAACACGATCTACGGTAAATATTTTCTGTGCAGATTTTGATTTTCTTTCTCAAATAGAGCCTAATTTTTTTTAGAAGCTCTAAGGGATCCTGAGTGGATCCTTGCCATGCAAGATGAATTGAATCAATTTGCGCCTCTTGTGCAACAAAAGGTCATTGGCACCAAGTGGGATTTTCGGAAGAAACTTGATGAGGATGGTCATATTGTATGTAACAAGGCTAGACTAGTTGCTCAAGGATACAATCAAGTCGAAGGGATAGATTTTGATGAAACCTTTGCCTCAGTCGCTCAACTTGAAGCTATCAGAATGCTTTTGACATTTTCATGTCATATGAACTTTAAACTTTTTCAAATGGACGTGAAAAGTGCTTTCTTGAATGTGGTAATATAGGAGGAAGTGTTTGTTAAACAACCTCCTAGTTTTGAAAATGGAAAATACCCCAATCATGTTCTTAAGCTGAAAAAGGCTTTGTACGGTCTTAAACAAGCTCCTCAAGCTTGGTACGATCGTCTTAACAGCTTTCTCATTGATCATGGATTCTCTCGTGGCAAAGTCAATGCTACTCTTTCGACGAAAATTCATAATTCTCACATTTTAATAGTTTAAATTTATGTTGATGACATTATTTTTGGTGCCAGTAACAATGATCTATGCCAAGAGTTTCCTGAGAGTATGCGCAGGGAATTTGAGATGAGCATGATGGGAGAACTTACCTTTTTCCTTGGACTTCAAATCAAGCAGTCAAAAGAAGAAATTTTATAAGTCAGTCCAAGTACACACGGGAGCTTTTGAAAAGGTGGCTTGGATAATGCTAAACCTAGAGGGACCCATATTTCTCATAGCGTTAATCTTGTCAAAGATGAAAATGGTAAAGATGTAGATAACAAACTTTATCGTGGTATGATTGGTAGTTTACTTTATCTTACTGCTTCTAGACCTGACATAATGTTTAGTGTATGTATTTGTGCCCATTTTCAAGCTTGTCCTAAAGAATCTCATCTTACTACAGTTAAATGTATTTTTAAATATCTCTCTAGGACTTTAAATTTAGGACTCTGGTATCCGCGTTACTCCTCGCTAGATCTAGTAGGTTTTTTGGATTCTGATTATGCTGGATGTCTTGTCGATCGCAAGAGTACTAGTGGCACTTGTTAATTCCTTGGAGATGCTTTAGTGTCCTGGCACAGTAAGAAACAAACGTTTGTGGCTCTCTCCATAGCTGAGGTAGAATATGTTGCGGCTGGAAGCAGTTATGCCCAAGTACTATGGATGCGTCAAACTTTACGAGATTTTGGTGTCTCAATAGACCATATTCCTATTATGTGCGACGGTAGCAGTGCTATTGATATTAGTAAAAATCATGTTCAACACTCGCGCACTAAGCACATCGATATTCCTCACCACTTTCTTCGCGACAATGTTCAGAAAGGTTTAATAGAACTCAAGAAAGTTGGTTCTGAAGATCAGCTAGCAGATATCTTTACCAAACCTTTAGCTAAATTCTCTTTTTGTTCTCTTCGTCGTCGCTTAAGAATGTGTGATCTTAGCTAAATCTCTCTCTTCATCTTAAATCTTTGCATCTGATGGATTTAGTAGACTGAAAAGTTAATTTTCATTCGACTAAAAATCTTTTCAGTCGACTGAAAACATCTTTCACCTTTGGCAGTCTGTTTCATTTAATCAACTAAAAAGTCAATTCATTCGACTAAAATCTTTTCACTCGACTGAACCTCTTTCACCTTTAACAATCAGTTGGATTTAGTCGACTGAAAGGTCAATTTTCATTTGACTAAAATCTTTTCAGTGGACTGAAATATCATTTTCAGTTGACCAAAATCCTGTCGTCTATTTATACCCCTCATTTTTTCCTTCACTTTTTACTGTTACCTTTTTCACTGTTCCTCGTTGACACCGACGATGAATCCAACGTGGCTCTTCCACCTGCTGCTGCTGTTGCTCCACCACCACCTTCCACACGTCGTCGCACTCGTTAGACACCAACTACTACTGTAAGATCATCGTCCTCTGTACCTGCTCAATGGACGTCCCCTGCTCCGTCCTCTGCAGGTAATGTTGCTCCTCCTCTTCCTGCCACCTCGTCTTCCTTTGCTTTTCCTCCAACCTGCCCGCCACCTACCTGCCCTTATATTTCTCCTACCGAAATCCTTCACATTCCCCATTATTTTGAGTCAGCCGAGGACCAAATTAACTATTATTCA